>JANAVB010028818.1:22343362-22943362 GCA_029216955.1 Iris pallida | reverse complement strand
CCCAAAAATGGGTGATTCTAGGAATGCCCATAAATGGGGTGATTCAAGGAAGACTCTGTGATCATGAGAGTACATGTCACAAGTGATCAATGAACCGTGAAGCATAGTGATACTCCATGTTAGTGAAACGCGCAGAATATATAGTATACGATGCTCCATGAGGGGATAACATCTCAAAAAGGGATCCATATAGTACTAATTCGTGTGACCAACATGACAGTATCATGTAAGGTAGTTTAAAGCAGGAAAATAATTCTAAGCAGGATATGAAATGATCAGAGAATGTACTCGTCTGGTATCTGAGTGTCCAAGATGAAAGTACTGTCCGAGGAGTGGTGTCTGGCTCCTATTTAGAACAGCACAAGTCACAACAAGTCCAGAATGGTAAAATGAAGTACTACAATGAATTCTACATGAATCTAGGTCAATCTAGGCCAAAGTCAACTCCTGGTCAACTCTGGTCAACCCTAGAAGTCAAACTAGGTCAACTATGGTCAAACTAGGTCTAACAAGTCCAAACTAGGTCAAACAAGTCTACACTAGTCTAGCAAGTCTATTCTAGGTCTAACAAGGCTATACAAGTCCAATCTAGGCTCACTAGTCAAGCAGGCACACACAGGCCATCGGCTATATCATGCCTATAAGCCAACCCATAATACATACACACATGACAATATTTATATCTAACATGATACACTCTTGATATATTTATATAATCTAATACATAACATATATATATATATATATATATATATATATATATATATATATATATATATATATATATATATATATATACATATATACTAGTACACACACAAGTTATATATATGATACTTACATATATACATAATATAATCTATACATCCATTGTATGTATCTATACTAGATACATATATATTACACATACTTATATTATATATATAGATACACATTTTACATATGTATACATTACATATATACATATACCTATATTAGGAAAATAGGATTGTAGAGAGTGAGTGTGTGTATGTGTGAAGAGTGAGTGAAAGGGAACTGCTCCTGTATTGACAGGAAAACATAGGGGGGTGTGTGTGTGTATATCATGATTTGTGTGTGTGTGTGTGTAATGGTGTGTGTGAGAGGAGAACCTAGGTTTCAGTTCAGAAAATATAGAAGGAAATCCCATCTCAGTTCTCAACCCAAAAGAATGCCATGAATTCTCAGAATTTAAACATCTAACTGAATCAATATGCTCTTAGTAAAAAGAAAAGGAAATCAGATTCAGTTTTCAGGTTATTCAGTAATCAACTCAGGTTAGCATATCTCAGATTTGAGTTCAAGACATCAAAGCAATCTCAGGAATCTAATTTCAGACTTCTTGAAAACAGTTCAAAAACCATTCCATTTCAAATTTCAGTTCACAACAACCTATTCTAATATGAAAAACCAACTTAACAGAGTAAATCACTGCAGCATAGAAATCAGTTAACAACTAATCAAATTCTCAGGTTTTTGGAATGGAAGGGAAACCAATTCGAGACTGAGATGAGTCTCAGTTCATTGACAGACTTGAATTCCCCATGCATCAGCTATTACAATGAAATCAAACACAAAGTCCAATTCCCATTCACAAGCCATAGAGCCTAATCGAATTGGAATATTTCATTAATATGAATCAACAAATATGTGGGGGTGATCTCACAATGGAAAGCATCAATAGAATAGGATTGAAAGTTTAGGAAAAATCTGGAAAATAAGGTATCAGTCATGCGTATCAATTGAACCTGAGATTAACCCAATTCGAATCAAATCCCACATCAAAACTTAACCAACATGTAAATTAGTTCTAACATATATCCTGCATTACATTTAGGATCTAATTAATAATTAAAACACAATTTAAAACATTTAAAACTGTAAACAAAATAGGGAAACAAAACAGTGCACTGGTACGCACAGTGCGTGCCCCGTGCTCGCGTGATATTGTGTCCGACACGACACAAGGGGTCGTGAAACTCGACACACATGGTGTCAGTGGTCGCCCCAAGGGGTGTGTCAAGTATCACGTGTCGAAGTGTCGTGTGTTGCTCGCAAACAGCCCCGAGCATCAGGGGAGCTACAGTGCCCGTACGCGCGCGTGTGCACCCGCGTGTGCACGTGTCCAGAGCGACTCGATACGACACAAGGAACACCTCAGTCCACCAAAATCGTGTAAGCGACACTAAAACACTACTTCCTATTCAACCACTTTTACAAAAACAAATCGAAATGCCCATTGGGGCATTTCATCAAACACTTGCGCACATCACTGATACATATCCGATACGGACACGTACAGGATACAAAAATTCACAAACCCTATTCCTACAGGACCAGGACACCTAGGACTAGGTAATTATGCAAAGAAAACCTAGTTTTAATGGGTGGACAGGAAAATACCTATGTGTGTTCCACAACACAAACTAGTTTTAATGGGTGGATAGGAAAATACCTATTTGTGTTCCTCAACACAAAAGCTCCTTCAATGTGGATCCCCAAAAGCCACCCAATCCTTTAAATTGCTATGAAACTGAGATTAACACATACCAACAGCAAGAAAACACTAATTAGAACCTATTGCAATTTGTTTGGATTAAAAAGAAGTTAAAATAGATTTTTTAATAATTTATGAAGTTTGGAAAATACCTCTTTCTAAAACTTGTTTTTTCCTAAAGAGGCTAGCCCGAAATGGAGGAGAATATTTATAGGGGGATTCCCAATGTGGGTGTGGTGGCTGGCCAAGTAATGTTAGGGTTAGGGTTTGGCATTAGCTAATGGGCTTTGGGCTTCTATGGCTAAGTTATTGATTAATGGTTCAACCATAAGTCATGGCTTGTGACTTAATTATTCTAACTTGAGTTAAATGACTAAACCATAGGTCAACTCTAGTCTAACTAGGGTTACATGACCTAACCAAGTTCAAACTCAACTAGGGTTAGCTCCTAGGTTAGTCTACCAAGGTCATTGTTAGTCATAGTCAACCTAGTCAACCATCATTCAAACAATTCCAAAATAAAATCTAAAAAATTTCATAAATTCAAATAAATTATAATAAATTCAAATAACCCTAAAAATGACAAAAATATCCTCAAACTAGAAATATGGTAGTGACAGCAAGCCATTTTGACGAGATCGCAATCCATCTCGATGAGATCGCAGGCCATCCTAACAACTTAGCAGGCCATCGCGACGACTTTGCAGGCCATCACGATGAGATCATAGGCCAGGTTGACTATCTTCCCCATTTGTTCTTTCTTCATACTATGGTAGAGAATTTTGGTTCAATTTTCAGGAATAAATCATTATCAATTTTAGGGTCTCTCTTTAATTAATTTTTGTTATGGTTCAGTCTAATTCATCAAAGTTCAATTATTTGTTAAGTCTTGTTAAGTGCCGGTTTGGTAAGTCAAATTTCAGGATTTTATGGATTTGGAACCAAATCTATATAATCCTATGTTTGGTTGGAGTTGGATTTGGATATGAAAAGTGGGTACCAAATTCAAATTTTAGATTTGGAAGAAAGAAAGTTGGATTTGAGAGAAAATATAGATTTATTTTTAATAATTTTCTTGTTCTATTAAATATTTAGTTAATACTAATTAAAATTAATTAAAAATTAAGTAATAGTTAGTTATTATTTATATATATGAATTTTTATTCTTGATTAATATAAATAACTTCAACTCTTAAAGAATTAATTATTATTTTATTAATTTATAATTTTGTAATTTAATATTTTATAGTAATTTTTTTATTAATTTCTACATTTATTAACCATAATTATAACCATAATTATAGTAATTTATTAATCATAATTATAATCTTAATTAATAATTTATTAATTAAGATTTAATTATAATCTTAGTTAATAATTTATTAATTAATAATTAATTATGATCGTAATTAATAATTTAATAAATAATATTTAATTATAATATTAATTAATAATTTATTAATTGCTATGTAACGATTATAACATATTAATCATAATTACAATCATACCTAATAATTTAGTAATTAATATATTATTATAATTTTAATTGATAATCTATTAATCATCATTATAATCTTAATTATTAATTTATTAATTGGAAATTGCCGAGATACCCACTTTCGGGGTGGGTGTTTATGAAAAATCCACCCGCAGTGTGGGTTTTATGAAATACCCAACATTATGTATTTTTACGTTAAATATTTCAAGATTCCCTTTAGATGCTCTATATTTACAAAATTGTCATTTTGATAATACCGTAGCTACCCCTTCGCATAAAATTGGTCATATATATATATATATATATATATATATATATATATATATATATATATATATATATGAATTCAAAACTCAGATTTGGATTGCGATTTTCGTCTTCTTTTTCTTCTTCACGAGAGATCTGAATTCCGTTGCTCTCATCTTCAGCAGAGATCGCAAAGATCGTTCGTAGTTCACTGTACTTTTTTTTCATTCAAACTCCGATCATCGCTCATCGTCATCATCTTCGTGGAGAGATTTAAAGTTTTACGGTGATTAGGTCCTTTTTCATGGCTTCATTCTGCAACGATTCAACTTGTTTCTGAAGCTCGTTTTTGTTATTTCTGAGCCTTTTATTTGTCTCTTTGAGCTTATCGGTTGTTTGCAGTGATATAAAACAAACAACAATAAAAAATATGATATCAATCAATATATACTTTAAAAAAAAGAAAAAAAAAGATCATTCTCCGTGATCTTAACACGGGAAATGGTCATTCTCCGTAATTTTAACATGAGGAATGGCCATTCTCCTGCATTCTAACACGGAGAATGGCCATTCTACGTGATTTTAACACGGAGAATGGAAATTCTTCATAATTTTAATACAGAGAATGACCATTCTCATTCATTTTAATACGAAGAATGGCCATTCTCCGTGATTTTAGCACGGAGAATGGCAATTCTCCGTTATTTTAACACGGAGAATGACCATTCTTCTGTATTTTAATACAAAGAATGGCCATTCTCCGTCATTTTAAAACGGAGAATGGCAATTCTCCGTTAATTTAATACGAAAAGGCCATTCTCCGTATTTTTAACACGGATAATGTCAATTCTCCATGATTTTAACATGGAGAATGACAAAAAGCTCTTAATTCTCTTCACATAAGCTCTCTCTTCTCTAACTGGGGTTCCAGATGATGCTTCATTTTAACACGGAGAATGAAAATTCTTCATGATTTTAGCACAGAGAATGACCATTCTTATTCATTTTAACACGGAGAATGGTCATTCTCCGTGATTTTAGCATGGAGAATGGCAATTCTCCGTTATTTTAACACGAAGAATGATCATTCTCCTGTATTTTAACACGGAGAATGGCCATACTCCGTCATTTTAACACGGAGAATGGCAATTCTCCGTCAATTTAACACGGGAAAAGGCCATTCTCCGTATTTTAAACAAGGATAATGTCAATTCTCCATGATTTTAACACGGAGAATGACAAAAAGCTCTTAATTCTCTTCACATCAGCTCTCTCTTCTCTAACTGGGGTTCCAGTTGATGCTGATGATGATGAAGAGGTGTTTCAGTTGATGATGATGATGAAGTGGGGTTCCAGTTGATGATGATGATGATGATGATGATGATGATGATGATGATGATGATGATGATGATGATGATGATGATGAAGTGGGAACTGTTGATGACAACATGGTGTGAAAATTGCGAATGGAGAGTCACTGACGAGTTTTTGAAGTAAGGTTTGAAGATTTTGGAGGAGAAAACCTAGATTCGAAAGTGAGCAGCGTATGGAAGAAGAGGAAGAATCGAAATTTTTTTTGAAGAGTAGGTTTCGTGGGTGTTTTCAATAAATTAGAAGGACAAAAAGGTCATTCCGCACCCTTTTATATATTTTTTGCTAATTCTGGACACGCGATAAAATGTTATTTTACGGTGGGTTTTTCATAAACTTTTGGAATTTTTGGGCATTTGATAAATTTTCCCATTTATTAATCATAACTATAGTAATTATTTCATTATTAACCATAAATATAAATATAATTATGATAATTAATGATTATCTTATTATTATTTTATTTTATTAGTTAATATTTTATTATAATCATAACTAATAATTTATTAATCATAATTATAATTAATGATTAATTTATTTATTATTATTTTATTATAATATTATTTACTTAATATATTAATCATAATTCTAATCTTAACTAATATTTTATTATAATTCAATGGCAAAATTTATTTTTCTATCCAACAATGAATTTGAATTTCAACCAAATCCAATGGCAAATAGTTTATCAAACAATGGATAATTGGATTTGGATTTGAAAATTCATGATTTGGATTTGTATTTGGATTTGAATTTGAGATTCCCAAATCCAAATCCAAACCAAAATCCTATTTACCAAACAAGCCCTATTAAGTCTTAGATGGTTTTCTAATCTTTAGTCTAGGTTTTATATATGTGTGTGTGTGTGTGTGTGTGTGTGTGTGTGTGTGTGTGTGTGTGTGTGTGTGTGTGTGTGTGTTGGTGTTGGTGTTTTTGCCTTTGGACTAGGAAAGATAGTCCCACATCGGCTACACCAAATAGTAAGTATCTCAATATAATGCATTGCTTGTGTTGAGGTGTGCACATGAGGTGTGGTGGGGCACAAGTGTGTATCATGTGGGAGTATTTTCCTAGAAGGAAAAAAGGATTAATTCCAACAAAGATGTAAGTTGATTTTTATTGTGCGGACTCGGACACGGACTCCAGGATGTCTCGTGCATGCACGGGAGTATTCGGGGGGTAGGCGTGGACTGGCACACTTCTATGCCGATTGTGGGATGATCTAAAATATCAAACTTTATTTTTGAGTATTGGTATTTTAGTTCCACATCGGATAGGAGAAGAGGTGAAGTCTCACTCCACTATATAAATAGAGCCCCTTGGCCTCCTTTGGAAGATGCACCAAGAAGAGAGTTAAAGGAGTTCGTAAAGTCCAAGAAGCCCGTTCAAGTCTCAAATATTGATTGACGAGCGTTCCAGAAGTTTTCTAGAACTTGTTGGTTCCTGAAAGCGGATCGTATATAGCCGAATCTTGCTTTGAGCAACGGTGATCTAATCACCCCAGCAAAGCTGCTTTTCTCTTTCTTCTTTCTTTCTTTCCCTTCTTCTCTGATCTTATCAGAAACCTCTTGTGGGCTTTCGTCGCTGTTGCTGCCAGCAACTCGATTTGTACCTTCCTAAAAGAAGCTCTACATTCGTTTGCTGTTGTAATAAAATCTGTTTTAGATTTTCGTTATCCAGAATCCTTCAAGGATCTCTGTAGTGCACCTTCTTTGAAGTGTTGTTACGAAACGTTGTTGTTATTTTAACAACTGTTTCGATTCTCTATTTTCCATCAAAAATTAAGCCTCAGGAATAACAATCTCAAAGCAAGATTAGAAGATGGAAAACTCTTGTGCTTCTCTCATCGATACCAACTTTAACAAGTTGGAGAAGTTCGACGGAGAACATTTCCAAATCTGGAAGAGGAAGGTCACCCTTAATCTTCAACTGGTGGACGTAGACCATGTGTTGATTGAGGGTGAACCGACGATTCCAGAATGAGGTGTAACTCCCTTGAACTAATTTTGAGAACTTTTCATGAATTTCTATTTTTGAAAATAAGGATTGGTTGCATATAGAAATTTTAATTTATTATAATAGCTATTAATCCTGTTTTAGTAGCTATTGTGTTGATTTTATATTAATTCTGATTACTAAATTTTTGTTATCATAGCTGAAGCGGTTTACTAAAAATATTGGTTTATATTATTTAAATACTATTTTAGTCAAATATTGAGTTTTATCTCTTTTGCCTTAATTACTTTGACTGTTAGCTTTTAGAAATTAATTAGAACAGATTTTATTATTCTAATAATCTATTAAATTAGTTATAAATTTCTTAGCTGGTAGTTAACTAAAATTTTAGTTAATTATTACTAATTCCTTGATTTTTTGGAGATAACTAAATTCTGTTTAATTAACTATTAAATTGGATATTGATGATTAGAAGATTTTGTTTAATTATATATTAATCAGTTTTAACTAATTATGATAATTAGCTGGTAATTGTAACTAATTCAGTTAGGAATCTGTTAGAATTTATATTTGAATTTTCGAAACCTGTTTTAAAACTATTTGATTTTAAAAATCTGTTACAAGTTATTTGATTTTAACCCCAGATCTATATTAATTTACTACTGTGTCATTGTCCTACTGTAGAAATCACCTCAAATCTACTCCTAATTACATCTCTGCCACTACTCCACACACACATACACAATATTTTATTATAAATATTACACAGTTTCCGATGCACACTGACACATCACATCACTGACAGTCTTTCTCTCTCTCATCACTCTTTCTCTTTCCTGGCTGGCCTCTCGGCCGAGCACCGTCGTAGTTCTCACCGGAGACTCCCCATCTCCACCACAGAAGCCAGCATCACCGCCACCAGTGCACCACCGCAGTTTGCCCAGACGACCGAGCTGACTACAGACCTTGTCGGGGGTTCTCCAGTGCTTCCCAGCCGGAGCTCCGCCGTGTAGTACCAGCTCGACTGCAGTGCCATCCTCGGAGACCGCACTGGCTCCTCGATCGCAGCGCTGACCCTTCGAAGAGCGTGCTGCCTCTTCAAAGGCTGTGCCACTGCCTCGAGGACAGCGCCTTTCCCTCGAGCCTCGTGTGTCTCTTCGAGACCCGCACTTGGCCCTTCGGATTTCTAGCCAGCACTTCATAGCTTGTGCCGACCGAAGCCTCTACTCCGCCGAGCTACCACCGGAGTTCGACGAAGCCGCCGAGTTCCCGAGCCACCTCCTCGTGGCTTGTGCCCCACCATCGATCAGTCGCCTCTGCTCGCCGTGGATCGATGTCCCGACCGACCGGTGAGTTCTCCGCCTCGATCTCCCGTTCCTCCTCATTGTTCTTCTTATGTGTTTTTAGGGTATTTTTGTAGGATTTCTTGGTGAGAGATGTTAGAGGAGAGAGAATCTAAGGTCTGTGCTGCCATGGGGTTATGTAAAACTAGGGTTTATTGAGAAAAGAAGATGACCTAGAGACTAGGGTTTCGGCTGTGCAGGATTATTAGGGTTACGGTTCTTGGCTAACAATTGGGCAAGAATACCTAGATCTAGGGTTTCGGATCTGAGAGTTGGGGTTGATGATGATGATGATTAGGGTTTTAGTTCAGGTGTGAGGAAGGAGTGAAGCTAGGTCGAGCTAGTGAAGAAGAAGGGACTGGAGAGGAAGACCTAGGGTTAGGGTTTGGAACAGCTAGAGGAAGAAGAAGGGGAATTAGGGCTTCGACTGAGGAAAAAGAAGAGTCTCGGCTCTTCTTTGCTGCAGAGTGAAGGAAGTGTAGAATGAGAAGAGGAGAGAGAAGAAGAAAGGGGATTATACTGTTAAGGAATTAGGCCGGGTTTGTAAGATGTACAGTTGGGCTTAGTTTAAACTGTTTAAATTTTGTTTGATTTTAGCAATATAAAAAATAAGGTGGGTCGGGTGCAGATGTTGTCGCGCCCCAGAACCAGAATACTGGAGAGCGGGGGACAGACACAGCCAGCTACGTACATTGAAGTAATTCTCACCTCGCAATACGGTCACGACTGTCTAGATGCATGAGGGTTTACTACGAGCCATCAGTCTCTTAAGGTCAATAACAAGCCTAGTGTCTCAATCTTAAGCAAGCGAGTAGATATAACAAGATGGTAGATCATCAGACATACAAAGTAAGGCGTCCCATACATTACATATTCAGATGATCATGAAGCTAGTCATACAAAATACGAAGACTAGCAAGAGTTTAAGTCATACATGATCAACCCTAGGATTTGTCAATCATGCTACAGCCCGTAGGCAGATAGTAAATAAAGTTGCAAATGAGCTAACACTTGCTCGACGGCTAAACGCCTTAAAAGAATATTTTTACAAGGGAGTGGGAGAGCAAAATAAAAACCCACTCGTTGCCGGGATTCCTTCTAGTGTTTACCATCTGGCAGGAAGGTTGGGAGATCCTCGGTAGCTGCTCCGAAATCTGGCCATACAAAACCAGCTGGGTCAGACCCCGGAAAGAGCAAGTGCCACAAAGGAGGCTTCACTTAAGAACTAAAACCAGCATGTCAGCACATAAGGTCATAGGTGAAATAACATAAGACATGAGTTAAAGAAAACATGATGATAAACGATAAGATAACTAAAGGACTATTCCGGTAACCAAGTTACAACCCGTAAACCAAACAAGGATCGGGGTTGTAACCCTTCACCTGAACAAAACTTAGCCTCGAACCAATTATCGATAAAGTAAAGCATAAACAAGCATGTTCGGAGATATCCATGTACCTGATCTAGGCAAGACTAAACAAGATAGGACTCCATCCATCATTCACGGCCAAGCAAAGAGTACGGCTTGATACTTAACTAACTAGGGTTATCACAAGCTTAGTTACTAGCAAGATGCAATGAGGTACGCCTACGGCCACAAGCCCTGCAGACTATCCAGGTTATCCAGACGCAAGGTTCAAGCTTAGAGTTATCATGCCTTGTTAGGTGACTTGGATGCAACACATGACAGTGTGCATAGTAATCGTTTCATGTAGTACCCCACATAACATTGAGCTAGAAATATGCCCTACTCGTCGGCAGGCTACAAGTCCATCAAGGAAGGCGCCCAGATAACGGGATTGCTTGTAGCCGGAATACCTCTCTATATGCTCTACTTGATCAATCTAGTCATTAACCTAGTCAGATTCGGTATGAATCCCTGACCGTGGTAAACAGGGATACATGTCCTAGACATGATGTGAGACAAGACTGGTTGCTTATACAAGCATATTCAATACAATCACCCACGGTGTCAAGAATTCACTTAGCATGTCAGGTTAGCCGTCGCAACAGCGTGTCAAGGTTATCATGTCGGGTTGCTTATCAAGATTTCTTATCAAGTCAAGGGTGCGTCACAACGGACCACCATCAAGAATTATCATGTCAAATTACTTGTCAAGAGTGCACCACGGCGGGTCACTAATCATGCAATTCCATCACTAAGCCTTGTTCCGATTAACATTCATAAATAATGTCATAATCACATCGGGTTCATGTCGAGTTTACATCAAAAGGCGTAAGGATATAAAATGGGTACAAAAATCATAAAAAGGGGAATATGGGGACATAAAGCGCCCAAGGGGGGGAGCAAGGGGTACTATGGCCAACAAGTGACATTAGCCAAGTTACGCCAGGGTAACAGGTTGCGCCAAGGCAAGTAGGGTCAGGTCCAGTTGCGCCTAAACATTAGGTTGCGCCTGAGTCAGACTGCGCTCAAGTCAGGCTGCGCTCAAGTCAGGCTACGCTCAAGTCAGGCTGCGCTCAAGTCAGGCTGCGCTCAAGTCAGCGTATGCAAGACATACGTCTCCAAAAGGCAGCGTATGGACTCCATACGACTCCTCTTCAAGGCAGCGTATGTACTCCGTACGACTCCTCATCAAGGCAACGTATGAGATCCATACGACTCCTTGTCACCCAAGTCAGCGTATGCAAGACATACATCTCCAAAAGGCAGCGTATGGACTCCATACGACTCCTCTTCAAGGCAGCGTATGAGTCAGACTGCGCTGCGCTAAAGAGCGCACGCAACTCAGTGGTACAAGCTAAAAAGCTCGCGCACACTGCTCACTATCTTCTCCAAATCAGCAAGAACTCCATGGTTTGAACCCAAAGCTTCAAAAGTCCATAACTTGGTCAAAACAAGTCCAAATCTAACTTTTCAAAGGTCAAAATTGGGTAGAATAAAATTCTCTACAACATGGAACCATCAAAACTTGAAAACAAAGAAGTTTGATAGATTAAAACCACCAAAATCCGAAAATAACTAATTTTTAGATCTACAAAAATTAAAGCCTCAAAATAGAAAATGACAAGTTCTAATGTGTCTTAGAAACATGAGGAGAAGCTAATGGAACAATAAAAATGGGCTCTCTTGTGAAAGCAAGTTGCACTTGCCTAAGGGGTGTTCTTGGTTGGTGGTGGGTTTAATGGAGAAGGAAGAAGAGTTAATGAGAAAGTGGAGGAGAGAGAAAAGTTAGGTGGGTTATAAAGGGGGTTGGTGGTGGGTTTAACATGATGAACCAAAGAATAAACCAAGCCATCCCAAAATAAACCAAGTTAAACCATTACATGCTATGATGAACCTAATCAAGATTAAACTGAAATTAGCTAGCCAGGCAGGAAAATAAAATACATGTCAGGATCCCGTATACGTATACTAAAAATACGTAGAACGAAAAACGGGGGTGACAGATGTTGATTTGGGCTTGGACTTCAGCCACCACTGATTATTAGTTAACTTAGGAATTTAATTGTTGTTCCCTGGGCTCAGGCCCAGTATCAATTCATGTCTTGTTCCTTTAGTTATTTGGGTGGTTATATTGTTGGGCCAGGTTAAAATTAATATGTAGCTTATGAATAATATTTTGTATACATTAATAGTTTAGTGTAAATATAATGGTGTAGGTATTTTATTATTAATAGTACTTTAGAAAATGTTTTACCAATAATTATTGTATTTTGCTATAAGGGTTTTGTTAAGCTAAAAACTATTTGGTTACTAGTATTTACATAAAAGCTATTTTCTAACATTTATTAGTAAATAATATTTTGGTTAAATATATGGACTAAATTAGTTGTTTTACAAGGAATTGCTAAGATTGCTATCATTTTTATTATTATATATTATTCTTCTAAATATATAAATGCTATATAGTTATTTTACTAACAAAATGTTTTTAATATTTAAAAGTAATATTACTATTATTTATTTTGATCAAGTCATATTATAAAATTGTTTTATATTTTCTAAAAATAATTAAAATATGTTTTTATTAACCATATTGTATGATTAGCTAGTGTAACGCCCGTAGTTCGTATTACGTATTTTGGTATATGTGTACGTATTTTGACTCATGTTGCATGTCTCCTTGCATGGTTTATTTTGGTATTTCATTTGCTTGGTTCGGCTTGGTTCGGTTTTTGCATGTGGACCAACCCCACCTACCACCCACTCTCTTCCTTTATAAGCCACCAACCCTTTCTCTCTCCTCATTCACTTCATTTACTTCTTCTTCTTCTTCCATTAACTCTCTCCACCTACCAGGAGAGGCTTAGGTAAGTGCAACTTGCTTCATGAAGGAACTCAATTTTTGTTGTTCCATTTTCTTCCTCACTAGATTCTAAGACACTTTAGTACTTAGCATTTTTAATTTCTATGGCTCATTTCACGTAGATCTTGTTTGCCATTAAAATTGTTTGATTGAAAACTTTAATACAAACAGAACAGTGTTACAATATAGGACTTAGATGTAGTCCTAGGAGTACACTTTTGTTTAAGCTGGGTCCTTAGTGCCAATGGAGCGAGTGGTAATACGTTGACTCCGTTGACGGGCTGACGACGGTTATCGGTTCTCTGAAGGTGTAGATTGCTCTAGGTGCTGGAGCTTGCTGAGAGGAGGAAGACGTTGAGTGTCTGTATCTGCCTCTCTGGTGATTCTCTGTATGTTCGTTGTGGATTCTGTGCGTGTGAGAGAAGGAATGATCCTTCTATTTATAGTTTTACAGGCTGGCTGCTCATGCGCGCATGTAGGATACGCCAGTGTGGGGACGCCACGTAGAGGTTGCTGATGGAGGCGCGTGGATGATGCGCCCTGATCGAGGGGGAGAACTCTTCATACTGCTGTTGTGAGCCGGCACGTAGCAGAGGAGAAGATCTTTCTGTTGCTGAAATCTTGGATGAGTTGAGTCAAAGGATACGTGTCGTCGACTCATGGCTCGAAGATCTCGGATTTGGTGGGGGAGTGATCTGGTGGGCTGCGCCTTAGATTGGACGCAGGAGGAGGCTGCGGCTCATAACCTTTAGGAGTTACAAACCATTTGGGGCGCATGGCTTTTGAGGCACATGCAGGCGACTTTCCTTCTGTCTTTCGGAATCAGAGAGCAGTCTGGGGCGCATGGCTTTTGAGGCTCATGCTGATTTGGACGCATGGCCGTAGAGGCGTATACGGATGGGTGAGTGGCCACGTGGCAGTAGCCGTCAGAATAAAGTCATGATGATTTTGACGTTGCCGACGCTTCATTTTCTGAAAAAGCTGTCAACTGTTTAGACTTTGGGAAGCGTGCTGCCAACTCCGTCAGTTCAGCATTTAATGTTTGTGACGTTCGATGGACAGCTGAGTGGGCACGTTGGTTGGTGTTCCACTCGGTATGGGAATGTGTGGGGGCGCATCATCTGTGATGCGCCGGGTACTGTAGGGCGCGTCTGTGTGATATGCCTGGTGCTGGAGGGCGCGTCTGTGTGATGCACTGTCTGGCTGGCGTATTCGATATGTCCTTTAATGATGCGACTGTCTCTCTCCTCGAGTGCTATAAATAGCCGTTTGGCTGAATTTGAGGCGTCCGGTTCATCCATTTAATGCAAATTCATTGCATGGAATTCGGAGAGCCATCCACTTGGCGCATGGGTTTGATCTGTCCGGCCTATAAATAGTGGCATGGAGAGAAGATTTGCTTCTCATTCCCTCACGTACTTCCAACATAAATTTGGATATGCGGGTGCATTCTGTCGACGAAGTGCTCCCGAGGGTGAAGATGAGACGTCGTGTTGTCTTCGATGCACTTGAAGGTGACTGTTACATCCAAAAGACGGAGTCGAGGGCTTCTGAGGCAGGCAGAAGGTGCCTGTTGCATCCAAAGATAGGGATGCTCGGGCCTCGTCTCCGTTATTCCGGAGGAGCCGCAGATTGGAATTACGGTGCTAGGCTCTTTCTTCCTTCAAAGTGGGGGTTGCCCACTTTGGTTATGTTGAAAGCTGTTCCTTTAGCCGCAGTTTCGATCACGGTCTTCCTTGGTCTTTGGAGACTCTTTCGAAGCCTCCTCTGGCCACAGCTTTGGCGGTGCTCTTCTCTTCCTTGGTTCCAGCCAGAGGGTTAAATGCTTTGCTTGGCGAAGCACTTATCAGGTGAGCCTGGCTGGAAGAGCGACACATAATTGGGCTGCTGAAGGGATGCACATAACTGAGCTGGAAGCACATAACTGAGCTGCTGAAGAGATGGTGGGATGTGCCTGGTTGGAGGCGCATGGTATCTGCTGCGCCTGACTGGCGGCGCATGTTGACTGCTGTGCCTATCTGGAGGCGCATGGTGGCCGCTGGCTGTAGACTTAGGATCTTTGCTTTGTAGAAATTCTCCTTTGTACAACCTTTTCTAGACATGTAATAGACTTTTGTATATAAAATAAAAAGTCCTCTTTCAAATGTCCATGCTCATTGACTTTGCTGTGAAGTTCTTCGTCTGAGCTCTGGCGCATGTAGTTTCTGGCGCATGGGCTTTCTGGTTGTGAAATTCCATGCTTCTACAAGACCCCCTTCAAAGTTTTCAAAACTTTTGAATAAGTTTTGGAATACTTTGAATAAGAAGCATGGAGGTCAGGGCGCATGATTGTTAGGCGCATGCCTGTTCAGGCGCATGCTCTTCTCAGTTAATGATGATGATGCCTCGGTAACCGAAAAGATTAATGATGATCTTTTGGTTGTATTTGCTGTTATCCTTGCACAGAACCCGAAGCGACGGCTGAGATTACACGTCATCGGTTCACGCGTACGACCAAGCCCTATAAATAGGTGAGGGTTGGGAGAGAGAGAGTTCTTCTTCTCTGTGCATTTGCTTTCTTTAGAGTTCTTCTTCAAAACCCTAACTTTTTCTTCTTCGAGAGAATGGCTCCCAAGACTCCTCGCGGTGGTGCCGACAAGGGAAAGGAGAAGGCGAAGGAGTTCGTCGACGAGGATGCACCTATCGCCCTTGCGACTCCTGCCGATGTTTGTCCCGAGGTGACGGGTGGGTATTTTCTCTTTCACATAAGCTTTGGGCCATGTGCCCTAACTGCCGACGCGTATGGACTTCTTCCTGATGATACGTCGAGGTTCTATCCTGCCGACATGTATAGGTTTACACCTTTATTATGCACTGAGGTTTAATGGCTGACGCGCATGGGTTTTATTCCCTGAAGATGCGCCGAAGCCTTCGCTGACGCGCATGGGCTCACGCTCTGATGATGCGCCGAAGCTCCAATGCTGACCGCATTGGCTTACGCCCTGATGATGCGCCGAAGCATGCTGACGCGCATGGGCTTATGCCCTGATGATGTGCCAGTCTACTTGACACTTTTTGTCTTTTTGCCTGACTTCCACCTTTGTTGTGCCAGTGTCGATGACGATCCCTTTGTTGAATGAGGTCCTCCTGGACGCTTCTCTTTGTCAGATGGGGGTTGATTTTGATGAGGTGGTGATCAACCCTGCAAAGGATGCTATGCTACTGGACCAACCTCGTGAGAGGATGCTACAAATCCAGGCCCAGTTGCCGCTTTTCCTCCAGAGTATGATGGAGAGTGGTAAACTGAAGTCTGCTGAATCTGAAGGTGTGACTTTCTTAAAACCTGCCTTCCTGTTTGGCGACCGACTAGTCTCTTCCGAAGCGAAGATACTGAAGATCAGAGAAGACTGGTTCTTTTCTGCCAAGGGCATAGTTCTATACATGCGGCAGGTTGACCGCCAGTTGCCGCTGACGGCTTTTTATCGTCTAGCTTCGAAGAGAAGGATGGGTTGGGAACTTACTCCCTCTCAAGGAGGGGCCTTGGGAGGTACCCTCTCGATTGATAGCACCTCGAACCAGCGAGATACTTTGACTGCTTCACGAGCCGGTTCTTCGTTCAGTTACCGAGCCTTGTGTCCCGGGAGCATCTACAGTGAAGTCCCAAACGACACGTTTCCCTTCAGTGTCCCGATCTTTGTAAATCGGATGTTGACATCGAAGGTCATGTATCCGACAGGTAGTTTTAGAGTCGAAGGTTGGTGTCACTACATCCCGAAGTGGGACGAGTTGACCACCTGGGTGCTTTCAAGGTTCAAAGTTGAGCTTAAAGAGATCGGGCTGACAGCCGCCATTCGGGCCACTCAGGCAGGCGTGGACCTCAACAAGCCTATGTTCCTTGCGCTCTTGGAGCTTTTCAATGCCCAGACTGGCAGCTTCTTTACTCCTGTGGGGGAGTTGGGATTGGCCCTCCATGAAATGTACGAAGTGTCCAAGCTTCCTTGGGGCTCAGAACCGTACGAGGAATATTTTCCATCAAATGAAGAGATCCAGGTTCTGGAAGATAAGGACCCGGAGATGATGGCTGTTTTCAAGGAGGTGACGAGCCATCATTATCTGATGCACCGGAGGGACAAGGGCAAGACCCAGCCTCATGTGACTGCTTGGAGGGACTATATCTTCAGGCAGGATTTGGCGGATCCTTCGAGGATCCGGTTTGTGACTCCGCAGGGATTGAAGCCCGCGGAAGTGACTTCTGAATAAGCCGGCTGGACGAGAGGACCCCACATTCCAATGAGAGCGGTAAGGATACGTACAGCTGCTTCTGGCACTGCGGGCACCGGATGTCATCTAAGGCAGTGTTGACGGCCTACTTGATGATATGGCTCCGGGATTGTGTGTTTGCAGGTGGATCCGGTGCCGTGGAGAGGGTACATCGGAATCTCATTTTGCCTACCGTGAAGTTGGCCTGTGGACGGCCTTTAGCTCTCCTCCCCGCGATGGTGTGCAACCTGTTGCGCGGTTTGAGGTCTTTTGCCGATGATGTGATCCACGAGAAAGGAAACAATGACAACTTTTCCCGGGCCGAGCTGCCTTTCTATTATCTTATGGGGTGGCTCATTTTGCATCATCCGAACGTGATGAGTCCTGGTCCTGAGGAGGACCATGTTGAAGGAGATGCCTTCATTCGCCGCTTCTACAAGAGGAAGTGGTCTTACACTGGCGTCCCCGTTTGTAGGAGAGTTTTGTCCTACCTTCAGGGGTGGGAAATTGTGAAGGTTAGCCCGATATTTAAAGATTTCGAGGCTGACCAAGATTTACTTGACTCTGGCGAAGATGCGGTCACTTTGCCGAAATGGAGTTTTCGTTGGTTGCAGAGTATCCGGCCTTCTCACCTGGTCTACCGCAACCAGAACAGATGTTATCTGGAGCCGTACTTGCCAAGCCGATTTGCTCGTCAATTTGGCTATACCCAGCTAATGTTACGGAATCCCGGTAGCAGTCTAGGCTTCATCGGGAGTTTGCTGGATGGAGCCCGGGACTGGCAATATTATAAAGCTGGATGCACTAGCGTTAAGTTTACCACGCCAGTTCGCAATCCTCGACCGCCGATCCTATATCCGGCCGCCAAGCTGTATTGCACTATGAATACTATGTCTCCTGGTTATGACAGGGAGACTAGTTTCATCATTGGAACCCAGCTGGAGGCGACGATGAATATGTTGATGATAGCCCGATCATATCGTCCACCAGAATTGGTAGGATATCGGGCTGCTGCTGCCGCACCAGTGAGCGACCCGTCTATCGGGAAGAGACGGGCTGACACAGAAGCTGGTTCTTCTGTACCGAAAAGGTCGAGAAAGGCGTCGACCCCAAAGGTCACGGAGGTGCCACTTGTAACGCCAACGGGATCAGTCCCTGCTGAGGTAAGGAGTGCCCCGTAATTCCAGTTCTGTTTGTCATTGTGGTGACTTATGTTCTTATTCTTGTAGGGATCGTTGAAGAAGAAGTCCCGTGCTTCAAAACCGGGCGCTAGTAAACCGAAGGAGGCAGGCTCTTCTGATGAGCGCATTCCACCGATGATAATGTCTCCCACGGAGGAGGGTCCCGAAGATGTTCCTGCGGAGGTTTTAGTATCTCCTGACTTTGAGGTCGCAACAACATCTGGGAAAGTACCGTCCGCCGTGGAGGCCTTAGACGCTGAGGGTCCTGCGGACTCGAGGCATCCTGATGATGAAGTGGATTGGAGTTCGTCGCCTTCCGATGACGTTCCTCCGGCATTGCAAGAGTCTGTTGCGGGGGCAACCGAGGTAGTTGGGACAGAGGAGAGGGTTGATTCCCCTTCTTGTCATGATGAGGGGAGGTCGGCTGTATCATTGCCAAGTCCTACCCTGGCTCCAACCGTGGAAGTTGAGATGGCTACCGATCAGGCGGTAGCGACAGATTCTGTCCCTGTAGAGGGACTTGAGAAGGATGAGACCCTTCTGCCGGTCTTGTCTCCCGGGGTCGGCCAGGAGATGAGTGTTGCTCTCCCCATTCTGCCGGGGGAGGTACCTGTCGCTGACAGGACGTTGGGGGTAGAAGAAGTGGCAGTTGACGTCGGTGGTTCCTCCGGGCTTGAGAAGGGCAAGGGTGTGGAACCCTCTGTTGCTCCTTCTACTTGGGGTACTATCACGACGCCTGTGCCAGCTCCCTCTGTTCCTTTGGCTCCTCGGGCTAGCGGTCTGGCCCCTGTCGATGAAGAGCCTACTGATGCCGAGGTTCAAGCCTCGCAGGTTGAGGTTGGCGGATCTTTCTCTGGTCCGCAAACTGTAGTAGCTCCGCCAACTCCTGCTATGACGCCGCAGGTACTGGCGGATGCCGACGAGTATGTGAAATTCCTTGTTGAGGGAGTATACAAAATGCTGCAGAGAGGTGTATCTGCAGTGATGGATGCCAACGGAAGCTTTGTGACGGCAAAAACTTTGGCAATGCCCTGTATCGAGCTGATCCGCGCTCACCAAGGCCACGACCATATGGCCAAAATTTTAGAGGTTTCGGTGATCGAATTGGACGAGCGGCTCGCGAAACTTCAGCGTATCCAACGAAATGACCTCTCCGTCTTGATAGATGCGGAGAAGGGAAAGTTGATTGCTGAGGTCGAGTCTTCCCACCAGGCCACTGTGAGCGTTTGGGAGCGCGAGGTGGCTGAGACTGAGGCTGCGGTAGAGCAGTTGTCTCAGTCTATGAAGAAGACGACGGAGACGCGAGCTGCGTTGGATGCTAACATCGCAGAGATCAACACCCAGATGCGCCGTCTTGAGGACCAACGGGCCCGACTCCAATTAGAAGCCGAACGTGTCCTGGCTGAACACGTAGCACTCAAGCAGGAGGAAGCGACTTTTACTCAGCGGACTCTTGCCTTGGCTCAGCAGCGACGACAGCTTGATGAGAAGCATGAGAGTGAGACTTCCGCTGAGGCTGTCGAATTAATGCGTCAAGAGGCCGAGCATCGAGTCCTGGCGACTGTGGAAACTCGTACCGCTGACCTGAGACGTCGAGTCAGAGAGCTGTCAGCCCACCCTAGAGAGGTTCAGGGACTGTAGCTTCTTCGTTTTTATGTTCTTTTACAACCCTTGCTGAGGGCTAATGTAGTTATGTACTCTCTCTTTTTAGAAAATAAAGAAGTACGCAACTTTTTGTGGTGTGTTCATTTTTGTTATCATGAACTTGATGATTTGTGTGGACCTATTATCTTTTGCGCACCTTGGTTTTTAGGTACAGATAATAAGTTTGAAGGAACCAATATGTTTGTTCAGAGGTAATGTGGACATGGCAATCATTGGGTTCAAATGATAGAACCTTCCTACTCAGAGGTATTATGGACGTGGTAGGAATGATCCTGGGGGATACACCGAACGACTCAGAGGTGATGTGGACATGGAAGTTCTGCGATCAATGTACGACAACACAGGGGTTGTTTGTACGAGATGTTTACTCAGAGGTAATGTGGACGTGGTAAACATGAAGGATAGCGTAAGCTTACGAAGTACAAGATTCCGCTTTGTAGGATGTAGAGAGACAACTCAGAGGTAATATGGACGTGGTTATCTTTCTACGGAAGGATGCCACGGAACAGCTGGGTTCCGGAAGCGTATGAGTTTGTGGAAAGAGGTTGTTTGGGGAAGTACATGTCTGGAGGATGTCAAGAATAGTACTTCTTTAGGAACTTGCCGTTGATGGGCATCATGAACAAGTCCCCATTGGGTTTGGAGAGGCGGTAAGCACCGTTTGAGTATATCGTCTCAATGATGAAAGGTCCTTCCCACTTGGGCTTGAACTTTCCTGGTGTCTTGTGAGTTAACACCTTTGGCCTTCTGACTGCTAAAACCAGGTCGCCAACTTGGAAAGTCCTCTGCTTGACCTTCTTGTTGAAAGCCTGTGATATACGGGCTTGGTAGAGTTCGATGCGTTGTTGAGCTAGGAGACGCTTTTCGTCAAGTGCCTCCAGTTCCCGCAGACGACGACGTTGATTGTCTTCTTCTGTGAGTTTGTTTGTGATTGCTACGCGGAGTGAGGGTATCTGGATCTCGAGAGGCAGTATCGCTTCGCTCCCGTAGACCAGAGAGAATGGTGTGTTGCCTGTTGGGGTCCATACCGTTGTACGGTAGGCCCAAAGACATTTGCCAAGCTTTTTGTCCCAGTCACGTTTGTTGGATGACACGACCTTTTTGAGTAGCCTAACGATAGTTTTGTTGAACGCCTCGGCCAATCCGTTTGCTGCCGGATTGTAGGCGGTTGAGGCCACGTTCTGAATGCGATTCTTGTCACATAACCTGCTGAAAATGTGGCTGATGAACTGAGGACCATTGTCATGGATGATCCGCCTGGGTACTCCAAAACGGTAAATGACATGGTGTTTGATAAAGCTGACCACCCTGGAGCTTTTTACTTCTGCCAGTGGGACTGCTTCCGCCCATTTGGAGAAGTAATCGGTGATGGCCAGGATGAAACGGTGTCCTCTTGATAAAGGAGGGGTGATTGGTCCTACAATGTCCATGCCCCAGGCTTCGAAGGGCCAGGAGGCGACTGTAGGATGTAGCGGTTCAGACGGTGTGTGTATGAAGTCTGCATGAAGTTGGCACGCGTTGCACTTCTTAGCATATTCAACAGCGTCAGCGGCCATGGTTGGCCAGTAGTAGCCCATACGTCGCAGTCGATCCTGCAACTTAGGACCGGGTTGATGAGCTCCGCAAGTTCCGTCATGAGCTTCTCGAAGAGCTTCGGCCGCTTCTTCGTTGGACAGGCATCGAAGGAGAAACCCATCGAAGGAGCGTCGGTACAGCATTTTGGTGGCTGTATCTTAGTAGAATCGAAGAGAGCGTCTCCTGACTGAGACGACTTCTTTTGGGTCCTCTGGAAGGATTCCGTAGACAGCAAAGTCGATGAACGGGAACCTCCAATCTTGGACATTAACACCAGTATTTGTCGGCATGGCGTGAGCCACTCGCAAGCATAGATTGTTTCTAGGACAAATCAAGTCTCGTCCAGTTACCGTGACATAGTGTTGAGTCCCAAGGGGCGCTGCCAATGAGGCTGCGAGGCCAGCCAGAGCGTCAGCCTCCAAGTTTTGTAGACGGGGGACATGTTCGATGAAGAACCCAGTGAAGGTTGAAATGATGTTCAATACAACTTCATGGTAAGGGATCAGATCTTCATGACGAACCTCGTATTGCCCCCGAACCTGGTTCACGATGAGTTTCGAGTCGCCGTAGGCTTCCAGATGATCCACCCCCAGCTGTTGTGCTAGCTGGAGTCCTATGATGAGCGCGTTGTACTCAGCGACATTGTTGGAGCACGGCTTCGAAAGAGAGTATGCACGCTGGATGACCAGCTGATCGGGGAAGACTAAGACTACCCCCACTCCTGCGATGATTTGGCCCTTGGGGCCTGTTCTTGAAGCGCAATCGAAGAACATCCGCCAAACGGAGCTTCCTTCGGTGACGTTTGATTCTTGGACCTCATCTGGGATGTCTTCATAGAGTTTTGAGGATTCTGGGATGGGGTGTGCAGCTAAAAAGTCAGCCAGAGCTTGACCCTTGACAGCTTTCTGCGGAACAAACACCATGTTGTACGGTGTTAGCAGGATCGCCCATGTAGCCAGCCGGGAGTTTAATGACCCTGGCTTCATCATGAGGACTCTGAGCGGATTGACTCGAGAGATGACATGAATTGTCTGGCCCGAGACGTAATGATGAGTCTTCTGAATGGAAACACCAAAGCAAGCACTCTTTTTCAACGGGGTTGTACCGGTGTTCGGCCCCGACGAGTGTTCGACTGAGGTAGTAGATTGCTTGCTCGTAGCCTGCATCGCTGTTTTGAGCCAGCAGAGCGCCAAGAAAATAATCCATGGCACGGACGTAGAGGAGGAATGGTTTACCGGCGACAGGTGCCACTAGGACTGGCGGGCTTGTCAAGTAAGCCTTGATGTCGTCGAAAGCCTTTTGGCACTCCTCTGTCCAGACGTAAGAGACTCCCTTCTTCATGAGCTGAGTAAAGGGTTGACATTTACCGGAGAGGTTTGCTATGAACCTCCGGATGTATGCCAGACGTCCCTGTAAGCCCCGAAGTTCGCGAAGGTTCTTCGGAGGGTCCATGTTGAGGATAGCTTTGGTCTTCTCGGGATCGACATGAATACCTTTTGCCGTGATGACAAAGCCCAAGAATTTGCCGCTAGAAACCCCCCCAGGAAGGATTTAGCGGGGTTCATTTTGAGTTGATGTGCCCGCATGAGATCGAAGACCGTCTTCAGGTCCTGTAGGTGGTCTCGTTTGAGGCGGCTCTTGACTGCGATGTCGTCAACATAGCATTCAACTGTCTTGCGAAGATGTTGACAGAAGATGGTGCTCATCGCTCGTTGGTATGTTGCACCGGCGTTCTTCAAGCCGAAAGGCATCACTGTGTAGCAGAAAATGCCCTTCGGAGTCCTGAATGACGTGTGTTTTGCATCATCGGGAAACATCTTAATTTGATTGTAGCTTGAATACCCGTCTATGAAGGACATGCGTTCAAAGCCACACGTGTTGTCGATCATCACATCGGTGATTGGAAGCGGGAATTCATCCTTCGGGCAAGCAGAGTTGAGATCCCTGAAGTCGATACAGACTCGTATCTTCCCGTTCTTCTTGGTGACAGGGACGACGTTGGCTACCCAATCCGGGTGTTGTTCTTCACGGATGAAGCCGCTGGTCAAGAGTTTGTCTACCTCCTGATCGATGGTATTCATGATGTCCGGACGGAAACGTCACTGTTGTTGCTTGATAGGTTTGGCATCAGGTAAGATGTTCAACCTGTGCATCGCGATCTGTGGATCGAGTCCCGACATGTCTTCGTAGCTCCAGACGAAGACATCGATATACTTCTTAGCCAGCTGGATTAAAGATTTTCGGTCTTCCCCTTCTAGGCTTTTGCTGATAAAGAAGGGTTTAGAAGAAGACCCATCTCCGAGGTCGATCTGCTCGACTTCGTATTCGGTGGGAGGTTCACGTAACTCAAAACGAGATTCATATTGTTCTCCTAGGCGTTGAGCCCAGGGTTCCTCTTCGAAGGGTTCCGACGCTTGGTCTTCGCCTTCATCTTTCTGAGGTTGCGCTGATGTCATGTTAGCTGACAGCACTTTCCTGAAAACTGATCCGATACTGGTATCGGAATCCCAAGTTGACGCTTCAGACGAGTGGGAATGTTCTACGTCTTCTGCGTCTGAACTCTCTGGAGTTGTTGGCGGCATCACATAGCCTATCCCCCATCGAGTTTTATTGTAGTAGTCCAGCGGCTTCCCCTTAGGTGTCGGAATCCGGATGGGGAGATGTCGACCCTTGCCGTAGTTTAGGCCTTTGTTGCTTTTCAGGTCGTAGCCCATCTTTTGAATGATGTGCTTTGCCGCATCCGTGTACCGATAGACTTGTACTCTGCCGGTATCAGGTTCTGGCTCTAGTGGCGGGAGGTCTTGATGACGCTCGACTTTGCCCAAGATGATGGTTTCTTCGTCTTGGCTCCGTGGAGGGGCTATGAAACAGACTCCTTGAGACGGGACTAGTCGATTATGATGGACGGTCGTTATTTGTGTTTGCAACGACCGTAGAGCGTTATCTAATGTATACATGGCATTCCAGTGTGGAAGACAAGAATAATTAAAAGACACTCTATTATTGATAAAATACGAGATCTTATCCCGTGGGATTACATTGTCTAAGGAGGGTGCGTCTACATCAGCAGAGATATATTCGCCAAGCTCCTCATCTATAAGTACTGGGGTCGGATCAGGAGAGTCCTCCACAGCTTTGACTTTGGGATCTGAGAGGGTTATGTGAGCCCTCTCTGGCATCTTGGATGACTGCGGCGGCTTGCCCTTAAGACGCACCTTGAGAGGTGCCTCGGCTGCGCCTCCGGTGAGTGGTGCCTTCCCCTGTAATTTTACCACCAGGGGAGCCGATGTTTGAGGTGGCTTTCCCTTGAGGCGTATCTTCAGGGAAGCTTCGTGAGTCGGTGCTTTCCCTGATAGCTTGATGCTCATCGGAGGCACCTTCTGGGGTGGTTTACCCTTCAGTCGAATTTTCAAGGGGGCGTCGGGAGTCATTTCAGGCTCCATGTCCGGCTCCGTTGCCGTCTCTGCCTCATCATCAGTGTCGTTGGCTTCCTCCTCGTCAAGTGGCTTGTACAAGTCGGAATCGGTGAAGTAGGCTTCGATCCCTTTGAAAGGATCGATGTCTGCAAACTCCGTCCGGATGATGCCGTTGGTGGATACATATTTCATGCATTGGTGGAGCGTGGAGGGCACCACCATGTACTCATGTAGCCATGGTCGTCCGAGTAGGATGTTGTAGTTGACCTCGGCATCTACCACATAACAAGTCACCTCAGTTTTGAGGCTGCCGATGTGACACTTCAGTCGGATCTTGCCCAGTGGCTCGCTCTTGCTAGCGTTGAAGCCACTGATGGTTGTATTGGAGGGCGCCAGCCGGTACATTGGGATTCCCAGCTTTGATAGCAGCGCCTTTGGGATGATGCTTAGGGACGACCCTGGATCGATCTGAATCCTGCTCACCTTGACCGAACCGATGTACCCTATGTAATACAGCGGTCGGTTATGTCGGTGATGCTTGAGCAGCATGTCTTGTTAGGTGAAAGTTATGTTTGGGATAACTTCATTCGCACAATGACAGTACGCACAAGTAGTTGGGAGGTCTTCAGGCTGCTTGACCTGACTGAGAAAGGATTCGGCATCGTTCAGAGCTTCGCAGAGAGCTTCTCGGGAGTCTTTGGAAAGACGCAGGAGCTCGAACAAAGACAAGCGTACAGGAGTACTGGCCAGTTGTGCCAGAATGTCAAAGTTGTGAGGCTTGGCTAGCCCCGAAGCATTCTCTTTCCGTAGAGGTCTGTCGAAACGGGCCTCCACCTGCTTCTGCTTATTGGCTGCTGAGGGCTTAGACGGCCCCTCTTCAGGGATGGTGCCAAGAGGCACCACCTCGACGGCAGCTTCACCAGGCTGGGCATTCTGTTGTGCACGCGTCTGCACTGGAAGTGCCTCTTCCGTTGAAGAAGAGACTGTACGACAAAACTTGATCTTCCTGCCTTTTGATTTAGAGGTAGGGCGTACCTCCGGTTGAGTCACCTCGGAGACGAGGTCGGGATGAACCCAGAGGACCTCTCCTCGAGATGTGGTGAGTGGGATGAGTCCACTCGCATTGTCACGGGTAGGTGGCAAGTTCACCACCTCCATTGTCGCCTTAGGGATGGGGACGACGCCATCTTGTGTGGTAGTCGACGGCAAGGTGCCGAACTGAAGTGACACCACATTGGCTGACACCGTCTTCTCTTCGTAGTCGATGGAGATTACATCCGCATTGATCATGCACTGGATGTAATTTTTGAGGACATAGCAGTCCTTGGTCGGGTGTCCGACAAACCGATGGTAGTGACAGTACCTCGGGTTGTCCACTTTCCCGACTTCATCGGGCCGCTTTGGGTCCGGTAGCTTGATCTTGTCACCCTGCTTCAGTATCTCAAAGAGTTGTAGGGTGTCATCATCATTGAATGAATAAACCTCCTTGGGTTTCGGTGCTAGTGGAGGTTTCTGGGTAGGCGCAGATATGCCTTTCGAGGCATTAACAGTCAATGCCTGTTTCCCCTTGGCTTCTCGTCCGGAGTTGTTGGCTGCAGACTTTTTCCCTTTATCGTCAAAGGCGGGGAAGCTGACACCCAGAAGACGTGTATTGGCCGCCTTCTTTTCTGCAGCTTCAGCTTCGATGATCAGGGAGCTCCAGTCGGGAGGGGGAGTAGAGTTGAGCCAGAGCTTTACTGCGGGCAGCATGTTCATGCTGCAAGCGGAGAAGAGCACGTGTTCTGGCATGCCAGGAGGTAGCCTGAAGCAGGCCTGACGGAAGCGTTCGATGAACGCCCGAACCGTTTCCTTCTCCTTCTGGCGTATCTCTATGAGAGACGCCATCGTCATGTCCTTTCCACCGTCGTAGAAGCGGTCTAGGAAGAGGCGCGTCAGGTCGTCGAAGGACGATATGGAATTGTCGGGGAGGCTGCAGTACCAGTCATACGCTACCCCTTTCAGGGCCCCAACAATGATGCTGGTAAGGAGCGCGTCCTCCTTCGGAAGATGCCCTGTCTGTGACTGGAAGTACGTCAGGTACCGTCGCGGAGAGTCCTTCCCGTCGTACGGCGTGAGTGTTTGTGGTTTATACTTTAGGGGATAAACCACCTTGTTCCACTCGAGGGGATAAGGCTGGGGAATGCCTATTTTCTAGCGCTCCTCTTGCCTGTTCTTGGACTCGAAGCGCTCCCGCAAGTCTTTGATCATTTCGACCACATCCTCTGTGGAGCTAGGAGACGGGGAAGGAGGCACCATCTGGAGTGGAGCATTTGAGGGCTCCGATGTCTGGGGTACTTTTGGGTTTGAGGGTGCCCGTTGGAGGGGCACACTCGACTCTCCATTGGCTCCTGGGTCGGGACCATTTGAAGGTGTCCTGATCAACGCCGACCGCATCTCAAACACTGCTTGCGTCAGTGCTTGCATAGAGGCCGAGAGGGTTTTGAGTCCTCCCTCTAATGAGACTATGCGCTGGATTATGTCCTGCGACGGCGCATCAGTCTCGGGATCACCCCCAGCCATGTATACTGTCATAACACGGCCGGAAGTGGATGGATCAGTTGAGGCTTCGCTCTCAGCCTCACTCTCATGTGGGGGAGTCGCCTCTCCTGGTGTTTGGCCACCCCCAGCCTCATTCTGGAGATCTTCGACAGGCGCATCTGCAAGGGCCTGATTGTCCTCAGCTCTGTCTTGAAGGGCCTCTTCGTTTCTAGAACTACCCTCGGCAGTGTCCTGGAGGACATCCTCATTTTGAGGGGCTTTAGGGAGACCAACCTCGCCTTGATGATGAAGATCCGTCGCAGCTGTGCTTTGGACATCTTCGTCTTCGGAAGGAGGCTCAACAAGGGTCTGACTACCCCCAGCTTCCTCCAAGAACTTCTTCCTCGACCGAGTGCCTTCGAACACTCCAGAGGTCGAGACAGCTGCCTTTGTTTTCCTCAGCTGGCTTTTGGATGAAGACGAGGAATTAGCAGTCGTCTTCCAGACTGATGAGGAGTTGGAGATCACGTTGCATGAAGCAACCTTCAGCTCCTCTTCTGCTGACACCTTCGTCCCAAGGCGATGTCGGAGAGGTGTCGATGATTGTAGCCGTTGGAAGACTGACTGCCTTGGCGGTACTGTCGTCTTGTAACAGCAGTTGATGGTGACCACCGCACAAGTATGCCCCATAAGAGGCGCATCGTGCTTGTTGGTCAACTCTCCTGACCGGCGCTTGTGAGTGATCACGTTGCGCAGGTCGTTGGAGGAGAGTGCTGCCTTCATACCCCCTTTAGACGTATGGCAAGGCCACGCGCCTGGGTGGTCAGGTGAGTGCTGCGCCCCCTGATCTAATACCAAGTAGGCATCACGATCAGTAGTGGGGGAACCACAACATTTGAAGTGACTTGAACGGACCTCAAACGCACAACCAGAGGAGGCGCGGGAGTTCAAGACCACTGAATTTGCCTCACTCGACTTGGTTGTGCACGCAGTAGATGCGCCCAAGCGAGATGAGGACTTTGAAGGTCGACTCATTGTTGGTGCAGAAGCACCTGAGTCAACCTTGTACAGCTTGCCATCGGCAGCGCGCGTGATTGTGAGCGCGTGCCTTTGGCCTGCTGCTGCCATAGCACGTTTGTGGCGCATGGCCCGTGCCGTCTTGGATTTCTTCGTACTAGCCCGCTGGGGCGCATAGTACTCAGCATCCAAATTCTTCTCGCCATTACAGCGAGTGAGTCTGTCAAAGACAGAGGCTCTTTGTGGCGCATCAGAGGTGATGCGCGAGGTATTGGATGCGCCCCTGCTCCGTCGACGTATCTTCCTCGCCTGAGAGGAAGATGGCTAGGGAACGTGGTCAGCCGCACGCTTCCCCGAGAGATGCGTTGCATCAGCGGACGCACCTTGGTTACTGAGAACGTCAGCAGGAAGGGAAGGCTGGATGGGCGCATCCCCTTCAGTGGTGGTGCCCGAGGCGTCGACCTTGCGTACCCAGACTGCGCGGGTCTTCTTCGGCTTCGGCAGCCGCTTCGAAGGACTCGCACTTCCTTCAGAAATGAACTCCTCGTATGCCTGTTGATTGAGGCGCACTACCAGCGTCTTGTGGGAGGAGCCCACCTTCACGTCGTCGGCCTGTGACACGACTTTCTCGGAAGAGGAGAAAGAAGTCCCCAGCAGAGTCGCCAGCTTGTTTGCCATTAAAATTGTTTGATTGAAAACTTTAATACAAATAGAACAGTGTTACAATATAGGACTTAGATGTAGTCCTAGGAGTACACTTTTGTTTAAGCTGGATCCTTAGTGCCAATGGAGCGAGTGGTAATACGTTGACTCCGTTGACGGGCTGACGACGGTTATCGGTTCTCTGAAGGTATAGATTGCTCTGGGTGCTAGAGCTTGCTGAGAGGAGGAAGACGTTGAGTGTCTGTATCTGCCTCTATGGTGATTCTCTGTTTGTTCATTGTGGATTCTGTGCGTGTGAGAGAAGGAATGATCCCTCTATTTATAGTTTTGCAGGCTGGCTGCTCATGCGCGCATGTAGGATGCGCCGGTGTGGGGACGCCACGTGGAGGTTGCTGATGGAGGCGCGTGGATGATGCACCCTGATCGAGGGGGAGAACTCTTCATACTGCTGTTGTGAGCCGGCACGTAGCAGAGGAGAAGATCTTTCTGTTGCTGAAATCTTGGATGAGTTGAGTCAAAGGACACGTGTCGTCGACTCATGGCTCGAAGATCTCGGATTTGGTGGGGGAGTGATCTGGTGGGCTGTGCCTTGGATTGGACGCAGGAGGAGGCTGCGGCTCATAACCTTTAGGAGTTACAAACCATTTGGGGCACATGGCTTTTGAGGCGCATGCAGGCGACTTTCCTTCTGTCTTTCGGGATCAGAGAGCAGTCTGGGGTGCATGGCTTTTGAGGCGCATACTGATTTGGACGCATGGCCGTAGAGGCGCATGCGGATGGTTGAGTGGCCACGTGGCAGTAGCCGTCAGAATAAAATCATGATGATGCTGACGTTGCCGACGCTTCGTTTTCTGAAAAAGCTGTCAACTGTTCAGACTTTGGGAAGCGTGCTGCCAACTCTGTCAGTTCAGCATTTAATGTTTGTGACGTTCGATGGACAGCTGAGTGGGCACGTTGGTTGGTGTTCTACTCGGTATAGGGATGTGTGGGGACGTATCCTCTGTGATGCGCCGGGTACTATAGGGCGCATCTGTGTGATGCGCCTGACGCTGGAGGGCGCGTCTGTGTGATGCGCTATCTGGCTGGCGCATCCGACATGTCCTTTAATGATACGGCTGTCTCGCTTCTCGAGTGCTATAAATAGCCGTTTGGCTGAATTCGAGGCGTCCGGTTCTTCCATTTAATGCAAATTCATTGCACAGAATTCGGAGAGCCATCCACTTGGCGCGTAGGTTTGATCTACCCGGCCTATAAATAGTGGCATGGAGAGAAGATTTGCTTCTCATTCTCTCACGTACTTCCAACATGAATTTGGATATGCGGGTGCATTCTGTCGACGAAGTGCTCCCGAGGGTGAAGATGAGACGTCGTGTTGTCTTCGATGCACTTGAAGGTGACTGTTACATCCAAAAGACGGAGTCGAGGGCTTCTGAGGCAGGCAGAAGGTGCCTGTTGCATCCAAAGATAGGGATGCTCGGGCTTCGTCTCCGTTATTCCGGAGGAGCCGCAGATCGGAATTGCGGTGCTAGGCTCTTTCTTCCTTTAAAGTGGGGGTTGCCCACTTTGGTTGTGTTGAAAGCTGTTCCTTTAGCCGCAGTTTCGATCACGGTCTTCCTTGGTCTTTGGAGGCTCTTTCGAAGCCTCCCCTGGCCACAGCTTTGGCGGTGCTCTTCTCTTCCTTGGTTCCAGCCAGAGGGTTAAATGCTTTGCTTGGCGAAGCACTTATCAGGTGAGCCTGGCTGAAAGAGCGGCACATAACTGGGCTGCTGAAGGGATGCACATAACTGAGCTGGAAGCACATAACTGAGCTGCTGAAGAGATGGTGGGATGTGCCTGGTTGGAGGCACATGGTATCTGCTGTGCCTGACTGGCGGCGCATGGTGACTGCTGCGCCTATCTGGAGGCGCATGGTGGCCGCTGGCTGTAGACTTAGGATCTTTGCTTTGTAGAAATTCTCCTTTGTACAACCTTTTCTAGACATGTAATAGACTTTTGTATATAAAATAAAAAGTCCTCTTTCAAATGTCCATGCTCATTGACTTTGCTGTGAAGTTCTTCGTCTGAGCTCTGGCGCATGTAGTTTCTGGCGCATGGGCTTTCTGGTTGTGAAATTCCATGCTTCTACAGATCTAAGCTTGTTGCATTTTCGGATTTCTTGGGTTTTGATCTATTAAACCTTGTTATTCTCCAATTTTGATGGTTCCATGTTGTAGAGAATTTCTTTCTGCCCTATTTTGACCTGTGGAAGTCCGGATTCTGACCTTAGATGAAGGATTATTGGAGCTTGGAAGCCATGGCTTCCATGGTTCTTCTTCTCGGAACAGTTGGAGAAGAAGAACAGTGCTTGACTGCATGGCTTTTTCATGCAGCAAGTCCCATGCGGTCGCATAGACATTCCAGTCTTCATGCAGCCTTAGCCGCATGGCTTGAGTTGACTTCAGCCGCATGGCTCTGCTCGACTTTTAGCCGCATGAACCTATTTTCCTTAGCCGCATGGCTTTGGTTCCCTACTGCCGCATATGCCCGTTTCCTTCGAGCCGCATTAGTTTGTCCCTCCACTGCCGCATATGCCCATTTCCTCCATTGCCGTATAGCTTAGCTTGACCTTGTCGCATGACCCTGTTCTCCTCGAGCCGCATGGCTCTTGGTAGTGCTGGCCGCATGAGCCCGTTCCTTCCAGACCGCATGAAATCATTCTTCCTGGCCGCATGAACCTAATCCCCTTGGCCGCATGAGCCTATCTCCCCTCAGCTGCATGGCATTGGTTCCCCGAGTCGCATGAGCTTGTTCCCCCACTGCCGTATATGCCCGTTTTCCCCCATTGCCGCATGAGACCCTCATCTATTGCCGCATGACCCTCATCCACCTTGCCGCATGAGCCTGTGTTCCCGAAGCCGCCTGAGCTTGTTCCCCGAGCCGCATGAGACCCCCTCCCTTGCTGCATAGCTCTCTCCATAGCCCTTGTACCCCTTTTTTGTGTTGGGTTGTTATTTTATGCTCATATTTCATGACCCTCTGTATAGCTTGGGTCCCTTGATAGAATGCTTGTACCATGTAAATTCTGCACATGTTCCATGAACACGATAGTGACCCGTCGTGGTGCACTCTTGACAAGTAACATGACATGATAGTGGCCCGTCGTGGCGCACTCTTGATAAGTAACCCTGACATGATATACCTCGATATGCTGTTGCGACCGCTAGCATGACATGACAAGAATGAATGGCCTGGACACCTTGGGCGATTTTTATTGTACAAATGAACCAGTATTGTCTTGCATCATGTCTAGGACGGGGACCCCTGAGTACCACGGTCAGGGGTACCTACTGAAATTGACTAAGGCTAATAACTAGAATAATCCAGTAGTCATGAAGAGATTTCCCAGCTACAGGCAATCCCGTTATCTGGGCGCGCAAGTGGACTTGTAGCCTGCCGTCGAGTAGGGCACATTTCCAGCACACTGTCATGTGTTGCACCCTTCATGAACGGATATTCGACCTGGATAACCTGGATGGTCTGCAGGGCTTGTGGCTGATGGAATATCTCATTGCATCTTGCTAGTAACTAGGCTTGTGATAACCCTAGTTAGTTAAAGTATCAAGCCGTACTTATTGCTTGGCCGTGATTGATTGGATGGAGTCTAACCCAGCCTAGTCTTGACCTGATCCTGTACATGTAAAACCCCTAAATTTCTACTATTTTTGATTATTAAATTTAGTACTGTTTTAAAATTTATTGTATTGTACGTCGCTTAGTCGTATTGTATGTCGTGCACGAAATTATTTTCGCTCGTCGAGTGCGAATATGTGCGAGCGTACATATTTTTGAAAAACATTATTTTTAATGTAGACAAAATTATTTCTACCTATTATTTTCAAGCTTATGACTTTTATGAAAAGCCTTTCAATTATACAGTTATAAATAATTATTTTCCTATTAAATGGTATATGAGAAAAATATAATTACGTAAACATTATTTGTACATACTTAGTAATTATTTATTAGTTATTTTAAATAATAAGTGTATTTTCGAAATTATTATTATAGCATTTTTAGAAAACATATTTTGAAATATTGTATCAATTCAAATCTTGATTTGAATTATGGATATATTTTAAATAGTACATAAATATCTATATTTGGAAATTTAGTTATCTTAATTGGTTTTAAAATAAAGTATAGAATTTAAATTAGATTTGAATTGGATTTTTGAATTGGATTTGGATTATGTAATTGATTTAAATTTAGTAATTTAATTATCTACTTGGGTTTTAAATCTAATCCTAATCCTTATCGAATTGGGAATTCCCACATCCTATAAATAGGCAGGTACTCCTCCAATTCAGTATTCCTCCACCACACCATTACGTGCATCGTGTCCGTGTCTCCATCCTCTTCCATTATTTTTATTTTCTATTACAATTACATATTCACCTTCTTCGTGTCCACATGTCGGAGACGATCTCGACACAGCTAACCCTAACCCTAATCCTATTCTAATCCCTAATCCGGAAAACCCAACGTCGACCAACCCGTCAAGACCCACCTTCCTTCTTCTCCTGGCCAATCCGGCACCCCACACCCGCAGCCTACCAACATCATACACTCGACTACCCCATCACCACCATCACAGGAACTCCGCCACGGCCACACTCTGGCCAAGCCAGCCACCACGGCCATCATCGCCGGAGACCCAGCGCAACCCGTCCACCGCTTCTACTAAATTTTCGATGGAACCCTAGTCAACCACCACCACCGCGGCCACTGCCGCGGCAGCCCCGCCACAACGACCAACACCACCATCAAAACTAACCCCGACCAACACCCCACGCCCACCGTCAGCACCCATGCCCGGCCACCCTTGCCGTCGCCGTCACCACAACCCGCCACCAAAAGCAAAAAAAAAAATATAGAAGTAGAAAAACCCTAGAAAAGAAACCACGACCACCACCGCCGAGCTTACCTCTGGCTCGTCGTGTCAACCGCCCCGAACTCGCCGTGTCAGCCGCCCACATGCCACTCCGCCAAACCCCCATCTACGCCTCCCGACCGCAACCGCTCCTCCTAGTCGCCGCATCCTCCTCCTACGAGTCCCGTCGACCCCCCAAATCCTCCGCCCACGACCCAGCTCGCCGGAGCTCCGCCGACGCCGGACTCCCTCTCCTCTTCCCCGCTCCTTCTCCAGCTCCCACGCGTCTCTCTCTCACCTACCCCTTTCTTTTTTTACTCGTGTCTCTCTCTCTCCTTCACCTCTGTGCTTTTTTGTTTGTTTGTTTTTTTTTTTGAGATTGCCTTCCCTGTTCTTCTCGAAAGAGGAGAACGACTTCTGTACAGTTGTTTTTTTATTTTTTATTTTATTTTTTATTATTTCATTTATTTCTTTATTATTATTATTATTATTATTATTATATATTTTGTTTTAATTGTGAATTATTTTCTTTTTTTTACTGTTATAATTATTATGATTTTACTATCATTATCATCATTTTTATTATATGTCTATTACTTTCTTTCTTGTAGGAATATATACATCATTAATTATCAATAGTATTACCATCAGTATTATTATCATCCTTATTATTATTATTATTATTATCTTTTAATTTCAGACTAATGATTTATGTAGATTATTTAATTAAGGGTATTTATATTTGATTAGAAATTATTATTATTAGTAATATTACTATTCATATTGTTATTATTGTAACTATAAATAACTATTTTCAATATTTGATTAAAAGCACTAATTGTATTTGCTTTATTATTTTTGGTATTTTAAAAGTATAGTTTATTAATAAAACGTTATTTTTACGAGATATGGTTCTTAATCCTAAAGGATTTTTTTCTAATATTATTTTCGCCAAAAATATTTTGTTAGGTTCTAGCCTAAAGTATTATTTGACAAAACTTACAATTTTTCCTTGAAACGACTTTGATTTTTCGTATATTTATTTAAAAGCACATTTTGATTAATAAATTATATTTCAAGTATTATAAACTAGTTTTCAAAAATCATATATTTATTATTCGTCAAAATTTCCTTTGTTCTTCCTACCGTGACTCAACCCCCTCTTTCCTATTCGAGCACCAATCTAGACTAGCTTATGCCTACCCTAACTAAATTGACCCTTTCGAACTCAATGACACATTCCGTACCGCCATCAGAGGTTCCCTTGTACAGTTGTTGCACCGAAGTTGCAGATCGTGCCACATTGATCATCGCAGCACACCAGGCGCCCTACCAGGCAAGACATCTTGCCATTCGCTGTTTACTTATTTTAGCTCATATTTCATGCATGTTCATTATTTTCTTTATGCAAAATAAACTGTGATACATAGCATAACTATTAGAATTTACTGTTCAATTTCCTGTTGTGTATTATTTTTTTACAAACTAAACCTAGATTTAAGGGACCACCTTGTGTGTTGCATTCATTGGCCTTGACACGTTGTAACACGAAGTTGTGTGTCGCATGTAGGACACGGAAGTGCGTGATTGGCTGGCCACCAGTACGTACAAGCCGTGCGATAGGAATAACCGCTAATAGAGATTGCATGCTAGTTTGACTTAGCGGTTATAGTGGTTTGTGTTGTGGATACAACACAGTAGGCATTGGACGGGGAGGACAATTCCTTAGCGTATGGGCTTCGATGCACTTTCCCTTTTGTAACCCGTGAGCTCCGCCGGAGACGCGGGTCAGATTACCCATGATTACTGACGGCCACTGACGATTCTGTGGAACGTCATGCTCTTACTGCTGGGGCCTCTAGTGCCCAAAGGGGGACTATGCCGATCCTATTCAGCCAAGGCCCATGCGTAGGAAGGATTGTTCTTAACAACATTTCACTTAGAATGGTAGGCTACCTTATCCATTAGGTACGAGTACTTTTGGTTTGGGTACTTGTATCTGACCGTGGCTTGGGACAATAACTTGTCGCGGATTAGTTCGTCACATCTTGTCCTTGTTTGGTTGTAGGTGTGACTTACTACTTCGATGAGAAGGTATTGAACCTTGTTGGGGTCCGGATACCATATTGGATTCTTAGCATGGAAAGATACGTCGCCGTGAATTAGTTTACCATCTCCTGTCCTTGTTTGGTTGGGGGGATGGTACGCTCGTTTAGTAGGTGCGTATTGGACCATGTTATAAATTCGATTGACTTATTTATTGAGCAATATTTATTCAATTTATATGGCATGCTATTATGTGTCTTGTTACGTCCCTCTGAGGACCTGGTTGTCTTGCCAGGTGTGTGCTATTGTCTTTCGCAGGTGCTTTAGCTCTAGTCGTGATCTTCGCTATTTCTTCGAGGATGATTGCATTTGGATCGTCTTCGCTTCGCTCGCCACTCATTTCATTTTCTATGTATTTTATTTCCTTATTTTGTTGGTAGTGGATTTGTCTTCGCCCAACATATTGTATCAAGACAAATTCATTCTCATTATATGATGTCTTTTATTCATTTATTTTGTGTGGATGAGATTAGTTATGGTTCTACTGCATTTTACAGCTTATGTATTTATACGAGGCTTTCATATATTGGAGTATACTTCGTATGAATACAGCTGGCATGTCTACGTTCCTAGTCCTACGTATTTGGGACTGGGGCGTTACAGTATAAGATTGTAACATGACCTGATTGCTTGTGCTTTATTTTATCGATAAATAGTGGAAAACCAAGTTCCGTTCAGATGAGGGGTTACAACCCCGGTCCTTGTTTGGTTTAAGGGTTGTAACCGGGCTATCTGAATAGTCCCATGGTTATCGCATCGTATATCCTCATGAATTTTTCTATATCTCCAGTTTTTAATATGTTATTATGTTTTATGCTAATTGCTGGTTTTAGTTCTTAAGTAAAGCCTCCTTGTGGCACTTGCTCTTTCTGGGATCTGACCCAGCTGGTTTTGCGTGGCCAGATACCGGAGCAGTTCCAGAAGATCTCCCTACCTTCCAGCCAGATGGTGACCACCAGGCGTAACCAAGGCAACGAGTGGGTTTCCCTTTGTTCTCTCACTTTATTGTAGAAATATTCTTTTGAGACGTTTAGCCGGCGAGCACGTGTTAGCTCGATTGCACTTTACTTATTGTCTGCCTACGGGCCGTAACATGATTGACAAATCCTAGGGTTGTTCATGTATGACTGAAACTCTTGCTAGTCTTCATATTTTGTAGGACTAGCTTCATAATCATCCAAATATGTAATATATGGGATGCCTTACTATTGTATATTTGATGCTCTACACATCTTGTAACTGCTATTTCTTGCATGAGATTGAAACAATAGGCTTGTTCATGACCATAAGAGACTGATGGCTTGTAGTTGAACCCTCATGTATCTAGACAGTCGTGACCGTATAGCGAGGTGGATTCCATTTTAATATACGTAGCTGGCTATGTATTCCCCCGCTCTCCAGTATTCTGGTTCTGGGGCGTTACAACTAGCAAATATCTTCTAAAAAGTATCTACATATATAATTATTACTTTGCTAATAAAATGTTTCTAAATATTTCTAAAATTATATAGTATATGTTTTCATTAGTATTTATGGTGATTAAAACTATAATATTTTCTAAATATTATTAGCTAGTTAGTGATCTAGTTAGATAATGATCATCATTTCAAAACCCTAACAAATTGTACAACTATCAGGTGATCCTTTACATCCATGCAGTACTACTCCCGTACTTCAAAGGTGAGGCAAGTACACCGACTTGACTGTTACTTTGTCTTTTTGTCCTACATTCATGTGCCATGTTCTTATATCGAACACGAGATACACACGATTATCTTGTACATTATTCATTGCTTGTGAGTCATTGTTTATTGCGGGGATTGGGGGAAATATTAGCTTTTGTGTGACCACACCCAACATAGGTATTGTGGATAGCCTAATCGTACACTTCATGTACGATGAAGTCGGATCTTGTAGAATTGATTGATTCATTGATTGATTGTGGTCCTTAGCCGGTCACACATTAGTTTAATATTTCAAATTGTCACACTAGCATATTGGTTGTCGTGTTTATTGTCTTGATTCATTGATAGCCGTGTTCATTGTCTTGCATATTGATTGTCATGTCCATTGCCTGCAGTTTTATATTTCATTTTTGGTACCGTAGTTTTATTTCCAGTTCTGGTCTTCTGGTTTTACCTTGTATTCTATACTATAGATTATATTGTATATTGTTCTTGTCGGGGTTGTACTTTTCTTTTTTCCTGACAGGATACGTTGCAGGTGAGCTTGAGGCCACATGGAGCATGTGATTGCATTGGATATTGTATCATTTATTTTATTTATTTTCTGGGGTTGTATTTTTTATGATTTTATTATTGTATATTTTGTTTGACCGGATTTGTCTCCGGATGACTTTGTATTAAAATGACTTGATGGATATTGGTGATCTTTCTGGGAACGTTATATATAAAGCTGTGGATGTTTACATTACATTGTGACTTGGAGTTTTCCTTAGTATTGTACAGCTTACTTCGTCGTGTCCAGCGACGAAGGCTGGACGTGTCCGACTCGTGTCCGATTATTCAGAAGCGGATCGTGACAGGAGGAACTGCTGATGCTATTGCTGCTGCACTCGTCAAGCAGAGCAAATGGAAGAGCGAAAACAGCATCTGTAAATTGTTGATTCTCAATTATATGGAAGACTCTCTGGCAGAGTCATATTCCAATAAAGAAAAGGCCAAAGAGATCTGGGATTCTTTTGGGTTAGCTATATGAAGATGATAAGAACAGGTCCAAAATCCTCATCGTCGAGAAGTACCACAAGTGGCTCTTCGAAGACGAGATGGCGATGCTATCTCAAGTGAAGGAACTCCTGAAGTTACGCCAGAAGTTGGATGACGAGAAGATGCCCCTCGTCGACAAGTTTGTCATTGGAGGGATAGTCTCAAAACTTTCTGCTGGTTGGAGCAACTTCTATGCTAGAATGCATCGGAAGAAGCTGGACATTAGCTTGGAAGATCTTCTACAAGAGATCCACGTTGAGGACGAAATGTGATCTCAACAGAAGATGGACTCTCTGTCCAAACAACTGGGTAAGGCCAACTTGGTGCAGATAAGAGAGTTCAAGGGGAAGCATGTGGCTTCTCATCACAAGAAGAACGACTCCACTAATCTGAAAGTGAAGGGTCCTTCGTTCAAGTAACAGAAGTCCAAGTCCCACGTGACTTGCTTCAACTGTGGCAAGAAGTGCCTCTACAAGAGTGAATATAAATACAAGCCTAAATAAGCTGAGCAAGGTAAGCCCAGCAAGGTTTCCATGGTTTCTAATATTGTTGCTATGATTGCTCAGGTCATAGCTGTGGGGGCTGACTCTGACTGGTGGATAGACACTGGTGCGACCTGCCATGTCTGCTCTGGCAAGGAATGGTTCGTCATGTACCAGGTAACTTCTGAGAAAGTTACCATGGCGAACCAGGCCCAAGCTGAAGTTTTGGGGATCAGGACTATGGAGCTGAAACTTACTTCCGGGAACATTCTGACGCTTCAAGGTGTGAAGCATGTTCCGGTGATTACCAAGAACCTAATCTTTGGGAGCTTGCTTAGCAACACAGGCTTGAGGATGGATATCAATGCTGGCCAGATGGTGATGTCCAAAAAGGGAACATACTTCGGAAAGGCTTTTCAAACCGAAGGAATGTTTAAAATTCAACTTGTAAACCAGTCAAATAAAATCAATACAATCGCTTGTTCTGATTATTCTCTTGAGTTGTGGCATAATAGGCTAGGACATGTTCATTGTAAAAGAATACATAAAATGTCTAGTCTAGGACTTATCTCTAAATGTGGGGGTAAGGTAGAGAAGTGTGAAGTATGTGCTGAGAGAAGATTACTAGAAAATCCTTTCATCGGGTCAATCGAAACACAGATCTTCTTGAGTTAGTACACTCAGATATCTGTGACTTCAAGCAACTCTCTACAAAGGCCGAGATGAAGTACTTTATAACCTTCATCGATGACTTCTCAAAGTACGCGTTCGTCTACTTGCTCAAGTCTAAAGACGAAGCGTTCGAGAAGTTCAAGGAGTTTAGAGCCAAAGCTGAACGACAAACTGGACAACAACTCAAAAGGCTAAGAAGTGATCGAGGCGGAGAGTATCGGTCTCATGAATTCACATCGTTCTGCAAAGAACATGGAATCATCAATGAGACTACTGCTCCGTATTCTCCTCAATCTAACGGAGTAGCAAAAAGAAAGAACAAAATGTTAACAGAAATGATGAACTCGATGTTGTTAATCGCGGGCCTTCCGAAATGCTACTGGGGAGAAGCTGCATTGACGACCACTTTTATTCTGAATAGAGTGCCATGTGCAACTTCGGATATAACTCCTCATGAGCTTTGGTTCAAAGTCATACCTAACTTGAATGTTATTCGAGTGTGGGGTGTCTGGCTTATGTCAAGCTCCCAGATCTAAAGATTCAGAAGCTGGGAACAATGACTACGAAGACGATTTTCTTGGGGTATGCCGAGATGAGTGATGCTCGAAGATTCCTTGATATTGAATCAAATCAATGATTATTGTTATTAATTACTAGTTTTGGTTATTAAACATGATTATTATTTATAGGCTAAATTTATTCTACTAATGGGTTTCTATTTAAGCCTACCAAGCCTTGGGCTTTGGATCATGGGCTTTAGCCTATATTTTATAAGAATAGTTTAGTTCAGTTTTTACTTAATTCTAGTTTATTCCTAATTAGCAGCTAAGTAATTACTGTAATTAGTTAGTATATTAGTTAGTCAGTTAGCAGTTAGTTATTACTTTTCACTGATGACCCTAGATCTATTACAAATTACATATGGATGCCACTAAGGCTGACTTGGAGAACACTCCAATATTTTACTATAAATATTGGAAGAGTTACCCAGTTATTATTTTAATATTATATTTTTTGACACACAGTACACTGTTACAACTGAGACACTTCCCAAAGACACTTCACTACTGCACTGCTGCTAGTGGCCGAGCGCCATCGCGAGCCGTCGTGACTTCGCCGAAGACGTCGAATCACACTACCGTGTCCAGATCGCCACACCACGCTGGAGTTTACGTCGACAGTGCCGGATCTTTTGTTGACCACCGCCAGCACCAGAGCCCCGCCACCAGAGCATCGCCACGAGCGCCGGAGCGCCACTGCTATGCCAGAGGAGATGACGCACTGCAACGCCACTGATCTTCCCAGATCGAGCCACACGCGCCGATCTGACCACTCAAGTTGTCGACCGCCATTGCCGAGATCAGTTGTCGATCGCCGTCGCTTGGACTTGTCTCCGTGTCACGACCCGCACCCGCTTTTCGGATACGAGACGTGTCCAAGCCAGCCTATGCCGCAGAGTCGGCGGTAGAACGCTGTCACGGCCAAGATGCTCATAATCATAAAATATAACATTTATTGCTCATTCACATTTCTAAATTGATTACAACTTTTATAACATTTATATTTAAAGAAAATATAAGGTTCTTACAATTAATGAAAATGATACCACTTCTATCTAATTTCTAGGTTTCTGCCTGCAAGTACACCCGTATCTCCCCATGCTAAGTGAATCCACAACTAAACCTGAAAATTGTTGGTTTCTAGTTAGGAATGGAACAAGCACACAAACCGACGACAAATTGAAAACATAATAGAATTCACAAGACATGAAAATAACATATGTGAGATGATCTAGAAAATAAGACCAATATCATGGTAAATCACGAAAGAAAGTAGATAACTCTACAACATGGTATATCAGCTAGAAAAGGAATATGTAACTAGGATGACATGGCAAGTGGTAAAGAAAACGAGAAAAACAAGTAAAGACAACTATCTATGTGTTTTAAAATACCAGTTTCGACATGTGAACGGCTAGGGGGTAAATTAGGCACCCTGCACGTGTCGTGTGTAGCTGCTATTCTCCACGAAAGACACGTGGGATAGTTCTGGGGAGTCCACATGTCTACTAAGATATTTCTCCTTCCGACTAGTACTCATGGACTCGAAGAAGTCACAAAACAAGACAATCATGAAATAAAGTATGTAGAGATCCATGACACTAATCCGTGTAACAATGTGTCAACAAGCAAAAGAACATATGCATAAATATAAAATGGAAAGACTACTATGAATCGAAAGCAATCAGAAAATGCACTTGCCTGAATCCTTGCACAAACCATAGTCATAAGTCGAGGATGAGGGGATTGCCAATCTAGAAGATGTCAACCTATAACATACAATGTACCACAAACCATGCACGAAAACCACAAGTCAATTCTAAGGTTTTAGTTCTAAATTCATGGAATAAGTGGCTAATGGGTTGACTAATCTAATAATAGTTAATTATGGAATAAATTACTTAAAAACCTAATTTAATCTAATAACAATCTGAATATAATCTAAACATGGAAGTTTGGCCATAAAAAGTCATGTTTTCAATTTTGGAAACCATGACATGCAAATCGAGACGTGCCATTGACTATCTAGTTAAATATCGTGAACTCTAGATTTTAAAAGTGCACCTTGGTAGATTTCAGTGCAACGAGTGCGCTGGAATCAACCGTGCCACAAAATTATCCTTTGGTCAAAAGATATCGTCGTTATGGCTAATCGTAACCAAAACGGTAATTTACCGATCAATTCTGAGTTCAACAGAATAACTAAAATACTAGATCAACGAATTAATTTCTGGGAAAAATATATGATCTCTGTGTTGGCTTTCCGAAACTTCAAATGGTTCATGATTTCGATTTTCGGTCCTCCCGGAATCTCGAAAACACCGAAACGTGTCAAGTTTCGGACAACCGATACTCTACGAATTTTACAGAAATTAAGATTCAAAATTTATAAAAATAAATTAGATATTCAGAAAGTATACCTCAATACGTTCCAATAAAAAAATGGCACACAAAAAGCTCTTCTGGTTTGGCGGCAATCGATCCGCGAAATTGAAGAACAATCTCTCTCTCTCTCTTCTCTGAATTTTCTAAATGCGGCAGAATAATATATAATCTAGGTTTAATATATTATTTATATAAAGGGGTGAGCCGCTAGGGATGCGGCTTGAGCTGCCACGTGGAGGCCATCCAACTGCCTCCCACTAGATCCAAAGGCCCACTGTGTGGCCGGCTTGGCTCAGTCAGAGCCCGACTCTGATTCTGAGTGACTCGGCTCGAGTTTGACTCATGGACCCAATTATGAGTTCGTCCACATGGGTCACCAATGACAGTTAGGCCCCCCTGCTAGCCTTCTTTGACCAAAAGGTGGGCCAGTCTCGGTTGACAGGGTAATTTAATTAGGAAAACTGAATTATAATTAACAGAAAACAGTTTTTTAAATTAGTTTTAATTACAGTAACTCATAATAAATACTAAAAATAGCCAAAAAAATTCTAAAAAATATAAAATAATATAATGAACCTTAGAAAAATATTTGGGGTCAATATTTACTCATATGCTAGCACAATAAATTCTAGAAGTCCTAGAAAATAGATTTTCTATATTAAAATTATCAAAATAATTCTAGAAAAATTATAGAAAATTACAAAATATATATTTAACCTTCTAGAATATAAATTAAAATACTTTACCTCAAATTTGCCCCAAATGGCCTCATAAAAATAATGGAAGCCTTTAAAATATATAAAACTAAAAAAAATAATATCTAAAAATTATCTAAAATATCTAAAAATTATAGTAAGCTATAAAATAGCTAAACAATGCTTACGAAGGTCCAAATGACCATAATAGTAAATCATAATAAAAATAAATATAAAAAAATCGAAAAGTGGGCTTACAAATCTACCCACCTTAGAAAAATTTCGTCCTCGAAATTTCGGAGGATACGATTAAGAATCAACATCTAGATAAGATTAGGAATATAGTAGAAGAAAATCAAATAAGTTTTAAAGAAGATTGCTAGTATAGAAGCATGGAATTTCAGGACCAGAAATCCTATGCGCCTAACATTACATGCGCTAGGGAGCTTAGATGAAGTACTCGGCACAGCAAACAACAAAAGCATAGACATTAAAAGAAGATTTTTATTTCATATAAAAGTCTATTATATGTCTACAAAAGACTTTACAAAGAAGAATTTCTACAAAGAAAGACCCTAAGTCTACAGCTAGACGCAGCAACCGCCATGCGCTCTCAGTCAGGCGCATCTCTTCAGCATCTCAGTTTGGCACATCACTTCAGCGTCTCAGTCAGGCGCATCTCTTCAGAGTCTCAGTTATGCGCATCATGAAGTCTCAGCATATGCGCTCCGCTGCGACCCGATCAAGTACTTCGACTAATGAAGCATTTATTGAGCAGAACGAGGACGGGCAGCCAACCCCAACCTAGCGGGAGGAAGAGCTCTCCAAAGCCCAAGGAAGAGGAGAGCACCGCAATCGATCCACGGAAAAAGGAGGCTTTCAACACAAACAGAATGGGCAACACCCACTCTGACAGAAGAAAGAGCCTCCAAAGCCAGGAGCACCACAATTCTGATTTGCGGCTCTTCCAGCATAACAGAGACGAGGCTTGAGCATCCCGATCTTTGGATGCAACAGGCACCTACCGCCTACTTCAGAAGCCCTCGACTCCGACTTTTGGATGTAACAGTCACCTTCAAGTGCATGAACGAAGACAAGTCGTCGCATCTTCACCCTCGGGAGCATCTCGTCAACAGAATGTGCTCGAGCAAACAAATTCATTTCGGGAGGACGTGAGAGAACGAGAAGCAAAACTCTCTCCTTGCCACTATTTATAGGCCGGGCAAATCAAACCCATGCGCCAAGTGGCGGGCTCTTCGAATCCCGTGTAATAAATTTGTATTAGTGGTGATGAACCTGACGCTTCAAATTTAGCCAAGTCAAAACAGCTATTTAAAGTACTTAAAGAACACAAAAGTCGGACCAATAAAAGAACGTCATGCAAACGGATGCGCCGGTCAGATACCGTGCATCGTACAGACGCGCCCGTTCCAAAGTGCCCCGTATGGATGCGCCCAACAAAGCACAGATCCATGCGTCCTAAACATGCATAGACCCATGCGCCCATTTCGGCTCGTCACCCATCAAGCAATTAATGCTCAAGTGACAGAGTTGGCAGTACGTCCCCCGAGGACTGAACAGTTAACAGCTTTTTCAGAAAATGAAGCGTCGCTGACATCAGCATCTTCATTACTTTACTCCGACGGTTACGACCCACGTGGCCGACCAATCACTCGCATGCGCCTCAGCAGCCATGCGCCTGAAGACTCGCATGCGCCTCAAAAACCGTGCACCCAAACTGGTTCGTGACTCCTAAAGGTTACAAGCCAAAGTCTCCTCATGCGCCCAATCCCAGGCACATCCTACCAGATCACTCTCCTCCAAATCCGAGATCTTTGAGCCATGGACCTATGACACATGTCCTTTGACTCTGATACCAATTGATGGAATTGGGGATTCCCAGGACCCTTCCTTTGGTGTGCGTATTGATCGATAGAAAGTTAAACAGATCTAATACGTGTTCTAACCCTTCATAGGCGGAAACTAGGGTTCACGAATTATACTTACGGCGGAAAGGAGACAAGTAATTCCTGGCAATCTCGAGCGGACGACCCCAAGATCTTCTACACGTATTCCTTCCTCGAGTTGGACGTCGTGTGGACGACGATCTCCCAACCTTTTCTTCTCCTTGGCAGCCCTCTCTTTCTCTCCTTACGTGAATCACGAATTTAGAAAAAATTTCAAATTTTTGATAAGTAATCTTGCGGCCAGAGAATAGAGGATATATATAGGCTACGGCAGGGACCATGAGAAGAAATTAGGGTTAGGCCGCCTAACGGATCTGGATATCCCGTGTTCAGCCCGAACACACAATCCAGGCCCATTAACAATAGCTCGGTCCACTAATGAGCTATTGTTGCACTACCTCCCTAATCCCAAATTATGTTTGTGGGCTCCTTTTAATATATGCTCGTTTGGCTTCCCATGTTAAGATATCGTATGTCCGTCGATCAAATTATGTTACTAACAACTATATTGATTCGACATCTTTTATCCTTAAGTAGTACCGCTCAACTTTATTTGTCATGTCAGATATAATCCACCTGCAGGATTTATATGACAATCCTTATGAGCTCCTTAAGAGGACATCATCAACCCGATGTATCAGGACATGGATTCTATTTATAATCAACAGCCCATCATACATACAATGTTATTACCCAATTCATAGAGGTTGTTGATCCATAATGAATCTCACTCTTTTATGAGTCAAAGTAATGCACAATGCATATATATGTCCGTTATTATATCCGGATTAAGAGCACAAGCATCCATAATAACATAGGTGTTTTTTCCCTTATGTAGTCAGTACAAAGAGAACAACCTCAAGTGGTCCTGTTCAATACACACAAAGTGTACTAGTGTAAACCTATAGTCAAGATAGACTAATACCAGATTATACTACAATCTTTCCAATAGATTGTCCAAGTCCATCTAGGTTATGAACTATTTATATACTCCATAGGAAACAGATAGTATGATCTTCTGTGTGACACCACACACCATATTATCTACAATATATAATATCAGACATTTGCATTAATACTTGCAACAAATACAATATGCAAACGTTTGCCCATATGATTCTTATTCAAAATTTAAGGAGATAAGGTTACTACAAAAGTAATGCTTTTAGTATATAACCCTAACAATCTCCCACTTATACTCAAAGCATTGCTTTTCAATATACTGTTACAAATCTCCCACTTATACTTAAATCCATGCTGCTACACATCTGACTCCCATTCCCTCAACATGACTATCAAAAGCCTTAGCTGGTAAGCTCTTTGTAAAGGGATCAGCTAGGTTGTTAGCTGATGCTATCTTGATCACAACAACTTTTCCTTTATTTACGAAATCTCGTATCAGGTGGTACTTGTGCTCAATGTGTTTGCCTGTCTTATGGGCTCGTGGTTCCTTCGAGTTTGCAACTGCACAACTATTATCACAATAAAGTGTAATAGACTTAGGCAAACTAGGTACCACATCCAAGTCCAACAGAAAGTGTTTGAGCCAAACCACTTCTTTGGCTATCTCAGAGGCTGCCACATACTCGGCTTCCATGGTAGAATCAATAATACATTTTTGCTTGATACTCCTCCACACAATGGCTCCACCTCCCAAAGTAAACACATAACCTGAGGTAGATTTCCTGGAATCTCTATCTGACTGAAAATCTGAGTCTATATACCCCAAGGGAACTAAACTATCTGCATGGTAAACTAGCATATACTCTTTAGTCCTTTTTATGTACTTCAAAATATGCTTTACGGCAGTCCAGTGCTCTTGTCCTGGGTTAGACTGATATCTGCTGACCATACCTACGGCAAAGCAGATGTCTGGTCTTGTACATAGCATTGCATACATTAAGCTTCCTATAGCTGAAGCATAAGGAACTGCCTTCATGTTCTCTATCTCTTTAGGTGTCTTCGGACACTGCTCCTTTGATAGAGCAATTCCATGTCTAAAAGGTAAGAAACCTTTCTTAGAATTTTGCATACTAAAACGAGTTAGTACAGTATCGATATAGGAAGCTTGGGATAAGCCCAACATCCTTTTCTTGCGATCTCGTAGAACTTTGATCCCAAGGATGTGACCTACTTCTCCCAAGTCCTTCATATCAAACTGTTTGGATAACCATACCCTTACATCAGATAATACCTTCACATTGTTTCCAATGAGCAAGATGTCATCCACATAAAGTACTAGGAACACCACCACATTTTTGTCACACTTTCTGTATACACATGATTCATCCTGACATTGATCAAATTCATAGGATTTTATCACCTGATCAAAACATATGTTCCAAGATCTGGAAGCTTGCTTAAGTCCATAAATGGACTTCTTGAGCTTACAAACAAGATGCTCCTGGCCCTTTTCAATGAACCCGTCTGGTTGCTTCATATAGATGTCTTCCTCAAGACTTCCATTAAGGAATGCTGTCTTGACATCCATTTGCCAAATCTCATAATCGAGATAAGCTGCAATAGATAAAAGAATCCGAATAGACTTAAGCATGGCTACAGGAGAAAAGGTTTCCTCATAATCGATACCCTCTCTTTGAGTAAAACCTTTTGCTACAAGCCGAGCTTTAAAGGTTTCAACCTTATCGTCTGATCCTCTTTTTCTCTTATAGACCCACTTGCATCCAATGGCTTTTACACCAACGGGTGGTTCTACAAGCTCCCAGACCTGATTAGAATCCATAGATTCTATTTCAGATATCATTGCTTTTTGCCAAGACTCTGCATCTTTATCTTGGAGTGCTTCATTGTAGGTACAGGGATCATAATCTTGTTCCTCAGGGACAAAGTATGATGACTCTCCCAAGAACATATATCTATCAGGTTGTATCACAACCCTCCCACTACGACGAGGTACTATCGGTTGTGGTGTAACATTTGTGACACGTTGTGCAGTTATTTGTGGTTCATCCTCTTGTACTGTTGGTACTGAAGTACTTGGTGTCTCACGTCTCAGTTCTTCTAGAACAACTCTACTTGTGGGTTTATGGTTTATCACATAGTCTTCCTCTAAGAATCGGGCATTGGTGCTAACAATGACCTTCTGATCCTTAGGACTATAAAATAAACCTCCTTTCGTTCCTCTTGGATAGCCTACAAACAAGCGTACTTCTGAACGAGATTCCAACTTATCTGCTTTCCCATTCAGCACATATGCTGGACTACCCTAAATGCGAACATGTTTCAGACTAGGCTTACGCCCAATCCACAGCTCTGTGGGAGTAAGAGGTACTGACTTAGAAGGAACCAAGTTCAAAATATAAGCTGCAGTCTCTAAGGCATATCCCCAAAACAAATCTAACAAATCCGAATAACTCATCATTGATCTAACCATCTCCATAAGAGTTCTATTCCTTCTTTCGGCTACACCATTCTGTTGGGGCATTCCAGGTGCAGTCAATTGGGATGTAATCCCAGCCTCTGATAAATAATCCCTAAACTCTCTAAAGAGGTACTTGCCACCACGATCTGATCGTAATGACTTGATACATTTTCCATGACGTTTCTCCGTTTCAGCCTTGTACTCTTTGAATTTCTCAAAGCACTCAGACTTACGGCGCATCAAATAAATGTATCCATACTTGAATAATTATCAAAAAATGTGACAAAATATTCAAAGCCACCTCTAGCTTGGATAGTCATGGGTCCACATAAATCAGAATGAACCAATTCCAACACATCTTTGGCCCTATACCCCTTTGCCGTAAAAGACCTTTTGGTCATTTTACCTTCCAAGCAGGATTCACAGACTGGTAGTGCCTCCACTTCCAATGAACTCAAAGATCCATCTTCAACCAGTCTTTGAATCCTTCTTAGGTTAATATGCCCCAATCGCAAGTGCTAAAGATATGTTTGGTTCATACAAGAAGATTTTTTCTCTTATTTAAGTTAGATGACATATTATTCATTTCCATAAGTTACATTGTGGACGAAATAGGATTAATGACATACAAATTATCAACCAATGCACCAGAACAGATAAAATGTTTTTTCTTTCTAATAACAATATTGTCACTAAATAAACTGAATATCCATCCTTAACTAACATAGAAACAGAAACTAAATTCCTTCTAAGTGAAGGTGCATAAAGACAATCTCTCAATGTCAAAGACTTATTTCTACCAAAAGATAAAGTAACATCTCCTAATGCAACGATCGATACTTTTGTAGCATCACCCATGAACAAGCATATCTCTTCATCACTGAGCCATCTGGTTTCCTGGAACCCCTGCAATGTATTGCAGACATGATTAGTGGCTCATGTATCTACACACCAGGTGGCGGTAGATAACACCGCTAAACATGTTTCAACTACTAGTAAATGAGATATACCTTCTTTGCTCCCTTGTTTGAGAAGTGGACAACAGTCTTCCAATGTCCTGACCCTTTGCACTTGAAACATTTGCCTTTCGGCTTTTTCACTGTGCCTTGAGGTCCCATGCCCTTCTTTGCTGAGTTTGCCTGTTTCTGAATGTTATTTTTTTTCTTACCGCCTTTTGGCTTAGAAGTAGAAGCCTTTTCAGAAACAAAAATATGACCACTCTGCCTAAAGAGAGATTCAGCATCCTGTAGCTCTTTTGCAAGTTCTGTCAAACTATACAACCTTTTGTTCATATTGTAATTAAGGCAGAAATTATTAAAACTTTTAGGCAGAGTCCCGAGAATGATATCGACCTGGGATTCCCCATCGATTTCAGCTCCAAGGATCTCCATCTCATTCAGATGACCCATCATCTTGAGAACATGATCCCTTACTGGTGTACCCTCAGCCATTTTTGTATTCATCAAATATTTCATAGCAAACTGCCTAGCTGCTCTACTCTGATGTCCGAAGAGTTCCTTGAGGTTATACATCATGTCATAAGCTGTAGCCATGGCCTGATGCTGATGTTGCAATACATTTGACATAGATGCCAGAATATAATACCGTGCCATCTCATCTGCCTTTTTCCACTTCTTATAAGCCTCTTTGACCTCTTTATCAGAGTTAGCATCAGGCTTAGGTAGGCATTCCTCAACAAGTACATATTTGTACTCCTCAGCAGTCAGAACAATGTCCAAATTATGTTTCCAGTCAATATAATTAGGGCCAATAAGTTTGTTTTCTTTAAGAATCACCATAAGTGAACTGAAAGAACCCATTTTTGAAATCCTGAGAATCACATAAATAAAATTATGTAGGGCAAAACAAACTTTTTAAATTAACTAAATATTGATTCCCTCAAAACAATAATAAGAAATTCACCAACACCTTGAACACCATGAATTTAACATGCCACGATAGTGTGGACGTATACAAATTCAACTTTGTTGAAGTAGATTTTTCTTATTAATTTTACTATCATGTCAATATAACTTTATGACAAATAAAATTAATATGCTGGTCTTGCTCTGGTCATACAAATAATAGCAGTGACTCCGATGGGGAGGATACCATTATTTGTATCTAAGTGTATACCATTACTTAATACTAAGTCCATTACCATGTAATGAGTTCCTTCAGATGGAGAAGTGAACACATACTAGGTAACTTTCTACAATTATCCCTAAGGAAGTTTGTACTGGTCATCTATAATTATACTCATCCGATATGGAGGAAAGCACTAAAGCCAACACGCAAGTATAATTACATCACCTACAAACCAGTAATGGAGACCATAGGATTTATACTAAATAAAAATCCTCTCCCACTTAGTTATTTAACAATGAGGGTTTTTCTACGAGTTGATATTATGTCCATGTTGTCCATTATTAATGTAGGCTTGATTTTTCAAAAAAACAACCACACAATAATAAACATGCATAATCAGAAAAAGCAAAATGACAAAAATAAGAGAAAATATCCAACTATTATGGTCATCTTTGATGCTCCGTCCTCAACTATCCGAATCCAAAATTTGGCGCTGCGCAGATCTATTCGGGGACTGTCGATTCCTTCATCGAAAATCATTTGTCGGCCTCTGGACTGCTTAAAACCAACATCTCGTCCGGCGTCAGAAATAGCCACCACCGCCATCACAATTGATCAAAAATAATTAAAATTACATCAATCCTATGCCTCCCGAAGGAGTTCACAAATAATCTAGATTGAAAAATTAAAATAATAAGCATGATCAACCCTCGTGATTTTAATTATATCCACAGCAACAACAACATCCACTACATGTCTGTGGTTTAAACAATACAATCAAAAAACATGTATTGGACCATAATAGTTGGATCTAAGATACCTGCAAAACCGAGTTAGAACAGATCTGCATCTACCGACTATTACACAGCGCAGGTTTTATTAGACAACATGGACTTATCAATCAATACGTAGATCCAAAGTGGCTCTGATACCAATTGATGGAACTGGGGATTCCCAGGACCCTTCCTTTGGTGTGCGTATTGATCGATAGAAAGTTAAACAGATCTAATACGTGTTCTAACCCTTCATAGGCGGAAACTAGGGTTCACAAATTATACCTGCGGCGGAAAGGAGACAAGTAATTCCTGGCAGTCTCGAGCGGACGACCCCAAGATCTTCTGCACGTATTCCTTCCTCGAGTTGGACGTCGTGTGAGCGACGATCTCCCAACCTTTTCTTCTCCTTGGCAGCCCTCTCTTTCTCTCCTTACGTGAATCACGAATTTAGAGAAAATTTCAGATTTCTGATCAGTAATCTGGCGGCCAGAGAATAGAGGATATATATAGGCTACGGCAGGGACCATGAGGAGAAATTAGGGTTAGGCCTCCTAACGGATCTAGATATCCCGTGTTCAGCCCGAACACACAATCCAGGCCCATTAACAATAGCTTGGTCCACTAATGAGCTATTGTTGCACTACTCCCTAATCCCAAATTATGTTTGTGGGCTCCTTTTATTATATGCTCGTTTGGCTCCCCATGTTAAGATATCGTATGTCCGTCGATCAAATTATGTTACTGACAACTATATTGATTCGACATCTTTTATCCTTAAGTAGTACCGCTCAACTTTATTTGTCATGTCGGATATAATCCACCTGCAGGGTTTACATGACAATCCTTATGAGCTCCTTAAGAGGACATCATCAACCCGATGTATCGGGACATGGATTCCATTTATAATCAACAGTCCATCATACATTCAATGTTATTACCCAATTCATAGAGGTTGTTGATCCATAATAAATCTCACTCTTTTATGAGTCAAAGTAATGCACATTGCATATACATGTCCGTTATTATATCCGGATTAAGAGCACAAGCTTCCATAATAACAGAGTTTTTTTCTCTTATCTAGTCAGTACAAAGAGAACAACCTCAAGTGGTCCTGTTCAATACACACAAAGTGTACTAGTGTAAACCTATAGTCAAGATAGACTAATACCAGATTACACTACAACCTTTCCAATAGATTGTCTAAGTCCATCTAGGTTGTGAACTACAACCTTTCCAATATGATCTTCTGTGTGACACCACACACCATATTATCTACAATATATAATATCAGACATTTGCATTAATACTTGCAACAAATACAATATGCAAACATTTGCCAATATGATTCTCATTCAAAATTTAAGGAAATAAGGTTACTACAAAAGTGATGCTTTTAGTATATGTCACGTCCCAGAACCAGAATACTCGAGAGCGGGGGCAGACATAGCCAGCTACGTATATTGAAATAGAAACCACCTCGATATACGGTCACGGCTGTCTAGATATGTGAGGGTTTTCTACAAGCCAACAGTCTCTTATGGTCATGAACAAGCCTAGTGTCTCAATCACAACAAGTAAGTAAGTCGCAAGATGTATGATCACTAAATATACAATAATAAGGCATCCCAAATATTACATATTCAGCTGATCATGAAGCTAGTCGTTACAAAATGTTAGGACTAGCAAGAGTTTAGTCATACATGATCAACCCTAGGATTTGTCAATCATGTTTACAGCCCGTAGGCAGACAGTAAGTAAAAGTGCATCGAGCTAACAGGTGCTCGTCGGCTAAACGCCTCAAAAGAATAATTTTACAATAAGGTGGGCAAGACAAAAAGGAAAACCCACTCTTGGCCCGAGTTCCGTCTAGTGTTCACCATTGGGCTGGAAGCTTGGTAGATCCTCGGGAGCTGCTCCGAAATCTGGCCACACAAAACCAGCTGGGTCAACCCCCGAAAGAGCAAGTGCCACAAGGGGGCCACAAAATAAGAACAAAAGCCAGCAAATAACACAAGAAAGACTAATATTAAAACTAGAATTATGAAAATATGTCAGGATGATATACGACGAGATAACCATAGGACTATTCCGATAGCCAGGTTACAACCCGTAAACCAAACAAGGACCGGGGTTGTAACCCTTCATCTGAACGGAACTTGGTTTCCCACCATTTATCGGCAAGATAATGATGTAAGAAAATTAAGACAGGAAACAATCTTGTACGGGGTCAAGACATAGCTAGACTGGTTATACCTCATTCAATCAATCACGGCCAAGCAGATCCTACGGCTTACTACTTTAACTAACTAAGGTTATCACAGGCATAATTACTAACAAGATGCAATGAGATTGTTCCACAGCCACAAGCCCTGTAGACCATCCAGGCTACCCAGGACGAAAGATTAGGATTGAATTCAGGTGGGTACATTATCCAGGAGACACATGTACCCTTAGGTGACTTAGAGGGTGCAACACCCGACAGTGTGCTGGAAATGTGCCCTACACGACGGCAGGCAACAGATCCCTGGAGCGCCCAGGTAACGGGATTGCCTGTAGCTGTGTCATCTCTTCATGACTACTGAGTTATACTAGTTATTAGCCTTAATCCATTTTTGTAGGTACACCTGACCGTGGTACTCAGGAGTCCCATCCTAGACATGATGCAAGACTGGACAAGTGGATTAACAAGCAAGCAAGAAAGAACCACCCACGGTATCAAGGCAAGTCAAGTTAGGTTATCAAGTCATGTCAAGTCAGGAGTGCGCCGCCACGGGCCACTATCAAGTTATCAAGATAAATCATGTCAGGGTACTTGTCAGGAGTGTGCCCCCACGGGCCACTATCATGTCAGGTTGGTCATGTCAGGAGTGCACCACTACGGGTCACTGTCGTGTTATGCTAGTTCCTTGTCATACCAAGCCATGTACAATAGTCATTTCAAACATATTAAGTAAAATTAAGTTCATGACAAAAGGCGTAAGGATATAAAATAGGCATAAATATCTAATAGAATATCAAAATACAGGGTTATAGAAGAGCCAAGCTTAAAGAAATAAAACCAAAACCCAAGAGCCAGTAGATTAATCAAAGGGGTCAAGGGGCAGCATACGTGCAAAGGCACGCACGCAGGGGGGCTGCGTACGCACAAAAGCACGCACGCTAGGGAGAGCAGCGTGTGTGAAAAGTCACGCACGCTCAAGGGAAGCTGCGTACGTGAAAAGTCACGCACACTCACTCAAGGCAGCGTACGTGAAAAGTCACGCAGGCTCACTCAAAGCAGCGTACGTGAAAAGTCACGCAGGCTCACTCAAGGCAGCGTACGTGAAAAGTCACGCAGGCTCACTCAAGGCAGCGTACGTAAAAAGTCACGCAGGCTCACTCAAGGCAGCGTACGTGAAAAGTCACGCAGGCTCACTCAAGGCAGCGTACATGAAAAGTCATGCAGGCTCACTCAAGGCAGCGTACGTGAAAAGTCACGCAGGCTAACTCAAGGCAGCGTACGTGAAAAGTCACGCAGGCTCAAGGAGACACGCTTCCAACAGGAAGCGTACTCAAGTCTGCGTACGCAGCGCTAAAGAGCGCGCGTAGCTCAGTGTGCGTGAGCTAAATAGCTCTGCACACTGCTCACTGTCTTCTCCAAACAGCAAGAACACCAAGGCTGAACCCAAGCTTCAAAAGTTCATAACTTGGCCATCCGAACTCCAAATTCGGATTTCCAAATCTCCAACTTGGGTGAAACAGAATGCTCTTCCACATGGAAACATCAAAACCCATGAAAACCAACTTAAAATAGATCAAAAATTGCAAAATCCAAAAATGGCTAAAACCTAGATCTAGAACAATGGGAGCTCCAAATCACAAAATGTCAAGCACTAATGTTGATCACCATGTCCTAATCTAGCAAATGGACAAAGAAAAGAGGGTTCTTATGTAGTGGCAAGATGCACTTGCCTAGGGTTTGGGAGAGTTGTGGAGGAAGGAGAAGAAGAAGAAGAAGAAGAAATTAATGGTGGTTATGATGAGAGAGAAAATGTTGGTGGGGTTATAAAGAGGGGGAGTTGTGGTGGGGATGAGGGGTAGCATAGGCTAAGGTGATCCAACACATAAACCAAACCAAACCGAACCAACAACCCAATAAAACCGGGCCAAGCCAAAACCCAAAACATGAGAAATACAGAAATTCCACAAGTTTGAGAAAAATAAAAATACATGCCAAAATCCATATACGAGTAAAAATATGAAATACAAGAAAATACGGGAAATACGGGAAATACGGGAAATGAGGGTGACAGTATATAACCCTAACACCTCAAACGTGCTATGCCAGCGGCAAACCAGAAGCATGCGCTCACGATCATGCACGCTGCTGATGGTAAGCTGTATAAGGTCGACTCGGGTGCTTCTGTGCCAGAAACGAGCCGACCTTCAAAGTCCTTGACTCACTTGGGCGCATCTGTTGTGTTCGCAACCAAGTCGAGCAAGGCAAACTTTGTGGTCTTGAACCCCAGCGCCTATATAGGATGTGCGTCTGTGGCTGGTTCAAGGCACTGTAAATGTAATGCCCCCACTACTAATCTGAGCGCATCTTCTGCGTTGGTTCAGGGGGCACAGCATTCACCTGACCACCCCGACGCTTGGCCTTGCCATGTGCCTGATGGGGGTGCGAAGGTGGCACTCTCCTCCAATGATTTGCGTAATGTGATTAGTCACAAGCGCCGATCAGGAGAGTCGACTGACAAGCACAATGCGCCCCTCACAGGGCACACCTATGTTGTAGTCACCATCAACTATTGTTGCAAAACAGCAGTCCTACCACCAAGGCAGTCTGTGTTCCAGCGGCTGCAATCATCAACACCCCTCCAACGTCGCCTCGGGAAGAAGGTGTCAATTGAAGAGGAGCCAGAACTAAAGGTTGCTTCTTGCAACATAATCTCTAACTCATCGTCAATCCGAAAGGTGACTGGCAACTCCTCGGTCTCGTCCTCATCCAAGAACCAGCCGAGGAAAACCAAGACAATTGTTCCGTCCTCTGGAATGTTTGAAGGCACTCGGGGGAGAAAGAAGATCTTGGAGGAAGCTGGGGGTAGTCAAGCCCTTGTTGATCCTCCTTCTGAAGACGAAGACGTCCTCCAGAGCATAGCTGGGGGTAGTCAAGCCCTTGTCGATCGTCCTCCTGAAGACGAAGACGTCGTCCAGAGCACAGCTGGGGTAGCCAAGTCCTTGCCGATCTCGAAGGCGAAGATATCCCCCAGAACATCACTGGGGGTAGTCAAGATGAAGCTCCAGGAGAAGCGACTCCTCTACAAGAGAGTGAGGCTGAAAGTGAAGCCTCAACCGAGCCATCCACTTCCAGCCATGTCATGACAGTATACATGACTGGGGGTGATACCGAGTCAGATGCGCCACCAGCAGACCTCGTCCAGCGCATGGATACCTTGGAGGGAGGACTCAAAACCCTCTCTGCCTCCATGCAAATACTGACTCAAGCAGTATTTGAGATATAGTCAGCTTTGGCCAGGGCACCTTCTACCGGTCCAGACCTAGGGGCTAATGGAGAATCAAGTGTACCCCTTCAACGGGTATCCTTAGGTACAGATCGCCGTGAAGCACCACGGACGTCGGAGCCACCAAATGCTCAACTCCTGGCTGTACCACCTTTCCTGACTCCCAGCTTCACGGAAGACATGGTTGAGATGATCAGGGACTTGCGCGAGCGCTTTGAGTCCAAGAACAGACAGGAGGAGCGCCAGAAGATGGGGATCCCACAATCATACCCCCTCTAATGGAACAAAGTGGTTTATCCTCCCAAGTATAAACCACAAACATTGACACCATACGACGGAAAGGACTCTCCATGCCGCTATATGACGTACTTCCAGTCTCAAACGGGACATCTCCCAAGGAAGACGTACTACTCACCAGCATATTTGTCGGGGCACGAAAAGGAGTAGCTTACGACTGGTACTACAGTCTCCCTGACAACTCTATTCTTCCTTCGATGACTTGATGCGTCTCTTCCTCGATCGCTTCTATGACGGAGGGAAGGACATGACAATGGTGTCCCTCATAGAGATACGTCAGAAGAAGAAGGAAACAGTTCGAGCATTCATCGGACGATTATGACAAGCCTACTTCAGACTGCCCCCGGGTATGCCAGAACATGTACTCCTATCCTTCAATAGCATGAACATGCTGCCTGCGATCAAACTCTGGCTCAACTCCACTCCTCCTCTCGATTGGAGTTCCTTGATCATCGAGGCCGAAGCAGCAGAAAAGAAGGCATCCAATGCTTGTCTTCTGGGAGTCAGTTTCCCTGCCTTTGAGGACAAGGGAAAACGGCCTGCAGCCAACAACCCTGGATGAGAGACGAAGGGGAAGCAGGCGTTGACTGTCAATGCCTCCAAGGGTGCACCAGCACCTACTCAAAAGCCTCCACTTGCACCAAGGCCAAAGGAGGTTTATTCTTTCAACGATGAAGACACCCTGCAACTCTTCGAGATATTGAAGCAGGGTGACAAGATCAAGTTGCCGGATCCGAAACGAACTGACGAGGTTGGGAGAGTGGACAATCCGAGGTACTTTTACTACCATCGGTTTGTCAGATATCCAACTAAGGACTGCTATGTCCTCAAGAACTACATCCAGCGCATGATCAATGCGAATGTCATCTTCGTCGACTACGATGAGAAAACGGTCTCGGCCAACCTGGTGTCACTCCAATTTGGCACCTTGCCGCCAACAACAACACAAGATGGCGTCGTCCCCATCCCAAAGGCGACAATGGAGGTGGTCAACCTACCACCTACTCATGACAACGTGAGTGGACTCATCCCACTCACCACATCTCGGGAGAGATCTTATGGGTTCACCCCGATCTCGTCTCCGAGGTTACTCAACCGGGGGTACGCTCTACCTCCAAAACCAAGGGCCGGAAGATCAAGTCTTGCCGTATGGTCTCTTCCTCCGCAGAAGAGGCTCTTCCTGTACAAACTCGTTCGCAGCTGAACGTCCAACCCGACGAAGCTGCCGTTGAGGTGGTGCCTCCTTGCACCGTCCCTGCTGCCCAGAAAGAGGGTCCATCCAAACCTCCTGCAGCCAATAAACAGAAGTATGTAGAGGCCCGTTTCGACAAGCCTTCGCGAAAGAAGAATGCTTCGGGGCTAGCCAAGCCCCACAACTTCGATATACTGGCACAACTTGCCAGTACTCCTGTCCACCTATCTCTGTTTGAGCTTCTTTGTCTTTCCAAGGACACTCATAAAGCTCTCTGTGAAGCCCTGAAGGATGCTGAATCTTTCATCAGTCAGGTCAAGCAGCCTGAGGATACCCCGACCACATGTACGTACTGCCATTGTGCGGATGAAGTTATTCCCAACATAACCTTCACCCAACAAGACATGCTGCTCAAGCATAACCGACACAACAGGCCACTGTATTATACAGGATATGTCAGTTCCGTCAAGGTAAAGCGGATTCAGATCGATCCAGAGTCTTCCCTCAGCATCATCCGGAAGACGCTACTCTCAACACTGGGGATTCCAATGTACCGTCTGGCACCTTTCAACACTACAATCAGCGGCTTCAATGCTAGCAAAAGCGAGCCGCTGGGCAAAATACGGCTGAAGTGTCATATCGGTAACCTCCGAACCGAGGTGACCTGTTATGTCATGGACGTCGACGTCAACTACAACGTCCTCCTGGGTCGCCCGTGGCTGCATGAATACATGGTGGTGCCATCTATGCTCCACCAATGTATGAAGTACGTGTCCACCAACGACATCATCCGGACTGAGTTCGCGGACATTGACCCTTTCAAAGGGGTCGAATCCTACTTCACTGATTCTACCCTGTACAAGTCGCCCGACGAAGGAGAAGCCAATGATGCTAACAATGAAGCAGAAACGGCAGCAGAGCCAGACATGGAGCCGGAGATGGTTCCCGACGCTCCTTTGAAAATTCGACTCAAAGGAAAACCGCCTCAGTTGCTGCCTCCCATGACCATCAATCTACCTGGAAAAGCACCAACTTCTCTAGGTAGGACACCTACTGAAGCTTCCTTGAAGATACGGCTCAAGGAAAAGCCGCCTCAAACATCGGCTCCCCTTGTGGCAAAACTACAAGGGAAGACACCAATCACTGAAGGCGCAGTTGAGGCACCTCTGAAGGTGCGTCTTAAAGGCAATCCTCTGCAATCATCCTTCTCATCCAAGCTGCCCGAAAAGGCCCACATAGCCCTCTCGGACCCCAAGGTCAAAGCTGTAGTGGACTCTCCCGATCCAACCCCAGTACTCACAGATAAAGAGCTAGGAGAGTATATATCTGCTGATGTAGATGCACCCTCTCTGGACAATGTAATCCCGTGGGACAAAATCTCGTGTTTCATCAATAATAGAGTGTCTTTTAATTTTTCTAGTCTTCCACATTGGAATGCTATGTATATATTAGGTAACGCTCTACGGTCGTTGCAAACACAAATACGACCGTCAATCATGTAAATCGAGTAGTCCCGTCCCAAGGGGTCTGTTTCATAGTCCCACCGCGGAATCGAGATGAAGAATCCATCATCTTCGACAAAGTCGAGCGTCATCAAGACCTCCCACCGCTCGAGCAAGAACCAGATACCGGCAGAATACAAGTCTATCGGTACACGGACAAGGCAAAGTACCTCATCCAAAAGATGGGTTACGATCTAAAAAGTAACAAAGGCCTGAACTACGGCAAGGGTCGACGTCTTCCTCTCCGGCTCCCAACACCTAAAGGAAAGCCACAGGACTACAATCATCGAACTCGACGGGGGGTGGGCTATGTCATGCCACCGGCAACTCCAGAGAGTTCGGAGGCAGAAGAAGTAGAACATTCTCATTCGTCCGAAGCATCAACTTGGGACTTCGATACCAGTATCGTCTCAGTCTTCAAGAAGGTGCTATCAGTCAATATGGCATCTGCACAATCTTAAGAAGATGAAGGCGAAGACCAAACGCTAGAATTCTTTGAGGAAGAACCCTGGGCTCAACGCCTAGGAGCACAGTGGGAGTCCGTTTTGAATTACACGAACCCCCTACCGAAGACGAAGTCGAGCAGATCGACCTTGGGGATGGATCTTCTTCCAAACCCATCTTCATCAGCAAAAGCCTAAAAGGAGAAGACCGGGAATCTTTGGTCCAATTGACCAAAGAATATATCGACGTCTTCACTTGGAGCTACGAAGATATGTCGGGACTTGATCCCCAGATCGTAATGCATAGACTTAACATCTTACCTGATACCAAGCCTATAAAGCAACAACAGCGCCATTTTCGTCCTGACATCATGAACGCTATCGATCAAGAGGTAGACAAATTCCTGACCAGCGGGTTCATCCGTGAAGAGCAACACCCGGATTGGGTGGCCAATATCGTCCCTGTCACCAAAAAGAATGGAAAGATACGGGTCTGCATCGACTTCAGAGATCTCAATGATGCTTGCCTGAAGGACGAATTCCCGCTTCCAATCACTGACGTGATGATCGATAATACATGTGGCTTCGAACGCATATCTTTAATGGACGGGTATTCGGACTACAACCAGATCAAGATGTTTTCCGATGACGCAAAACACACGTTATTCAGGACTCCGAAGGGTGTTTTCTGCTACACGGTGATGCCCTTTGGCCTGAAGAACGCTGGTGCTACATACCAATGAGCTATGGGTACCATCTTCCATCAACATCTTCGTAAGACGGTTGAATGCTATGTTGATAATATTGCAGTCAAGAGCCGTCTCAAAGGAGATCACCTACAAGACCTAAAGACAGTCTTCGATCTCATGCGAGCGCATCAACTCAAGATGAACCCCGCTAAATCCTTCCTTGGGGTTTCTAGCGGAAAGTCTTAGGCTTCATTATTACGGAGAAAGGCATTCATGTCGACCCCGAGAAGACCAAGGCCATCCTTGACATGGACCCTCCGAAGAACCTCCGAGAACTTCGAGGCCTGCAAGGGCGTCTTGCATACATCCGAAGGTTTATAGCAAACCTTTATGGAAAATGCCAACCCTTCATCCAGCTCATGAAGAAGGGAGTCTCCTACGTCTGGACAGAGAAATGCCAAAAAGCTTTCGATGATATTAAGGCTTACTTGACGAGCCCGCCAGTCCTGGTGGCACCCATCACCGGCAAACCATTTCTCCTCTACGTCCGTGCCATGGATCATTCCCTCGGCGCTCTGCTGGCTCAGAACTGCGATGCATGCTACGAGCAAGCTATCTAATACCTCAGTAGGACACTGATCGGGACCGAACATCGGTACAACCCCATTAAAAAAGAGTGTTTGGCTTTGGTGTTCGCCATCCAAAAGACTCGCCATTATATCTCGGGCCAGACAATTTATGTCATCTCCCGAGTTAATCCTCTCAGGGTTCTTATGACGAAGCCAGGATCATTGAACTTCCGGCTAGCTACATGGGTGATCCTGTTAACGCCATACAATATGGTATTCGTTCCACAAAAATCCGTCAAGGGTCAAGCTATGGCCGACTTTTTAGCTGCACACCCCATTCCAGAGTCCTCCAGACTCTATGAAGACATCCCGGATGAGGTCCAAGAATCATACGTCACCGAAGAAAGCTTCGTCTGGCGGATATTTTTCGTTGGCACTTCAAGAACAGGCCCCAAAGGCCAAATCATCGCCGGAGTGGGGGTAGTCTTAGTCTCCCCCGATCAGCTGGTCATCCAGCGTGCTTACTCTCTTTCGAAGCCGTGCTCCAACAATGTTGCTGAGTACAACGCTCTCATCATGGGACTCCAGCTGGCACAACAGCTGGGGTGGATCATCTGGAAGCCTATGACGATTCAAAACTTATCGTTAACCAAATCAGAGGGCAATACGAAGTTTGCCATGAAGATCTGGTTCCTTACCATGAAGTTGCATTGAACATTATTTCCTCCTTCACCAAGTTCTTCATAGAACATGTACCTCGGTTACAAAACCTGGAGGCTGACGCTCTGGCTGGCCTCGCAGCCTCATTGGCAGCACCCCTCGGGACTCAGTACTACGTTACGGTAGTTGGTCGAGACTTGGTCTGTCCCAAAAACAACCTATGCTCACAAATGGCCCATGCCACATCAACAAGTGCTGGTGTTAATGTCCGAGACTGGAGGTTCTCATTCATCGACTTCGCTGTCTACAGAATTCTTCCAGAAGACCCGAAAGAAGCCGTCTCAATCAGGAGGTGTTTCCTTCGATTCTATTACGATACAGCTACTAAAATGCTGTACCGACGCTCCTACGATAGACTTCTCCTTCGATGTCTATCCAACGAAAAAGCAGCCAAAGCCCTTTGGGAAGCTCATGATGGGACTTACGGGGCTCATCAACCTGGCCCTAAGTTGCAGGATCGACTGCGACGCATGGGTTACTACTGGCCAACCATGGCAGCCGACGCCGTCGACTATGCTAAAAAGTGCCATGCTTGCCAACTTCACGCCGACTTCATTTATACACCGTCGGAACCACTACATCCTACGGTCGCCTCTTGGCCCTTCGAAGCCTGGGGCATGGACATTGTAGGACCGATCACCCCTCCTTCATTGAGGGGACACCGCTTCATCATAGCTATCACTGACTACTTCTCCAAATGGACAGAAGCAGTTCCGCTGGCGGAAGTGAAAAGCTCTAGAGTGATCAGCTTCATCAAGTATCATGTCATCTACCGTTTCGGGGTACCCCGTAGGATTATCCATGACAATGGTCCACAGTTCATCAGCCATGTTTTCAGCAGATTCTGTGACAAGAATCGCATTCAGAACATGGCGTCAACCGCCTACAATCCGACAGCAAACGGATTGGCCGAGTCGTTTAACAAGACTACCTTCAGGCTACTCAAAAAGGTCGTGTCATCCAACAACCACGACTGGGACAAAAAGCTCGACGAATGCCTTTGGGCCTACCGCACAACGGTACGGACCCCGACGGGCAACACACCATTCTCCTTGGTCTACAGGAGCAAAGCGGTACTGCCTCTCGAGATCTAGATACCCTCACTCCGTGTAGTGATCACAAATCAACTCACAGAAGAAGACAATCAACGTCGCCGTCTACGAGAATTGGAGACAATTGATGAAAAATGTCTCCTAGCTCAACAGCGTATCGAACTCTATCAAGCCCGTATATCACAGGCTTTCAACAAGAAGGTCAAGCAGAGGACTTTCCAAGTAGGTGACCTGGTTCTGGCAGTCAGGAGGCCGACGGTGTTGACACACAAAACACCAGGAAAGTTCAAGCCCAAATGGGAGGGACCTTTCATCATAGAGACGGTATACTCAAATGGTGCTTACCGCCTCGCCCGATCAAACGGGAACTTGTTCATGATGCCCATCAACGGCAAGTTCCTAAAGAAGTACTACTCTTGACATCTTTCAGATATGTACTTCCACCTCTGCCTAGCAAGGGAATTAGTGGACCAGATCATCAAAGCTCACATACACCTCCCTTTCACAATCATATGCTTTCGGAACCTAGTTGTTCCATTGCATTTTATCTCCAGTAGAAGGGCAACCACGTCCACATTACCTCTGAGTCGCTCCTCTACGCCCTACAAAGCAGAATCTTATGCTCCGTAAGACTACACTACCCATCATGTTTACCACGTCCATATTACCTCTGAGTAAACATCCCAGACAACCCCCGTGTTGCCGTACATTGATCGCAGAACTTCCATGTCTATATTACCTCTGAGTAGTTTCGTGTATCTCCCCAGAGTCACTCCTACCACGTCCATAACACCTCTGAGTAGGAAGATTCCGACATTTGAACCCCATATTTATCACGTCCACATTACTTCTGAGCAAATATGTTGGTTCTCTCAAACTTATTATCTGTACCTAAAAACCAAGGTGCGTAAAAGATAATAGGTCCACACAAATCATCAAGTTCATTACAGCAAGAATGAACACACCACAAAACTCTTTATTCTTTATTTAAAAGTAAAGGATTACATCCCCAGCAGGAGTTGTAAATTACACAAAATAATAAAAAAAGGGAGAGGCAATAATCCCTAAGCATCACCGGGATTGGCTAAAATCTCTTCGATCCGACGCTTCAAGTCTTTCGCCCGAGTCTCTGCGGTCTCCAGGACTCGGCGTTCGACTTCTTGACGCATCATTTCTATGGCCTCAGGGGAAGTGTCATCCTTATACTTCTCGTCCAACTGTTGCCGCTGCTGGGCCAGGGAAAGAGCCTGGCAGGGTGAAAGCTGCTTCCTCCTCCTTAGATGCTACATGTTCAGCCTGGACTCGCTCAGCATCTAACAAGAGTTAGGCCCGCTGGTCTTCAAGGAGGCGAATCTTGGTATTAACCTCCGCTATACTAGCGTCCATCGCAACTCGCAACTCCACCTTCTGCTGTATGGACTGAGATAGCCTCTCCATCGCAGCCTCAGCTTCGTCCACCTCGCGTTCCCAGACAGCCACGGTGGCCTGATAAGATGACTCAGTTTTAACGATCAACTTCTCATTTTCTGCTTCTATCAGAGCGGAGAGATCATTACGCTGGATACTCTAAAACTCAAAAAGCAGCTGGTCGAGCTCGGCCACCGATGCCTCCAGAATCTCGGCCATATGGTCATGGCCCTGGCGGGAACGTATCAGACCAATGTGAGGGAGCGCCATGGTTTTTGCCATTGCGAAACTCCCGTTGGCATTCATCACTGTCGATACGCCCCTCTGCAGCATCTTGTACACCGCCTCAATGATAAACTTTACGTACTCATCCATATCCGCCAGCACTTGTGGCGTCATAGCAGGAGTGGAAGGAGCTGCTCTAGACGACGAACCGAAAGAAGACCCGTCGACTTCAATCTGCGAGGTTGGAACCTCGGCATCAACGAACTCTCCCTCAACAGGGGCTTGAACTTCGCCACTAGCCCGAGGAGCCAAAAGAACGGAAGGAGCCGAGAGGGGCGTCGATATCATACCCCAAGTAGAAGGAGCAACAGGGGGTTCCAGCAAACCCTTACCCTTCTCAAGCTCGGAGGGACCACCGACGTCAGGGGCTACCTCCTCCGCCTCCAACACACTATTAGCAGGCCGTACGGGACCCTTCTCCTCTGGCAAAGTAGCGAGATCAGCACTTGTTTCCTGACTCGGCTCCCCTGGAGTCAGGCTCGATGGACGAGTCTCATTTTCATCATCGAATCCCTCTGCGGGGATAGAATCTGTCGCTACCTCCCGTCGGCAGCCACCTCAGTCTCCGCTGCTGAGTCTGGGGTAGGGCTCGGCAACGCTGCAGCTGACCTCCCCTCATCATGACAAGGAGGGGAATCAGCCCTCTCCTCTGTTTCAATCATGTCTGTTGCTCCCGCAACAGGCTCACTCATCTCTAGAGGAACGTCATCCGAAGAGGACGAACTCCACTCTACTTCCTCATCTGGAAGCCCCGTATCTGCCGGGTCCTCAATGCCAAAGGCCCCCACGGCGGCTTGCACCCTCCCGGGAACTGCTTCATCCTCAGCTTCCCTTCCAACATAATATGGAGATACTAAAATCTCCGCAGGAACGACATTGTTAGGATTCTCCTCCATCGGAGATGCTACAATCGGAGGAATGCGCTCGTCAGAAGAGCTCGCCACCTCCTTCGGTTTACTAACGACCGGTTTCGAAACCCGGGTTTTCTTCTTCAACGGTTCCTACAAAAGGAAAGCATATGTCACAAAAATGACAGAAGGAGCCAGATTATGGGGAACGTCTTTACCTCAGCAGGAACTGATTCCATTGGCATTACAGGCGGCACTCCCGTAACCTTTGGAGTCATCGCTTTTCTCGACCTTTTTGGTACAGACAAACCGGCTTCTGCGTTAGCTCACCTCTTTCCAGCTGGAGGATCTTCCCGACTGCCTCTCGTTGACGCTGCAGCAGCAGCCCGATATTCCGCCAACTCTGGTGGACGATATGACCGGACCGCCGCCAACATGTTCTTCGTAGCCTCTAGCTGAGTTCCAACGATGAAACTAGTCTCCCTGTCATATTTAGGAGGCACAGTATTCATGGCGCAATACAGCTTAACAGTCGAATACATGATCTGTGGCCGAGGGTTGTGAACTGGTGTGTTGAAACGAACCCCAGTGCACTCGGCGTTGTAATATTGCCAACCCCGGGCTCCATCCAGTAAACTTCCAGCAAACCCTAAGTTGTTACTGGGGTTCCGTAACATTAGCTGGGTGTAACCAAACTGGCAAGCAAACCGGCTCGGCAAATATGGCTCCAGATAACACTAATTCTGGTTACGGTAGACAAAGTGGAAAGGCCGACTACTCTGCAACCAACAAAACCCCTATTTCAACAGAGTGATCGTATCTCCTCACCAGAGTCTTCGAAATCTTGGTCAGCCTCGAAATCTTTGAAGATGGGACTGACCTTGACGATCTCCCACCCCTGAAGATAAGACAAGACTCTCATACAGACGGGGACACCGGTGTGCAGCCACTTCCTCTTGTAGAAGCGGCGGATAAAGGCGTCACCTTCAACGTGATCGTCTTCAGGACCCGGACTCATCACGTTCGGGTGATGCAGAATCAACCATCCCATTAGATAATGGAATGGTAGCTCAGCTCGGGGAAAGTTGTCTTTCCTACCCCTCTCACGGACCACGTCGTCAGCAAAATCCCTCAAACCTCGCAGCAGGTTACACACCATCACGGGGAGGAGAGCCAAAGGGCGACCAAAAAACCAATTTCATCGCTGGCAAAATGAGGTTCCGGGTCACCCTCTCCAGAGAGCCAGATCCGCCCGAGAGCACACAGTCTCGGAGCCATATCACCAAGTATGCAGTCAACACTGCCTTGGATGACATCCGGTGCATGCAATGCCAGAAACAACTGTATACATCTTCGCCACTCTCATTTGAACGGGGGGCCTTCTCGCCTAGTTGGCTCATTTTGGAGGTCACTTCCGCGTGTTTCAGCCCCTGCGGAGTCGTAAACCGAATATTCGAAGAGTCCGCCAGGTCCTGCTTGAAGACGTAATCCCTCCAAGCAGTCACATGAGGCTGTGTCTTGCCTTTGTCCCTCCGTTGTATCAAATAATGATTGCTCGCCACCTCTTTGAAAATAGCCATCATCTTCGGGTCCTTCTTTTCCAGAACCAGGATCTCTTCATTTGTCGGGAAATAGTCCTCATACGGTTTCGAGCCCCAGGGAAGCTTGGACACCTCGTATATCTCATGGAGAGCCAATCCCAACTCCCCCACTGGAGTAAAGAAAGTGCCAGTCTGGGTATTGAACATTTCCAAGAGTGCAAGGAACATATACTTGTTAAGATCCACGCCGGCCTGTGTGGCACGGATAGCGGCCGTCAGCCCAATCTCTTTAAGCTCAGCCTTGAACTTCGACAAAACCCAAAGGGTCAGCTCGTCCCACTTTGGCACGTGGTGACACCAACCTTCAACCCTAAAACCACCTTTCGGATACATAACCTTCGATGTTAGCATCCGATTTGCAAAGGTCAAAGCACCAAAGGCAAAGGTGTCATTAGGGACATCACTATAAAGGCTCCCAGGGCGCAAAGTCTGACAACTGAACGAGGTCCCGACTTGCGAGGCGGCCAAGGTATCCCTTTGATTCGAAGTAACGTCAATCGAAAGGGTATCCCCCATTGCCCCTCCTTGAGAAGGAGTAAGTTCCCATGGCATCCTTCTCTTGGAAGCCAAACGGTAGAAGGCCGTCAGCGACAATTGACGTTCAAGCTGCCGCATGTACAGGACCATACCCTTCGTCGAGAAGAACCAGTCTTTCTTGATCTTCAGTACCTTCGCCTCGGTAGAGGTCAAGCGATCACCAAATAGAAAGGCAGGTTTCAAGAAAGTCGCATCCTCGGACTCAGCGGATTTTAATTTGCCGCTCTCCATCATACTCTGGAGAAAAACAGGCGACTAATCCCGGATTTACAATATTCTCTCGGAAGGCTGATTCAATAGGATAGCCGCCTTCGCGGGGTTAATAACCTTCTCATCGAAATCAACTCCCATTTGGCAAAGAGAAGCATCCAGAAGAACTTCATTCAGCAAAGGGATAGTCATCGACACTGACACAGCAAAGACAAAAGTCAGGCAACATAGAAGCTTTAAGAAAACAAAATATTGGGTGTGTCAAGCAGCCTGGCGCATCATCAGGGTCTAAACCCATGCGCGTCAGCAGTGAACCTTCGGCGCATCATCAGAGTTTAAATCCATGTGCGTCAGCAGTGAAGCTTTGGCGCATCATGTCATGACCCGCACCCACTTTTCGGATAAGAGACGTGTCCAAGACAGCCTACGCCGCAGAGTCGGCGGTAGAACGCTGTCAAGCCCGCAAGAAATAAATGCTCAAAATCATAAAATATAATATTTGTTGCTCATTCACATTTCTAAGTTTATTACAACATTTACAAGATTTATATTTAAAGGAAAATACACAGTTCTCACAATTATTGAAAATGACAACTAGTTCCACTATCTAGGTCGGCCTCAGCATACCCTTGTCTTCCCAGTACTAAGAGTGATCGCGGCTAAACCTGAAAAATGTTGGTTTCCAGTCAGGAATGGAACAAGTACACAAATCGACAGCAATGCAAAAACACAATAGAATTAACAAGACATGAAAATAACATATAGAATATGAAAACTGGAAAGTACTGATGACATGGCACGGTGGAGATGAAAAAGAAAAATAAAAGACATCTACCTAGGTGGTGTGAAATATCCGTTTCGACATGTGAACGGCTAGGGGGTAAATACGGCACACTGCACCTGTCGTGTGCAGTTGCTATCATTCACGAAAGACACGGGGGATAGTTCTGGGTGGTCCACATGTCTACTAAGATATTTACCTCCCGACTACTCCGTGTGACGAGCGTGTAAACAAACAACAAGATATATGTATAGACATGAAATAAAAAGACTACTATGAATCGAAAGCAATCAGAAAGTGCACTTGCCTGAGGTCCTTAGCTGGGGAAACCAATAATAATATACCGCTCAATGAGCCACAATCAGTCAACACATGCATAAATCTTCAGATGCTAAAATAAATATTACCAACGTTCTCAGAATAGTCAAATTAGCTAGGATTGCCTGTCCTTAAGTCCAATTCTGGACACAGGGGCAAAACGATAATTTTGGGCAAAAACGATATCCGTCGTTGGACCCACTTTGCACCGAAAAGCATGCCAAAGTCAACGGTCTCTAAAGTCGTTAAACTATATGTCAATAGGTCTGGTTTTCCGATACGAACCCAATCGTATGTCCAGGATTGGATTTCGGCGGGCCGTGCACAAAATTGCCCGTTGAGTCGGACCGTGGGGCCCGCAAAACGGCATCCGATTCAACTGTCTCAGGATTGGACCAAACTTGGCATACAGGACCAGAAAAATGATATGGTCCTGTTGGCGCAAGTTTTGTCTCAATCTGACGAGCGTGCACAAAGTAATTAAGAAGTTTGCACAGAGGCCGATACGGTGAATTTCGACGGATACACATCAAATTCGTCGCGCACACGCGACCAATTTGAATTCCGTCAAAGCCCACATGACCACGAAGCCGTTACACACATTTCGATGCTTTCGGTTCGCGACCACGTCGTCCGGATTGGCGGGACGCACGTTGGCTCGAAAGAATTTTATTGAATTTTCAGTTTTCGAAAACGAGTTTTTCCAGGATTTTGGAATCAAATATCTCTCCATATATTAGATATAAATCTACAAGAAGGATCCTCATCTCCTATATGTTGTCTTCAATTCTATTTAAATGGTTCTCGAAATTGTTCGAGGATCCGATAGAAATCGGCCTTCCAAATCGAGGATCTAGGACTGAATAACGTTCTGTTTTGGCAGGTTTTTGCCGATCTTCGGGCTCGTTTTTCGATGCATATGACGCAAAACAAAACTAATTATTTGAAGAGAATCGGAGTGGGTTATGTCGGGATCATACCTGAAGAAGCGATTCGTAAAACGAACCAGCGAGCGCGAAGAATTTGACTGTCGAAGTGGGGTTGCCGTTCTCGCGACTGCTCTGTTTGCCCCAGTGCACGCGCGTCCAGGCGGTCGGCCGGCCGGCTCCGGCGGCTTGGCGGCGGCGGGCGGCGCGTCCAGAGTCGTCCAGATGTAGGGGTCGACTTGTGGTTGGCGTAGGGTTTAGGGTTTTGGTTGTTCTCGAGTTTTCTCTCCGATGTACATACGTATATATATGCGTTAACTGCTCGGGGTCGGCTGTGCAATCAGAAAGGCTCGGGCTGGCTGTGTTGGGGCTCAGTTGGGCCAGGCCCTAGGTGGCTGGCTGTGGGCCTGGCCCGGGCATGGTCCAATCTCTTATTAGTATAAGTATATTTATATATATAAATTCCTATAAATATCCATATCCATATATATATGTATATATATATATTTCCACACATATATCTATATATTTGTATACACATACACATATATATCTATTTTTATATACACGTATATATTATACATTTATATATACACACACATACACGTATATATTATATATTTATATATACCCATATATCTTGATGATAATAACTAATAATAATAAATAATTTTTATTTAATAACCACAATAATAATAATAATAATAATATTAATAATAAGAGTAATATAATAATAACAATAATGACAATAATAATACTAACTATGATAACAAAATGAATAAACCAATGTATCACGTATGCATCATATTACACCAAGTCTTTCTTTGGCCTGCCAACTCTTACAAATATTCTACAACACCCTTAGATATTAATAATACGTATAATTTACGTATATCAAATTTCTAGAAATTATTTAAAAATCTAATAATCACCATTTAAATCAATTAAAATAATAAATAAAATTTTTTAAAATTTTTGGGAAGGGGAGCTACACATCATCAGGGTTTAAACCCATGCGCGTCAGCAGTGAAGCTTCGGCGCATCATCAGGGTGTAAACCCATGTGCGTCAGCAGTTAAACCTCGGCGCATAATCAGGGCCTAAACCCATGCGCGTCGGCGGAATAACCTCAGCGCATCATCAGGACAGAAGTTCATGCGCGTCGGCCATAAAGAGTTAGGGCACAACAACATTATGCAACTCATCCATGGGATCCAGACTCGTCTAAAAAGTTGGGAGATCACACCCACCCATCACCGCAGGCCGAACGTCGGCCGGTGTCACAATGGTGACATGAGCGTCCTCCTCGACGAACTCCGCAGGCTTCTTTCCCTTGCCAGCACCACCGCGAGGAGTCTTGGGGGCCATCTCGTGAAAGAAGAAGTTAGGGTTTTTCGAAAGAAGAACTCTAGAGAAGAAGAAAGCAAAGTGGAGAAGAACCCTCTCTCCCCATCAGACGCCTATTTATAGGCTTAGGCATACGCGGAAACCGATGAGGAGTGACATCAGCCGCCGCCTGGGGTTCTGTGAAGTGATAACTGCAAATAATCCAAAAAGATCATCATTAATCTTTTTGATTATTTTGAAGCGTTATCATTAACATTAAAACTGAGAGGAGTATGTGCCCCATCACTGATGCGCGGAGTAACCATGTGCCCGAACAGTCATGCGTCCCAGAGAAGACACCACCATGCTTCTTATTCAAAGTATTCCAAAACTTGATGAAAAGTTTTGAAAACTTTGAAGGGGGTCTTGTAGAAGCATAGAATTTCAGGACCAGAAATCCTATGCGCCTAACATTACATGCGCCAGAGAGCTCAGATGAAGTACTCAGCACAGCAAACAGCAAAAGCATAAACATTAAAAGAAGATTTTTATTTCATATAAAAGTCTATTACATGTCTACAAAAGACTTTACAGAGAAGAATTTCTACAGAGAAAGACCCTAAGTCTACAGCTAGGTGCTACAACCGCCATGCGCTCTCAGTCAGGCGCATCCCTTCAGCATCTCAGTTTGGTGCATCACTTCAGCGTCTCAGTCAGGCGCATCTCTTCAGAGTCTCAGTTATGCGCATCATGAAGTCTCAGCATATGCGCTCCGCTGCGACCCGATCAAGTGCTTCGACTAATAAAGCATTTATTGAGCAGAACGAGGGCGGGCGGCCAACCCCATCTTATTGGTCCTCAGATGAATCATTGTGACTGAATTTTCTTTCTTGTGACTTCAGATTCCCAAGATCTAAGGTATTGACTTTCTATAACAAGCTAGGAAGCAACGGCTTGGGCTTGGTGTCAGCTACGGTTCTTTTTTTTCTTGAGAACTAAAGTTACTAAACCTGCAGCAGTAGAGGAAAGTAACATGGAAGTAGAGGTGATGGAAGCCAAAAGCTGCTAAACCTGAAGAAGAAGCTCCAAAGATTGATTATCGTTTGTTTGTATATGATTTGTCTTGTTTACTAGTTCTCTTTTGTATGTAAGTTGAACTTATTGTACTGTTGTATTTAGTAGTTCTTTATTGTTTGTTATGTATATGATTTGTTGTTTTTACTCTTTCCTTGTCATTTTTATGTATGTAACTATTTATGAAGCAAAATTAAGAAAGCTTTGTTATCTTGCTAATGTGTTCCTTGTCAAGTTTTATAGGGTTGTTGTTATGTATATTTGTGTATAATTTTTATAAAAGCCCATAAGTAAAACTTTGGGCCCGATCCATTAATAAAAAAGGGGTCAACCGAATAAATCGAACCGATTATATTCAGTTCGGTTTAGATTGATTTTTCCATAATTCGGTTCAGTTTTAGTCCGATTTATTCTAAATTCGGTTAATTCAATTTTAGGTAATTCGGTTCGGTTGGAACTGAATTAACCGAATACTCACCCCTTATATTAGCAGCGGAAGAAACAGAGTCACATTAGTGTTACACAGTGTATATAAAACAATTCTCTTTATTTAATAAGCAGCAAAATTATAAAGGCTTTCAATAGCCTAAATGAATGTGCCTGATTGGCTTACAACACTCAAGTTCTCTCTTGCCCACAAAGGATTTTATCGTTCCATACATCATGTCTTCTATATCTTGGCCGCATCATCCTGTTGCAAGTCCGAGTGTCAACGCGATCGTACGCCTCGGAACGTTATGGCATTTCATGCCTCAGTGCGTTTAAGTGAAGCTCCGTCGCGATGCAATCTAATTCCTGTATCCTGCAAGCAATCTAGTGGGGGATCATTACTAATCCTATCCGTACTGATATGACTCACTTTACTAAACCGATACTAAATAATTATATGAATAATGTAGCTTAACTTGTGAACTTTTTATCATTGCCTTAGGATAGGTTTCATGGCATATTATAAGCAGTAAATCATATATTTTATGGCAAGCATGTTATCATTATTCGCACAAGCAAGCAGGTAACATATAGCAATCTTGTATTGTTTCATGGCGACTTCTTACCAACGTCGACACACTTACCCTTGCACCGATTGCAAGGTGAATACGCCTACCATGTTTCTCTGTTATATTATAAGTGATCTTTGTGCAGGATCTCTGTGTTCATATACTATTCAGCCCACCGGCCCTTATCTATATGAAGGTCATTGGCGTCTCCGTGCTAGAATGGACTAAAATTCTCTTCTCAATTTGGGTAACCCGATACCCTCCCCGTACGGGCAGTGTTCTAAATAGTGACCGCCTAGCCCACCTAGACGGTGCCTAGGCGGTAGATGGTCTTTCTCCGCACCGCTTTTTGGTAGGCGGTGGAGTAGATGGCCAACGGAAGTTGGCGGTATAGACGGAGGTAAGGTGGCGTAGGTGGGCGCCTAGGCGGAGCAATACCTAACAAGATATTTTGGCTAAAAAGATTTTGTAAGCATTATGGGCCTATGGTTCACTTTTACAAAACTAGAACTTCATAAATCTTCGTTCTACAACTTAATTATGCATGGAACACCCTTAAAATATGCATTTTATGCAAAAACATTATGGTAAAATAGTAAAAAAAAATGTTCAAAATGTATCGACCGCCTAGGCGGTAGGCGGACTCTCTCCGCCGCACAGCCGCCTACCGCTGTTTAGAACCGTGCATACGGGATGCTAGTCCATTTCGGATAACGTCGAACTTACCATTATTGCGGCTTATCACATCAGTAATCAGTCGCAAGTTGTCTTAAAGATGCGCGCCCACAAGATTAACCATTCTTCTAGGCCGAACGGTCCTGGTGCCCCGACCAATAACACGTTCGAGGAAAATTACATACCCGTGCATGAGCAATATTCTCAAGTCCATTTGACCATGCAATATGCATCTACTCATACAACCAAACATAGTCCGGAGTCTGAAACTCAAACTTTGCATCATTTTGCATTTCTCACATCATCTTGCATTTCTTTTCTTTCTTTCAATATTCTCACTCTTTCTTTTAATGTTCTCACTCTTTTTTTTCAATATTTCGTCGTCTCGATTCAATGTTCAATGAACGACCTGAAGGTCCCAAACATTTCCAAGGTATCATACTATATATTTGGTAATTTCGTGGCATTTGTGCCATAACTGTTTACTTCGCACATGAAGTATGTATTTCGATGTTCTATGACTTAACGTTCAATGATACACGATTCGTGCCTTTAATGCATGCCCGACACAATCTTTTAATGTGTTAGACTTATCACTACAAGAATAAGGGCTTTTCTTGACTGGGATTCCCCGTCAAGAAATGGGTATCTTGACGATTGCAGATCCGTCAACTAGGTTGGAGTCAAGAAAAGACCCCCCTTTTCTTGACGGTCGCTGGCAGAGCTTTTCTTGACGGTTTTTGGCCGTTATATGAAGTGGTTTTCTTGACTGTTTTTAGCCGTCAAGATAGCAGTTTTTAGAAACCGTCAACATAGGCAAAAACTTTTCTCAACTCCGGTCTAGATGACGGCTATTAGCTGTCAAGAAAAGTCCTTCTGCTGCAGGATTGAGTTAATTATTGACGTTTTATAACCGTCAAGAGAAGCTGAACTCAAAATTTTATTTATAATTATATATAATGAATCAAACACACACATAATATCAATAATACAGAAGATAAACATACATCAATAACTATAAACCCTAAAATTTATATTATTAAACTGCATATTGTTCATACACCACAAACTTCCAACACATCCAACACACGTCCAACCACAAACATCCAACACTTGTCCAACCACAAATATATCCAACCAAAGTATGTACTTTCCATATATCTTAAACATCCAAAACTGATAATATACAAATAAAACCAAAATAGGTAGCAAATCCGGCCGGAGCACATCCCTCCATATTCAGAGCACCTTCATTTTCCATGTAGTTCCTGAGAGAAGAACATAGAAAAAAATGTAACAAAAGACATGAATATGGAAACTACTGCAGAAGAAATATCTAGGTTTGAAGTTAAACTTACAATCAAAATGAGACTTCAGAATTTCTTTGTATCGTATTTCTTAATGACACCCTTTGGATCAAAATTTCTAACTGTTTGTAGCATCATCCATGACTAAAGTAAGGAAACCCATTATTTTCATGTATAGAGAAGTCATAATAGTACCAACAAGGAACACCAAACCTATAAATAGTCAGTAAAAAAGATGTATGGTATTTCTTAATGACGCCCTTTGGATCAAAAACATGCATGTTGCTAGTGCTAATTGTAGTTGTTAACTTAAACTGCTTCTCTAGACCTTCTTGTTTGGCAGCAATCAAGAAATTAGGATTAAGAAACAAACTTAGGACAAATTGAAGAATACTTGTGTGTGATATAAAAATGAGTACATTAATCCATATGCAAACTAATGACTATTTGTGCATAATATACTAGATCCTGGATGTAATTAGGAAAAGAAACAAACTTTGAGGACAAACTCAATGACTAGTTACCTGGTAAGCAACTTGATAGCTCCTTGACCATTCCATATATCAGAGTATCAGTTTACTCTTTGACTACATACTATACTATATATTAGATGCCACTTGATAGCACCTTAAGGTATTTTGAGTATCTGAGTGTTAGTTTCCTCTTTGACAACATACTAGCTACCATTTGATAGCTCATTGACTATTCCAGATAGCATTTGCTCAGCAATTTCCATAATAGAAGTAATAGTTAATTGGATAATTAGAACTTGATAGTGAAAAGGATTTCAAAGGTATCCTACTACACAAGATTTGGTGTGTATGATTCTGGGAAGCACAGACATCCCAAAATCAAATGGCATAAATTCATGAGACAGGTAGCAAGCATATTGCCGAATGTAAACATATACGATACCAAGAACTCTGTATCGGTCTGTATCGATCCGTATCGGGTACGTATCGGCCGATACAGACTGATACCAAAATTTGGCCGTTGGTTTCGACTTATACCGATAATTTTAGGTAGTATCGAAAGCATGTAGAATATGAAATGCAATCAAAGGCTACAGTAATACAGTACATTCCCAGTTGCAAGAAATTTGTGAGTTACCAGCAAAATTTGAGTTATTTCACTGGTAGTTTTACTGAGATCATCATTCCTATCCATATAACAAGTCTGAAAGTTTAACGGAATCCAGACACGTGGGTAAACCTTCCATAACAAGTTTATAATTTTGTACCTAAAAAAGACATTTATATCCCTTATGATAACCAGGTAGACATGCTACGAACAATAAACTGCCCAGCTGTCAACCTACTCAAAATTAGTCAAAAAATGTAAAGAGATAAACATACAATAATCAATCCCATATTTGTGCAAGAAATGGGCAATTACCATTATAGAGTGCAGCAAACAAGGATTTTTAATGAAAATTTTCTTAAGAGGAGCCTCAAATCACTTATCTTATTTTCTATCTCTATGTCAAATCGCCATAACCCTTTTCCTTACACTCATTTCTTTCCAACCAATTATTACCCTTACCTCTTGTGTGACAAACTATGCATCTAACACCTCAGAAGTGCAAGAACTGCTGTGTTTCCCCTGATTGTAGTACACACCCACATAAATGCAATAATTGCTGCATTTACATAATACCCATAATCAAATAACAAAAAAACAATTGTAAGTGTAAAAGTTATTTTTCTACATAGTACATGTAGCTTCCCCTCTACTATATTTGCACCTCTTGTTAATTTGTTGATGATAAGTTCTAGGTTCCTTCTTGTATTGTTCCATTACTTCCCCTAAGCTTCCTACTGACGCACTCTTCCAATATTCCAAAGTTGTAAAACATTTGTGTATGTGTCTTTGTGAGGGTTCCTTTTTCTCTGAACAATATCAGTTGAGGATAAAAATCTACCAGGAGCAAAATCTAACTTACTTCATTCTGCCAAGATATTATATGGCTACAACACTTTCAAGCTAAACAACAGAACATTTAATTGAGTAAAAATGGAAATTTATTTATCAAACCAGATTAAACTGAAGACATTAACCTGCAGTATTTCTTGCAGAGCTTCCTCGGGAGCCATTCGCAACCCTCCTTTGCCCAAGCCAAGCCGTTGGAACAAAACTGTTCATGTTAAAATCCTGACTAAGTACAATAGGCACCAATAAAAAAAGAATGCATACCTATATAAACATGTACAACCCAATGCACCCTAAAATCCAGCCATCTTCTCCAGGAGAAAAAGGTTTCATAAATATTTTTGCTACTCCACGCTATAAAACTATGATTCTGCCAAATTTAAAACAAAAAAAAACTCAAAACTAATATCAAACCAAATCGACCACAAAAGGTGAATCGAAACCCTAAAATCATAATCGAGACCTGGTGATTGTATCAGACGAGACGATGAGGTCTGTAAGATCTTTTCTTATTGGATATTCTCAAATGTTTCTTATTGGATATTCTCAAATGGAAAAGATCTTTTCTCACCGAGAGGAAATAAATAAACAAAAAAAAATCAGGAATAGAAATTAAATTTTACTTTTGAAATAAAAAATATTTTTTTTACAAATGCAAGTTAACTACATATTTCTTAAAGAAATTGCATTTTCACGCATCAACTATTTTGATTTATGATGACTCTACAAGCCAAAAATAGTTGGAGGAGAGTGCATCCTTGTATTTGTCCATTCTCCTAATGTATAGTACAAAATTTCGCATAATTAGCCGACTATAAGCAACTACTTGGAGAAGAGTGCATATCTGCAGATAACTTCCAAATGGTCGTCTTTCACATAACAACCTTTTTACACAGATACGAACTAGAAAAATGTATCAAGGTTGTGGGAGGAAAGTTCAATTTGCATATATGAAGTCTTTTTTGGGGACAACCCTCATAGAGACTCTTTGTATGTAATCCTATTGACCAAAATGAAACTAAAATTGGGAAGGAAGACAGTTCTGCATACATGTATTATGTAAGTTTACTTCTTGTACACAAACATACACACATAAATGTCTATTTTTAGATATAAATTTCTAATGATATGGAATAACAAAACTGATATGAAATAAAAGAGGCACAGAAGATCCATTTTTGAGAGGGACAAATTGGAGAGAAATTTTAGAGGGGATTAGATAAATGGGGCATATATAAGAGGCACAGAAGATCCATTTTTTCCAATGATATGAAATAACAAAACTGATAATAAAGGTGGGATACTTGCTAAATACATTCTCTGTTCAGTTTCTATTTTAGTCTTTACCACTAGTAGCACAAGATGCAACAACAGAACTGACAATAAAAATTGCATACAAGACACGATGATAAACTAGCTAAAAATAACTCTTTACCTTCTTGTCAAACTCTGAGCTCTCGACCGCCCTATGATCCACGTGAAGTACAAACTCTTGCACATCAATGAGAGGCTTCCTTTCTCTTTCTGGCAGTGGAATAGGGTCTCTGCGGCCAGATACATAACCATATCTAAGTAAGTTTGCTATGGTGATTAAAAATCATTTAAGACATGATGGTGAGTGAGCATACTCTCTCAATATGGGTTGTGCTTTGAACAATCTCTTTTGTGCCTCTTCTTTCTCCAACCTTATTTTCCTGTTTTCTCTGCATTTTCTCTTCGTGCCTAACTAGACTCTCCAGTTGGAAAGCCTCAGGCTTTGTACACTGTTTAGGCTGAGGTTTTGGTGGAATCTAAAATATTACAGATTTTGTAAGAAACAAAGATTCGTTTGAATATGATCTCTTAGATGAATTTATATGGGTATAAAACAACGATCTTTACCACTGGATAGTCTGTGGTGTACGGATAAGGATTCGCCTTGGGAACTCGAGCCTTCTCATCCTCTATCTGTTTTTCGAGAATCTGAACCAAAAACTGCCTCTCCTTCACAAGTCCTCGCTCCTGAAAGAATTGGAAGCAAACCATCGTCAGGGTTTGAAGTTTGAACTTAACAGGAACAACAAGCACATTAACAAACTCTGCGTACCTCTGTATGTAGATGAAATGAATTTGGGACAGTGAGTCTAGGGATATCATTCTCGTCTCTGCACACCAAAGTCTAGCAAGGAAGCTGTACTTGTCAGCAAAGAAAGGTAGATGGGATGATCACCACAATCTTTGGTATCTATGGAACTTAAAATAGTCGAAAGAAATATTTTAGTTCACTATGATGTAGCAGAAACACATTGTAAGGAAAATAAAAATGCATTTGACACTACACATTCATAAGGCCTGTGTCCTAGATTCCCTAGTAGTCAAATACATCTCCAAGTTCAGAACAAACTCTTAGCAAAAAGAATATATAGAGAAAGGAGAAAGAAAGAATAAGGAAGTTGCAGAAAATATAAATAATATTACAATCCCCTTTAAGCAAAATATATATTATCTACATTTCTACAAGACTACTATATGGAGTACCAATGCATTTCATTGTTCTAATATACAATAAGAAAGTAGCTTCCATCGCCAATTTCTGCGACATAGAAATCATTAATCATACATAAAGTATAAACTATGGTCACAATGACTTCTTCCGCATTCCGATAGTAATTTTATGCAGACATGCTCAATTTCTAGTCCAGTCCTTACCAAACTCTTTTATAGCATCATAGACCATTATTCTGACCACCTTGCAGATCAGGGCATCTCCAACAACATTGAGATGTTCAATAAATATTTCAGTCACACTGACTGAATTAAACTAAATTAGAATAAAATTATGGTATTGCCACACAGAATACAATAAATATTTCAGTCAGCAAAGAGGGAGAAAGCCCATGAAAGGGGTTGGAGTTGGCGAAGCCCCTGAATCCAACCCTAGGACTGCTATTTCCACAACCATGTGTGTTTCATCAGAACACCAGGTTATGTTACTTAATCCAACCCTAGGGTTGGCTAAGAAACCTGCAACTATGCCCGCCTCAACCTCTTATAACCATATAAAAACCCTAAAATTAGTGGAAGAGGAATTTTTAGCATAAATTCACTCCACTTGCATAGAGAAGGAAAAAAGAATACCCTCCATAGCCCAAATGGAGCCATCCTTGAGTCGTTCCTCGACGCCGCCAACCCCCGCAGGAGCGCCTCTACATACTGGACCTTAACAACACCTTCTGCACCCAGTGGCCGATGCTCCTTGAGGCCCTGGTGACCCGATCGACCGACGACACGCCGCACCTCTACATCACCACCGCCGTCTCCTCCCCTTCCACCGCATCATCATCCTCATCCCACAACGTATCATGAAGGAGATCTCCGCGTGGGTGGAGAAGTCCGCCCGACTCATGGGCGGTAGGAGTAGAGGAAGATGGCAGAAAAGGAGAGAAGGAGAAGAAAAAGAGAGAAATGGAGAGGAGGAGGAGAGGAAAGAGAGCATAGTTCTTAATTAGGGCTACTTCTGAAAGAGGATTTTTTTTTTTTTTAGTGATCGGGAGAGATCGGAAGAATTAGAGGATTAAAAAGAACCATAGACCGTCATCAAATATAAAAAGTTTAAAAAATTACTATAATGGCAGTCGAAAAAATTGTACCAATTTTTTCCACATATATTAGTTGACGGTTATCACCAACCCGTTAATAAAAGATGGTATTTCTTGACGGATCCTCTAAAACCATCAACTATTATACTATAAAATTATTAAATTGACATAAAACAATGCATTTTTTGACGTAAGGTGAAAACCGTCAAGATAATCCCTTTTCTTGACTGTTTTTCACGACCGTCAAGAAATAAACCGTCAAGAAAAGCTATTTTCCTTATAGTGTATGTTCATGCCCTCCGATTCGTCGTTCACTTGAGGTACGTCTCGATTGAGTATTTAATGTTCTACAGCTCGTGAGCTAAGGCACTCGCGTCGATATTGTCTTTCAATGTTCTAGCCCTCTAATTTGTGCATAGAGGCACGAGCGACTCGTGCACTGAGGCACTTGTCGATACAGTTATCCCATGCTTTTATGACTTGCGTACCGAGGTGCTCGCCATTGCAATTTCGATGTTCTATAGCGACTCGTACAATTGATGTACGTTTCAATTCAATTATTCTATCTAGTGTTTGACACGCACTATGATATCTCTCAATCGAGCCATGCCCATTGACTTGATAGATCGACTTAGCATACAACGGTACATTTTACTTAGGCTTGACAGAGTAGGAAAGAAGGGTCAAAGTTCTCCCACCTTATGCCGATACGCCTTGTCATTTCATCGAGCCGATGCGGCTCGATTTTATAACTTTGTTGCATGACCAACTCTTCTGACTTAGCCATTTGAGACTTCATGCTCTTTTGAACTACTCGATTGATTCGGCTTACCATGCCCATGCCCCAGTCCGTTGCGAGGCGTTGCTTTGGTTTATGTGGATACCGTTACAAATAAGGCACAAGATCGACCTCTTATAATTCAGCGTAAAAGCTTAGCCTGCACACTGAAGCAACTAAAAACAATACTTGTCCAAATCAGGTTTATGCTTTGCATCAATTCGATTTATTGGGTCTTCGAACTGACTCAATGCTTCCTCTTTCGGGCCAACGTAACTCTTGCATCGATTCGACTCGATGCATTCTTCGGGTCAACGCAACTCTTCGAGTCAACGACTCAGCATAATGTACCATACGGAATGTGACATTACATAATATACCACTCAAAACAAGGTTCATCCTCAAACTGAAACCAACACTTGATCCAAGTGTTTCTCTAGATCGTTTCACGATTTGTCCCACTATCGTTTTTCCGTTTCAATATTCATGGAAGCTTTCATTATCATAACATAGTCTTTCCTACAGCTCGATTTGAATTCAGCATATAAGTTAGTTTAGATCGTACACATATTTTAGGCGTCCCACCAATATATACATTTCAGCCAAGCCTAGTGGTAGGAAATTGGAACAAAGCTAACATGCAAATTTTCAATCCTCAAATACTTTCCATCTCATACTCTCGATTGGACTTATCTCTAGCGACCGTTCTCATAATTTTATCGCATATGTATATTCGATACATACATAGTTTATTCAACAAAGTCACCGCATACGACGCGATTCAAAATCACATTTCTCATTTTTGCAAATTTTGCACTAACCACCAAATCTAGGTGTCGCGTCAAGCCATTACGCATCATATCACAACAAGTCTCCGCAACGCGTTTCGTTCGAAGTCGTTGTCCAACTATTTCTGAAGCCTCACTTTGCAACTAATATCGATATAATTTTCCTTTCTTAACTTGCAAATGCATCAACATTTAGGACTACCCCCGCTAGGCTACTTTCTTAGACACCGTGCTTAAATTCTCCCGACAAAACTTTTAAATTGATGTTGCACAAAGGCCACAATCTATCCGACACAAAAGTTCAATTCGAGTCGACGATGCTTAAAGGCAACAATCGCTTTGACACAAAGGTCTTCTACGACGCGTCTTAAGTTCGATTCCTGTCAAGTAGAAAATTCCTAACATACTTTCCAACATGTCCGTCTCGCAACATCGAATATAAATTCGATTCATGCAAGCTCAATTGCTAGGTGAATCCAAATCCAATGGCACAACTCGAAAGTCATTTTCTTTTCGCTCGCTCTCGTGCATAGACGATTCTCAAAATCGCCTAACCGTATCACCAAATTCGTTTGTGAAATTTCTATTTTGATTGTCAACCAACATAATCATTCAAGTCTTCTAGGGTCATCTATCCCGAAGCTACGCTCGATGATTTTGGATCATTAACGAAGGATATTTACTACGAACCATGCTATATCTTACTTCGGAGCCAAATCGACGATTTCTATGGGAATACCCGAGTTCGGACATAATCATTTCTATCTACGCAACTGATGCGTAACTATCCTCCGAATAATTCATGCATTACTGTCGATGATTCTGCAATTCACGGAACATATACTCGTATTGAGTTCGAGTCTATCTACCCACGGTCGACATCTGAGAGGCTATACTCATCAAAACAATCGTCGATGACTTATAGTTTCGTCCTGATCAATCATAAAGTTTACGATAAACCAGTTCGACGTTCTCGTATTGCTATTTACCAAAATCTCGATCGTAGGCTCGCTCTATTTTGTATTCTTACATCGTGCTTACATTTTTCTACTGTATCAATTTCGATAGCGCAAAGGTCAACTTTGAATCTGTATCAACGTCAACTTAACTCACATCGCTTACTTCCAAGTTCACAATGAACTTTTTTATGTGCATCATATCATTTTTTGACTCGATGTATCCTGTAATATTTCGATCGCGTAACCGAGTTACGATTACCCAACATCGAACCATTGAGTTATACGATCATGCCATCTAAGTTTCATGTATTTTAGTCGTACTCAAATGAGTTTCGTCGTAATATAACCAACTATCTTCTTAGACATGATTATCCGCATCAACCAACTTTTCATCGAGTCACAGCAGTTTGCATAGACCAACATTTTCATCGAGCTCGCAAGTCGTACGACCATATTATAAATTCAAGTTTCCTATCCCGTCGGTCTGATTATTGCCTCGAAGCATAATCTTTCCACTAGTCTTAGTCATTCGACCGATTTATAAATTTCGAGTTCCCGTTCAACTTATCATCCGTTGATACGAACCTGCGCTTAATCGTTCTAGCCAAACTTATCGAAGAACACTTGCATCAAAATATTATTGTACATGTTTCCAATTGAGTCTTGGTACTATCCCATCTGTTGCGAATAATTATTCCGTAATTCACACAAGGTGTCGAAGCAATCTATCACACAAATGGTACAATATATACAACTCAGAAATTGAGTCATTCATCATATAAGTAGTATGGCGTATACTGTTTGCCATAAAAAAAGTTTGGAACTGAACTTTTATATAAAACAACGAAAGAAGTACAAAAGGTTTACCATTAATAGAATCTTCTTTGGTATAATTTTTTGGAAACTTGTGATGATAGAGATTGAATACTGCTTCATTTACTCCGTTGACGATCCGACGATGATCGAGAAAAAATTGTAAGTATTCCTATTTGATTTGCAAGGAGGATGACAATTCGGCTCTCTGAAGTGTGCTCTTAATCTCAGGATGTTTGCCTCTATGGGTGATGCACTATCTGTTTGAATGAAGGAATGATCCTTTTATTTATAGATGATTTGTGGAATGATCCACTCATGCGCGTAGGGACGCTACGTGCATGATCTGTTGGGCATATGGGTACTGCGTGTGTGATAGTATGATTGAATCTGTTGTAACTATATTATTGGATGGCAGATGTGCCGACACGTAGCAATTGTTGAGATTCGTCTGTTGCTGAGATCTTGGGTGGTTGGCACCCGTTTATGAGCATGACTGGGTCAATGACACATGGCGCATGTGCATTGCCCAAAGATCTCGGTCTGTTGGATTACGATAGGACCCTACGCCACGAAAAGTCTAAATTAAACTGACTTTGGTGTGCAAGATCATCTGTTATAGAAACAAGATGACTTGTGGGCGTAGGAATGACCCTACGCCAGAGGTTAGCTTGGTGAAATGCTTTAGCGTGGGTTAGAATCCACGTGGCACTGCACAACTGTCTTTGACAAAACTTTAATTATTAGGCTGATGTAAGCTGTCAGCTCTGTCTTCGAAGCGTTCTTGGCTTATAGTGGCATAGTTTGAGCTATGCCTACGCCAACTATTCGGCGTAGTAGTGAACGCCTCTATGGTTCCTGTGTTACCGTCATCGAATACGTACTGCACTATGTTCGAAGTGTTTGTCTTGGAACTCGAACTTGCCGTCAGACTGTATTAAATGCTCCTCGGTTGAAGGAAAGTCTAAGTATAGTTGCTTTAAAGGACATAGCCATTTTAAGAGCGTAGCCGTTTAGATGGTGTAGCTATTTAGAAAGCATAAACGTTCAGATGGCGTGGCTATTTCAAAAGCGTAGCCATTCAGGTGGCGTAGCCATAGCTTTGTGTCCATTAGGGCATAGTAGTCTTGCTGGCATAGTGGATCTAGTCAACTTCTCCTTAAGTGTAGCCGCTGCATGTGGCGTGGGGCTCGAAATGTTGATTTAGAAAAATATCGAGGTGGCAAGTTCATTGGCATAATGTGAGATTCATCAAATTAACGTCGGGGGGCGGCAGGTTCATTGGTATTAATGTGAGATTTATCACATTAATGTCTGGGCTCTTTGATCGACTGCCACTTAGCATAGGCGAGGGTTACGCTGCTGCCTATAAATAGTAGCTCTTGAGAACGAATGACTTTGCTCGTTCCTTCTTCGTACTCCTCCTTCATGTTCGATCCCGACTTATCCTCGGATGGCTATGAGCCTCCTCTTTGGCACATAAGTCTATCGTTGGTTGTAGATCTCCTCGTTCAAAGAAGTAGTAGTCTTGACAAAGAACTCCTTCAGAGATTTGAGATATTCCTGAGCGTTTGGAGATATAGTTCGAACCTGAACAACATCTTGACTGTGTTCTACTTCGAGGCATGGGCAGTAGAGTTATTTTTTCTAATATTCATGCTGTTTGAAACGTAGGGACCTCGAGGGCGACTTTTAACAGCGATGTCATCAACCTAACATTCTACTATTTTAGGAAGATGATTGAAATACTTTGAATAAGAAGATGGGCAGTAGAGTCATTTTTTCCAATATTCATGCTGTTTGAAACGTAGGGACCTCGAGGGCAACTTTTAACAGCAATGTCATCAACATAACACTCTACTATTTTACAAAAATATTTGCGGAAGATGGTGCTCACAGCTCGTTGGTATATTGTACCTACATTCTTTAATCCGAAGGGCATTATTCTATAGCAGTAGACTACTTTTGGGGTTCGGAACGTTTGCTTCTCATCATCCGAGAACATATTGATTTGATTATATCCCGAGTATCCATCTATGAAGGACTTGTGTTCGAAGCCGCACGTGTTGTCAATCATCACGTCGATAATCAGGAGGGGGAACTCATCCTTCGGACAAACGGAATTGAGATTCTGGAAGTCTACGCATACTTGAATTTTCTCGTTCTTTTTAGTGACATGGACAATGTTGGCTACCCAATCCGGATGTTATTCTTCGCGAATAAACCCACTTGTTATGAGTTTGTCCACTTCCATTTCGATGGCATCCATGACATTGGGGCAAAAGTGTCGTTGTTGCTGCTTAACAGGCTTAACGTTACGTAAGATATTAAGTTTATGCATTGCGACTTGTGCATCTAACCCCTATATGTCTTCATAGCTTCAGGCAAAGACATCAATATATTACTTGATGAGTTGTACCAAGGATTCCCGATCTTCACCTGATAGGTTTTTGCTAATAAAGATGGACTTGGGTGAAGATTCATCCCCTAAGTCGATTTGTTCCACTTCATCTTCGGTGGAAGGCTTCCATTGCTCGAAATGCGATTCCTATTGAGATCCTAGGCGTTGAGCCCAGGGTTTTTCTTTGAGGAATTCCAACGTTTGATCGTCATATTTTTCTGGAGGATGTGTAGATGTCATATTGATCGACAATACTTTCCTGAAGATGGGACCGATGCTAGTATTGGAGTCCCAAGTAGAGGATTCAGATGAATAAGAATGCATCTTAGCCTCAATTTCTGAATTCTCTAGGGTTGTTGGAGGTGTTACGTGGCCCACCCCCAGGTGAGTGCTGTGGTAATATTCTTGAGGCTTCCTTTTTAGAAAGGAAAGTCGTAAGGGGAGGTATCGACCTTTGCCCTAGTTCAAGCCTTTACCACTATTCAAGTTGTAACCTATATTTTAGATGAGATATTTCGCTTGAGGGGTATAAAGGTATATTTGCATTTTGTCGTTATCGGATTTCGATTCAGCTAGATGAAGGTCTTGATGACGTTCGACTTTGCCGAATAATAGGTTTTTTGTCCTTTTTCCTGGACGGAACCACATAACAGACTCATCAGTATGGGACGATCCGATTAACATTATTGACATTCGTTACTTGTGTGTGCAACGCTCATAAGGCATTATCTAGAGCATATATAGCATTCCAATGTGGAAGATTAAAGTAGTTCAAAGATAGCCTTTTATTGATAAAATAAAGGATTTTATCCCGTGTGATTACATCATCAAGCGAAGGTGCCTAAGTATGGACAGATATATAATCCCCTTGTTTTTCATCTGTCAGAACCGAGACAGCCATCGAAGGAGGTGCAGGGGCTTTTTGTTGTGTCTTGGCCACCAGTGGAGCTGATGCCCTAGCAAGAGGAGCTTCAGGAGGCCTTTTCGGTAATCTGTCCCTGATAGGCTCTTGGGCCCTGCATGGGAGTTTGATGACCATAGGAGTGGGAGCGTTTCCATGAAGCTTGGCCACGAGAGGGCTGACACTGGAGGGGGGTTTCATTGAGTCATACTCTTAATGGTTCTTCTATCACTGCTTCAGCCTCTGCCTCATCATCGGCATCATTGTCATTATCGTCCTGGTGGACTGATTTGTACAGATCAGAGTCGGTGTAGTATGTCTCGATCCCTCTGAAGGGATCAACATTAGCGAACTCTGTTCTAACGATGTCGTTGCCAGCTACATATTTTATGCATTGGTGGAGGGTGGATGGTACGACCATATACTCGTGTATCCACGGACGTCCCAACAAGACGTTGTAGATTATATTAGCATCTATGACATAGCATGTCACCTCTGTCTGGAGATCACCTATGTGGCACTTCAGACGGATCTTGCCCAAAGAATTACTTTTACCAGTGTTGAAGCCGCTAACCATAGATTTGGATACTGTTAATTGATGCATTGGTATCCCCAAAGTTTGGAACAGACTCCGAGGGATGATGCTGATAGAAGAACCCGGAACGATTTGTATCCGGTCTACTTTGATAGTACCAATATACCTTGTGTAATACAACGGTCTGTTGTGTCTGTTATTCTTGAGCAGCATGTCCTGCTAAGAGAACGTAATATTGGGGATGATCTCTCCCACATTATGGCAGTACGTACATGTAGTTGGGGCCTCTTCAGGCTGCTGGACCTGGCTTATAAAAGACTCAACATCTTTTAATGCTTCATATAGAGCATCTCGAGTATCTTTAGAGAGTCGGAGGAGCTTAAAGAGAGATAACCGAGCCGGAGTATTGGCTAGTTGCACTAATATGTCAAAGTTATGGGGTTTGGTCAATCCCGAGGTTCCATTCTTTCTTAGAGGCTTATCGAAGCGAGCCTCTTTCTATTTTTATTTGTCCATCACCAGAGGTTGGGATGGACCCTCACCTGAAGCAGCGGGAGGTGCTTCCTCATTGGGAACCTTCTCCTGCTGGGTGTTTTGTTTTGACCTTGTTGCAACCGATAATGCTCCCTCTGAGGAGGAAGTGACTATATGGCAAGATTTAGGGCTTCTGCCTTTGCTTTTGGTGGTAGAGCGTACCACCAATTGAGTCACCTTTGGGGCTAGATCTAGGTGAACCTATATGATTTTGTCTCGGAAAGTGGTGAGTGGCACTAGCCCATTCACGTTGTTACAGGTTGGAGGAAGATTAGATACTTCCATTATCACCTTCAAGATGGGGATGACACCACCTTGTGCCTCAGTTGGCGAAAGGATGCCAAACTAAAGGACACTATATTTTTCGAGACTGTTTTGTCCTCATAGTCGAGAGTGGGACATTCCATTGATCATGCGTTGGATGTAGTTTTTTTAGTATGTAGCAGTCTCGAGTTGGATGCCCGATGAATCGATGATAGTGACAATACTCTGGGTCGCCAACTCTGTCAACCTCATAGGGGCATTTAGGGTCAGGAAATTTGAATTTATCACCCTGCATAAGTACCTCAAAGAGCTGTAAGGTGTCTTCATCATTAAAGGAGTAGACCTCCTTTTGCCATGGTTCGACTAGTGGTTTCTGGGTGGGAGCTGACGCTCCCTTAGAGGTATTGACAGTCAATGCTTGCTTACTCTTGGATTCATGCCCGCTGTTATTGCTGTTGGAAGGGCATTTTCCTTTATCGTTTAATGCAGGGAAGCTGTAACTCCACTTTTCTATTTTTGAGAAATTAAAATAATTTTTCTAATAGTAAAAGTTTAGCTTTAAATAATGAATATTTTGATTTATAATTTTGGAGGGAAACTTGTTAGAGCAGGAATTATTATTAAAAATTTGAAAGTTTGTTGTAACAAACTTTGGGGCCCACTATTTGATTGCTAACTGATTTTTAACATATTTTTGTAAATAGTGAAAAGGAGAGGGGTTTTTCTAAAAGTTTTCCTTAATCAGAAGGACTTAAACAAAATATTTTGTAGCGGGGGGGTTTTATTATAAATCTTCCTTTTCCTCCTTTATTAGCGGGAGGAGAGAGAAATGACTCAATTCTCAGTTTTATTTCTGCTCTCATTTTGACAGCTCTCCCCAATTTATTTCTCTCGGCCCTAAATTCCTTCGGCAGCGACTAAACTCCAGCGGCGACCCCTCTCGACGGCAGGAGCGACGACCACGGCGGCATGAGCGACGACCACGACGATGATGTCGACGATAGCAGCGCCTAATCTCCGACGATCGATCGGCCAGATCTGAAGCAAGATCACCTCGGCGAGCCTCTCCAGTGTCAGCATTCACCCTTCCTCAACGTTCATCCTTCGAACGATCGTTTTCCCGTGATCTTCTCCGAGTTGACACAGTGATGTCGTGGTGAGCTCTTGACCAAAACTTTTGTCTCCTAAATTATGTTTCGTGTCTTTTCCTTCTCGTTGAATCTGGAAGTCGTTCGTCGATGACAGATCGGGTGCTCGATCAGAAGTTTGATCGAGGTTAAGAATTTTGTTTCACCTGGGGAATAGATCGGTGAGTGATCCTTGTTTGATTCGATTTGTGAAGTTCTTAATAAGTAATTGCAGACATTTCTGGTGGTTTTCTTTTGATCAACAGATTTATCGAGTGTGGAATTCTGTGTCCAATACCATGGTTTGAGCCTCGATTCTGAATTGAATCTTCTTTCAGGTAACTTCCTGTTTCATCGTTCTATTATATTCGATCATTTTGGTACCTGCTTGATATTTGGTTTTACTGCCAATGATTCGTGTCCGGGTGTGTTCGTATCCAGAGTTGTGCGCTGGTTCGTGTCTTGTTCGAGTCGTGTTCATGTGTTTTGTGTCTGCTGTGGTGGGGCGCAGGGATCGATTATCACGACCAGTCGCTTGTATCAGTTGTGTCCGATTTCGTGGTGGTGTCGGGTGCGGCTGTGTCCATGTGTGCTTAATAACATGGTGTTATTGCAGTATGTGTTCACTAAGGGTTGATGCATGATTTTTATGTTAAGATCAATGTCGAGCTTTTGATATTTGGTTTCGATTTGGTTATAATTCCTTATATTTTTGTCCTGAATTTTCTTCTTTCTTTATGTTCAGAATTGGAAGAGAAACTCTGTTTTGGAGAGTGTTTTGCTTACTTGCAACAGTAGACATTTGTATACTTTGAGCTCTATCTATAGAGGATGGGCTGGTATAGAGGGAAGCCTGTTTGACCTATTGTTTTAATGTGTTCTGAGTTCGGGTACAACTGCTAGTAGGCCTTTTAAAACCTATGAGCACAAACAGGAAGTTTAGAGCATGGTATGAGTGTTATAAGTATGCATTATTTCAGTTGGGTGTAACCTTCTTTGGTTGTTGTGTTTTCTTTTTGGACCAGTAAATTGAATGGGAAGCTGCGGGTGATAGTGTGTGTAGTAAGGTTCAATGGCAAGTTGGAAATCATGTTGGGTTACTAGGTTGCAGCATTAGGGTGGCTAAGAACTGAACAACAGATATTTATACAAAATGCAATATTTGACTTTATTTTGACGCCAAGATTGTGGATAGCTCTTAAGTGATTTTGCCAGTTGTTGTGTTATCTAGTATCCAATAGTTTAGAATTGGTATCAAAGGCCTTGTGCTGAGATGCATATATTTTCCTAAAATGGCTAATTTATGGATAAATAGTTGGTTAGATAATTTTTTTAATCAACAGTTAATGTAGACTTAACCAACTTTTAAAATAGTAAGTGATCATAACCAACTTGTATCAATAAACAGAAGGGTATCCAGATCTTCTACCTACCCGTACTTTCCCGGATAAAGGCAAGTACTTTTATACGGTCTTGTGTATTTATATATCTCGTACTCTTCTTGTGACACGTCTTGACACGATATCCTATACCCTGTACTCCTGTACTATCTTGTTCTTGTACTTGCTTGTGTCGGGTGGGGAAATATACTAGCCATGTGACCAATCCCCGGTTACTATATTCATGTAGATAGTTTAGGCCTCGCATCGTGCACGCGGGCCCTAAGCCGTACCATATTTATGTACTCCTGTACATGCTCCTGTACTCATCCCAGCCGGTCACATGGACTAGTTGTATTTCGATATTGTATACTTATCATGTCTGGTACTTCAGGATTGTAGTTACATTTTCTGTACTTTATATTCCTGTACTGTAGTTCCTGTACTATATTTTTCTGTACTTTATTTCCTGTACTACTTTTCTGTACTTTCCTGTATTTCATATTCATGTACCCCTATACCCATTTCCTTATCATGTTCTTGTTCATTACCTAGAACTGTACTTTGCTCTGCTCCTGACTAGGATATATTGCAGGTGAGTTGGAGGCTCTGTGTGACAATATTATGGCCGAGAGCCAGTAGAGGCAGTAGAGCCAGCTGGAGTTTCTCTTGACTTAGAGGCTGCAGAAGCCTAGAGCTTTACCTTAGCACTTTACAGTTTCCTTGTACTTTGAGACTACTAGACTCTACCTTTCATTTTGTTGGAATGTAATAATTCTGAGACTTGTACTTTACTCTGATTCTGGGATACGTTTATATATGTTGTGATTTGTACTTGTCTTGATTATCTGGTTAGATTTTCCTAGATTGGTACAACTTACTTCATCATGTCCAATGATGAAGGCTGGGCGTATCCGACTTATGTCTGATTTTTCGGGAGCGGGTCGTGACAGAAGCTGACCCCCAGAAAATGAGCATCTTTAGTCTTTGTTTTGGCACTTTCAGCATCGATAATGAGCGCGGTCCAGTCTGTATATTGGGTGAAATTGACCCAAAGTTTAACTACCGGCGTCATATTCTTGCGGCAAGAATCCATTAGCACAGGCTCAGGAATACCTGGAGGTAATCTTAGAGCTGCTTGACGAAAGCATTTAATGTAGGCTCGGACTGGCTCTTTCTCTTTTTGGGTGTGGTCCATAAGGGAAGACATTGTCATGCCCATTCCCCCTCATAGAACTGGGAGAGAAAAATGTGCTTCAGATCCACGAAGGAGAATATACAATTGCCAGGGATACTGCAGAACCATTCGTAGGCTATTCCCTTTAACGCCCCGATGAATATGCTTGTGAGCAGGGCGTCATCCTTTGGCAAGTGCCTTGTTATGGAGGCGAAGTATGTTAAATATCAACGGAGAGATTCCTTCCCATCAAATAAAGTCAGCGTTTGTGGTTTATACTTGGGAGGATAAATTACGTTGTTCCAATCAGAGGATAAGGCTGCCTGATCCCAAGCTTCTGGCGCTCCTCATGTTTATCCTTTGCCTCTACGCGAGTGCGTAGGTCCTTCACAAGCTCGAATAATTCTTCTGTTGATGAAGGAGCGGATGACCGAGGCAGAGTATGTTGATCCGTTCCCAAGGAAGCGAACGACTGAGGCAGAGTGTGTTGATCCATTCCTGAAGGTACACACTGGGGTGGTATATTTGATTCCCTATTGGTCCATGGGTCAGGACTCGCGGATGTAGGAACCCTTGATGGAGGATGAGCAGCTAAGCTGGTTCTGATATTGAGTATGACCTATGTCAACGCCTACATTGAGTTGGTGAGAGTATGAAGGCCCGCCTCTAAGGTATCGATATGATACAGAAGATTTGGGGCCTAGCTACTCCCAGCCTATACTGCTGATGTAGACCTCACTTTTTGATCGGGTATTCTGGAATACCCCAGCACTAAATATCATTGCCTATTCCCTCGGGGCCGACTTTTTGATGCGCTAGCCAAGGTCAGAGGATTATTAATTTTGGCGTACCTCCTTGGAGCAGGAGAACTAGAAATGACATGGCACGAGGTGATGAGAAGTTCTTCCTCGTCTTCATTTGGTACCCTTTTTTCGAGACGATGTCGGACGGGTGCAACTTGCTGCAGTCGGTGGAATACCGACTGCCTCAGTGGCGGGGCTACTATTTTGCAACAACAGCAGTGGATTGTAATACTAGCACAAGTATGCCCATTAGAGAGTGTATTGTGTATGGTATTTGTCTCCCTGTCTTGCATTTGTGACTGATCACATTACGCAAGTCATGCGAGGGGAAGTCCATATTCACACCCACTTCATATACATGGCCAAGCGTTTCGTATAGGTATGTTTGAGGACTGTTAACTCCCTGACTCATCCCTGTCGTATAAAATACACCTGAGTCATTGGTGGAAGCTTTGTGAGGGAGGCCAACTTCACACGCGCAGTTAGACTGAGTTTATGGGCCTGTCCTAATGTTTGCCCCTTGCTGAGCTGCACCCAAGTGGCAGGGGGCTTTGAGGATTGACCCATTTCTGAGTGCAGAAGCACCTAAGTCAGTTCGATACAGTTTACCATCTACCGCACATGTGACTGTCAGCACGTGTCTCTAGTTCACTGCTAGCATAGCACAATAAGCGTGTGGGGCTCGTGCTGCCTTGGACTTCTTCGTACTAGCCCGCGAAGGTGCGTAGTACTCAGAGTCCAACTTTTTCTTGCCAAGATGATAAGTGATCCTGTCAAAGACAGAAGTCTTTTTTAGGCACAGTAGGCTCTCTGCGCGGGCGGGTAGACGTGCCCTTATTCTTCTTCCTTAGTGCCTTGGACTGGGCATAGGCGGACATCGACCTGTGGCCAGTGCCTCGCTTCCCAGACCCATGTGCAACTTGAGAGGTGGCAGCGACCTTGCTGCCTAAGTCAGCAGCGGGAAGATGCAGCATGGGCACGAATTGTACGCCCTGGTTCTGCAGTACCTCCGGAGCAGTCTCCTTGGCGTTGGTACACGGCACAGTACCGTTGGCACCCAGACTCAGCGAGTCTTCTTCGACTTTTGTAGCAGCTTCGAAGGACCTTTTGAGAGAAATTCTTCATAAGCTTACTGATCGAAGCATACGACCAGCATTTTCTGAGAAGGTCCGAGCTTGTTGTTGTCAGATTGTGTCACTACCTTCTCGTTGGAGGAGAAGGAGGTCCCCGATAGAGTTGCCAGCTTGTTTTTATGGAAAAGTTTGGAACTGACCTTTTATATAAACAAAAGAAAGAAGTACAAAAGGTTGACCCTTAATAGGATCTTCTTTGGTATAATTTTTCTGGGAACTTGTGACGATGGAGATTGAATGCTACTTCATTTACTCCGTTAATGATCTGACGACAACCGAGAAAAAATTACAAGTCTTCATGTTTGATTTGTAAGTAGGACGATAATTCAGCTCTCTAAAGTGTGCTCTTACTCTCAGGATGTTTGCCTCTGTGGGCGATGCACTATCTATTTGAAAGAAGGAATGATCCTTCCATTTATAAATAATTTGTGGAATGATCCACTCATGCGCATAGGGATGCTAAATGTGTGATCTGTTGGGCACAAGGGATAGTAGGATTGAATCTGTTATAACTGTACTGTTGGATTGCGGATGAGCCAACACATGACAGTTGTTGAGATTCGCATGTTGCTGACATATTGGGTGGTTGGCACCCGTTCATGAGCACGAATGGTTCAATGTCACGTGGCGCGTGTGCATTCCCCAAATATATCGGTCTGTTCGAATAGGAAAGGACCCTACGCCACGAAAAGTCTAAATTGAACTGACTTTGGCATATGAGATTCTCTGTTGTAGAAATAAGATGACTTATGGGTGTAGGGATGACCCTACGCCATAGCTTTGTTTGGTGAAATACTTTGGCTTGAGTGACAATCCACGTGGCACTGCACAGCTGTCTTTGACAAAACTTTAATCATTAAGCTGATGTAAGCGGTCAGCTCGGTCTTCGAAGCGTTCTTGGCTTCTAGTGGCATAGGTTTGAGCTATGCCTATGCCAACTGTTCGACGTAGTAGTGAATGTCTGTTGGGTTCCTATGCTGCCATCATCGAATGCGTGCTGCACTCTGTTCGAAGCATTTGTCTTGGAACTCGAACTTGCTGTCATACTGCATTAAATGCTCATTGGTTGAAGAGAAGTCTAAGTATAGTTGCTTTAAAGGGCGTAGCTATTTTGAGAGCATAGCCGTTTAGATGGCATATCTATTTAGAAAGAGTAGCCGTTCAGAAGGCGTGGCTATTTCGAAAGCGTAGCTATTCAGGTGGCATAGCCATAGCTCTGTGTCATTTTGGGCGTAGTAGCCTTGATAGCGTAGTGGATCTAGTTAACTTCTCCTTAAGTGTAGCCGCTGCATGTGGCATGGGGCTCGAAATGCTGATTTAGACAAATATCGAGGTGGCAAGTTCATTGCCATAAATGTGAGATTCATCACATTAATGTCGGGGAGGCGACAGGTTCATTAGTATTAATGTGAGATTTATCACACTAATACCGGGGCTCTTTGACCGACTGCCACTTGGCGTAGACGTAGGGTTACATTACTGTCTATAAATAGAATCTCTTGTGAACGAATGACTTTGCTCGTTCCCTCTTTGTACTCCTCCTTCATGTTTGACCCCGACTTAGCCTTGGATGGCTGTGAGCCTCCTCTTTAGCACATAAGTCGACTGTTGGTTATAGATCTCCTCGTTCAAAGAAGTAGTAGTCTTGACAAATAACTCCATCAGAGATTTGAGATATTCTTGGAGGTTTGGAGATATAGTTCGAACCTAAGTAACATCTTGACTGTGTTCTGATTCGAGGGTCAAGACACTGGATCTGGATTGATTGCCATTCCAAACTCGTTCCTCTTCGTACGCCGGATGAGTTGCGCAAGGATCTGTTTGGGAGAGCTACGCCCACTGTCTTCTACCGATTCACATGGCCGAAGATAAGGTCAAGTGGTGCGGCCATGCTTCCTGCGCCTTCTACCAGTGGCTGATTCACATGGTCGAAGACAAGGTTTAGTCATACGCCCTCATTGCCTATGTCTTCTGCCAACGACTAATCTATATGGTAGAATACAAGGTTAAGTGGTGCACCTATGAAAATTATGCCTTCTTATCATACCCCAGTCCCAAAATATACGGGACCGAGCCACGTGGCATTGGCCAGCTATGTATTCAACCAGACTCTAGTCCGACTAGAATACGTATAAGCTGTTTCGAAACGGTATAACTAAATCACTATATCAACTCAATAACTCAATCCAAGTATAAGAAAGGAAAATATGAATACTAGTCTGCAACCCAATAATCATACTTGCCCGAATAGACTCGAAAAGAATAATATGAGTCTATAAATACTAGATTACTAAGCAGATACAAATAATAGTAAATGAAGTATATAACTCTGAAAGATTGAATACCTGTAATGAAATGAATACCATCAACAATCCAGCAAGATGCTCAATAAAAACCTACTCAGCCAACCTGGAAGGAAACCAGGTCCTCAGAGGGACGCAACAAGGTACATCATATACATGCCAATTGTACGACAGTAATGAATGAATAAATATAGTATAATAAGACTGATAAAGTGGGTGATCCTAACATAACCAACTAGAATAAAATACAATTTAAGAAACATTACTCGAACACACGGACTATCATGGTGTACTCCGAAGATCTGATACGGAACTACGATAACTAATAAAAACTTCACAGTTTCAGTAAGGAACTATGATAACTAATGAATCTCCGAGGCTCTGGGTAAGAGGCAACGGTAACATGAGAGAAAGTAGCCCAAGCGCACGGTGTATTTTCTTATGCCCCGGTCCCGTAGGACCGATCGTCCTCGCTAAGGCGTGATGCCGCACGAGCCTAGATTGCGCTCGTGCAAGACGGGTTCCATAACGGACGATTACAACAGCTTGCGACGTGATCGTCGCACAGAAGTCCCAAGCAGAAACATTGAATAACACTAGCGAAAACTTGAAGCAAAACATAAGTCATTCAAAATACTCTTTATTGATATTGAAACAAAGGTTATAATATGGCGTGAGGCCATGATTACAATCACCCAGTCTCACTCTTCTCACAATACAAGTCACTCAGCTCTCTCTCATCTCTCAGTACAATTTGACAAGCCAGTGGATGCTTCAGATAGGCGATGTCCATACATTATGTCGCGTATAAGTCCAGATTCTATGCGGCCGTACACCTAGAAACGCCAAGGAACTCCGTGCCTCGACGCATCCAATCGAGCTCTGCGCCAACGAGCTTCTACTTGTGCCTGCACATGAAAACTGTGTGGGTGTCAGTACTCAACTGTACTGGTGGAGTGAGCTCATCGTCCACCCATACAAAATCAACACGTTCATTTACTTTGTACAACATATCCTTTTAGATTGTCTTTCTATTCTTACCTTAGGATTAATTTTAGGACATAAACTCTTGGCCTATTTTGTGTCTCTAGACCATCACCGTGCCTTGCACCAACAACTTACTTATACTTTGCCTCTAGACCTTCTCGTGCCAACAACGTCATCGTATCGACTCGTGCTTGCCTTTCGTGCCATACTTCGCGATGCAATAACATGGTCGTGCCATAAATTCCTTTGTGTAACATAATCGAGGCATTATCTCGCCACTTAGTAACTTGCCTATCTTGTGTCAAAACAACGTGGTCGTGTCATAACATATCTAGGCTGCGCCTCACAATTTAACATGACTTAACCGAACTTTCCCTACGGCCCTTCTTGACTTAACTCGAAAGTACTCAATTCCAACTTATGCAACTCTATGCCGACGACTTATTACTCGACGCCACATCTCGTGTCGATGCACGTATCCGTACTATAGCCAAATCTTAGGCCATAATGGTGTTGCAACCGTGCACACCTTCTTAACTCAATTCATGTCGTGCTTGCACTATCTTTGATTTGACCAACACCGTGCATGCAGATTGCCGCTTAGCAAACCAACTTATCTATATGAAAGTCACCGGCAATTTAAGCCATCGTGGACATAGCTCGGGTAGGCAGCGGGTCTTTTGATGTAAGGTAGTTAGCCCCATGGAAATCCCTCGACTACCAATGCGGTACAATCCAGCGTTGCTATAACGTCTTCCCCCTAGGTCGACCTGGCGCCGGCGCCCCGACGTAATACCAGTCGAGGAAGAAATCCTTGTGCACAAGTTGTCCATGACCACGCACCTATGAGAACATCTAGACTCATATAAATGCATGACCTAATTTGCGGGACAACTTGTACGATACTTGCAAAATATGCTTCAGAACCATACTATGCAAAACATACATTGGAACCAAACTATGCAAAACATGCATAGGAGCCATATTATGCAAAACGTGCATCTCTGGAGACTCCCAAACGAGGGACCACCTCGGCGACAAATGGTCGCATGAACTTTCCACTCTTTAAAACCCAGGGAACGACTATTGTATAGTCTTCCTACTTAACTTGAACAAAACGTGTTCCTTAAGTGGCATAGACCGTGGCTAACTTTTCTTCGAGCCAGCCATGGCTCGTGACTTAAACCAACTCGTGCTCTATGCGACACTATCATCCAAGTCATACTTTATATGACGAGTCTTAAGATCGTGAGCTGTGTGACTTTAACAACCGCAGAAAGTGTGGGACAATGCTTAGAATAACTTCGATAGCCAGACATAACTTTTGCCTAACTCAATCGATACAACAACTTAATCCGTAGAACGAGCAAGGGCTATGCGAAGCCTTAAACGATGGGACCGTGCATGCTTTATCAAGCATTTATACGTGCGACGCCTATGACTTATGCTATTTTCATAGCTTCGTGGCAACTTAGACCAACTTTCCTTCTCCCAAACCACGGGACGAAGGACCAAGTGTCATTTTGAAAGCACATCGTACAACACTTCTACGCCGAACGTGGGATCTTTCCATATTCTAACTCATTCCGACCCAAATTGGGATTATTCCCTTAGCTACGTGGATTTGTCTCTTTTATTATCAAGCTTACTTATGCATTTGCAAACTGTCATTTTATTAGTGCGAAGGCCAAGCTGAGGCAAGTTCACCGAAGCCACCCACCTGAACGAGGAGTCGCCTCGACTGAGCGGGACTTCGAGCAAGCCGTTGCATGGTTAAGTCCGAACGCTGTTAGCATTTCGATTCCTTCGGTTGAACTGAGCAGGATGGGGCATTACATTATACACCACTCAGAAAAAGTTTTGTCCTCGAAACTTACTGAGTACATACCTATCAACACACTCCGCCTGTGCGTTTCTTAAATCCGAGCCACGCTCGTACTTTCGTTAACTTTTACATCGAACAACTATATCTCAACTTGGGTAACTTATACTCGTTGCGCTACACAGACAACTTAGTTCTAGGCAAACCACCTGATCTACCAACATACAAGTTCATCGTAAATCCAATGATTGTACTACCATCAATATTTCTTTGAAACACAATTTCAAAATCTTCGATACTTTTTCGTTCCTCTAGTCTCACTTGAATTCAACGTATCACTTAGTTGGATCGTGCATATATTCCAGGCGTCTCCAAAATACATGTATTTCAGCCAAGCCTCGTGATAGAGAATTCGCCATCTCCACTCGAGTCGGATCGTGCACGTATTCAAGTATCCCTGAAATATGTGCATTTCAGCCATGACTCGTGAGTGGTGTCTCCATAATTCCTATCTCTTACACCGGGACATCTGCCTAAATGCTAGGCTACCTTTCCAGGCTATAGTCAATCGTCAGTATTGGAATCATAGTTTCCAAACAATAACATCAATACTGACCCCAATCCTAAGGTCAAACCAAGTTGATAGTACAATTTTTTTCTATCCAAGCTCGTATTACTCTAATTTCTAAACTTTGAGCATAGGTTTCTCCTATTCGCACTCGCAACGTTCAATCCCATGGGGCCGAGTCATTCAGTAAAGCCATCCTACGATAATCGATAAGTTTCGCTCAACAAAATCTTCTACATATTTCTATCGCACATCCAAACTAGCAATTTGCATAGTCTATCCCTTCAAATATGTTTGATATAATCCACCTATCCACTCTTCCCAAGTCAAGCACGCTACGATACAATTTGTCGCTGAACCATAGTTCTCATTCCGTATTCCCTAAGTCGTTTATTGCAATTCACGTAATCGATCACAAGATCGTCTAGTTTAACAATATGTCACGCCCCAATCTCATGCAAGTCTGATTATCCACGGTGGGCATGAAATCACCATGCTAATGCTCCCGTAGGATAATCATCCTCATCGGGGCATAACTCTTGCTTTGAGTCTAGACTAATTTATTCTCGATATGCAGATTGGATCTACTCAAACCTCAAGTTTACTTAATCATCGATCACAAGTCCGACCAATAATCGAATTCACCTTTGCATCAAATCACAAATCGAAGCAATATAAATTTCCACGCCCTGATCTCCTGAGTTTGATCATTTCTGTTGGATATGAATCACCATATCAGCGCTCACGCAGAACGATTGCTCCAAATCTGACATGTCGCATATGCGAGGTTGTAGTTGCGCTCGCACAAGAAAAGAACGTCGATATTGTGGTTATCATCGAAGCAATCAAGATACTTTCTTTCGTCCAAACATTCATTTCAATCAAAATCCCCAAACATAGCATCCATCGAAACAATAACATTTTATATGATCGCCATTCCTCGAATCAGAGTACCCCTGAGTTATCGCACATCGAACTTTGATACGCCTTAATACCATCGATGATATGCATAACCTGACGATCTTCCTTTTCAACGAATTTCGAGTCGTGTAATTGATGCTATCCTCCGAATTGGATATACCATAATTTCTTCGATATTTAAGATCAAAATTCGATCAATAATCCCTGAACTATTCACATGATCAATTCGTTCAAACTCGTAATTATGTATGTTCATCCGTCTATCTTAAGTCATCGAACAATTTTCTTTAAGTCGCATTATTCTATGCTAACTCAAATCATCAAGCAACATCTATTCCAATCCTTAGAGTCATTCTCAAATATTTGAATCATTTCCATGCACGTTATCATCCAATCGTGCTAACTTTTCGTATACGATTCATATCGATTACCTCGATCAACTCATCCATTCGTACACCTTAACTTTTCTTCGATTCAGTTTTACCTACTCAATCGTTTTTTGCATTTCGTACTTGCAATCCCTATCTGGTGCGCATTATTTCCAGTTCATTCGAACTAACTCATCAAAATCTTCAAGATTATAACTTACTCAATGATACTCAATCTAAATCTTTACTACTCGTCACTTGCTGATAGACTCGTTGGCACCCCGCATCCTCAATCGATCGACATCCCCGAGGCTATCACATACACCACTCGGGAATAAAGTCACTCGACCAATCCTCAAAACAAGTTTCGAATATTGATTACTTCGAATCTCCGTTCGAACCATTCCTATATTTTTCAAGCATGCTCTATCAATTATCGCATCAACGATAATATCGTCCGATGGCATCCCTATCGATTGTCATCCCGCATTCTATGAATCAAGTCAAACTCATTCATATTTTGATGCGATTCGAATTCCACACACAACTTTTCTAAGGTCGATGCAATTCTTGGTGTATATGCCTAGCCCGACTTAGCCAATCGTGCTGTATGTGAACCATCTTTTGTTTTTATCAAAAATTATTCTCATACGATTTGTAAATTACATAGTCTTATTGTATGGACATCCCGCAAAACATTGAGAGAGAGGGCACTAATGATATCAATCGTGAAAACAATATCAGAGTTTGTGAAAACAACATCGGAGTTAAAGAATTTAATCGAAAGTCCAAGGACATAAAGCCGTGCTATGTACCATTATGTCACGTCCCGGTCCCGTAGGACCGATCGTCCTTGCTAAGCCGTGATGCCGCACGAGCCTAGATTGTGCTCGTGCAAGGCGGGTTCCATAACGGCCGATTACAACAGCTTACGACGGGGTCGTCGCACAGAAGTCCCAAGCAGAAACATTGAATAATACCAGCGGAAACGTGAAGCAAAACACAAGTCATTCAAAATTCTCATTATTGATACTGAAACAAAGGTTACAATATGGCACGAGGCCATGATTACAATCACTCAGTCTCGCTCTTCTCACAATATAAGTCACTCAGCTCTCTCTCATCACTTAGTACAATTTGACGAGCCGGCGGATGCTTCAGATAGGCGATGTCCATACATTATGTCCCGTATAAGTCTAGACTCCATGCAGCCGCATGCCTCCAAACGCTAAGGAACTCCGTGCCTCGATGCATCCAAGCGAGCTCCGTGCCAACGAGCTTCTACCTGTGCCTGCACATGAAAACTGCGTGGGTGTCAGTACTCAACTGTACTGGTGGAGTGAGCTCCTCGCCCATCCATACAAAACCAACATGTTCATTTACTTTGTGCAATATATCCTTTTATGATTGTCTTTCTGTTCTTGACTTAGGATCAATTTTAAGACATAGACTCTTGGCATATTTTGTGTCTTTAGACCATCACCGTGCCTTGCACCAACAATTTACTTATACTTTGTCTCTAGACCTTCTCGTGCCAACAACGTCATCTTATCGACTCGTACTTGCATTTTGTGCCATACTTCGAGACGCAATAACATGGTCATGCCATAAATCCCTTTGTGTAACATAATCGAGGCAGTGTCTCACCACTTAGTAACTTGCATATACTTGTGTCATAACAACGTGGCCATGCCATAACATATCGAGGCCGTGCCTCACAATTTAATATAACTTAACCGAACTTGTCCTACGACCCTTCTTGACTTAACTTGAAAGTACTCAATTCCAACTTATGCAACTCTATGCCGACGACTTATTACTCGACGCCACATCTCATGCCAAAGCACGTATTCGTAATATAGCAAAATATTAGGCTATAATGGTGTTGCAACTGTACACACCTTCTTAACTCAATTCGTGTCCTGCTTGCACTATCTTTGATTTGACCAACATCGTGCTTGCGGATTGCCACTTAGCACACCAACTTATCTATATGAAAGTCACTAGCAATTCAAGCAATCGTGGACATAGCTCGGGTAAGCGGCGGGTCGTTTGTAAACTCCATAAAATTTGGCTCATAACAATATTTTTTTATTTTTATTTAAATATAATTCAAACACCTTCTTAATTATTAAATACCTTAGTATTGTTACATGGAATTATTTATACAACAATAAGAAAACTTGTATAATATGGTTAATAAATATTTGTGGAATTATTTATGAAGTTTAGGATATGATAGAAATATATATATATTGAAAAAAGATATTTGAGGAGGTATATATATGACTATATATGCAAATACAAATATATTGGGAAAAGAAACATATAAGTACTTTCCTTTATTTATTATTATTATTAGTATTATTATTAATATTCTTTTCCTTCTTCCTTAATAGGTGTACAATATTTAAGCCTATCCCGACCAAACACTCGAACAGAAGTTCGAGACCTTCACGAACTGGAAATTCGAACGAAATCCTCCAAGAACCTATCCAATCTAATTTAAAACCTGATTCTCCTGTGGATGAACTCAAATCCTAATTCAAATTCCACTCGAATTGGAAAAGGATTCGAAACATCTCATTCTGGTATATCTAACCGAATAAACCGACGTTATCGGAAAAAACCTGAACCTTAAATTCATGATAAACCTAGCCACCTTCAACTTCTAAGCAGCCCACAGCCTTCCTCTCCATCCCGCACGCGTTCCTGGGCGTCTGCATCAGCCGCGCGCTCATCGAAGAGCCGCCAACGCTGCCCTGGGCCGACATGAAATAGAGCATGCTCTGTTGTAACGCCCCAGTCCCAAAATACGTAGGACTAGGAACAAAGCATGCCAGCTGCATATATACGAGATATACTCCAATATATGGAAATCTCGAATATACACATAAGCTGTATTGTGAAATAATAACAGGCAGTCACAGGTAAAAGCTATATCTCATCCACAGTAAATATAAAGAAAATGGTATCTCACAAATCAAAGTAAGTGTCAAAATATAACTGTTGGCCGGGCGGAGACAAATCCACTACCGGCACTAGAATGAACTGAAAGGAAATAGAGTCCAACCTCTAAGATAAATAAAATAAGAAATGATGACTAAATAGGCTCCTCGACCCAATAGGGACAGCTGCGATCAGAAGGTACTACTCGCTCGAGCGTGAAGAATGAGTCTATAGCGGAACCATACTCCTGCGGAAAGTCCTGCACACCTATACCTGGAGAGATCACCAGGTCCTCAGAGGGACGTAACAAGATACAAAAAGAACATGCCACATAAACTGAATAAATACTGCTCAATAAAAATAAGTAAAATCAGATCATAACATGGTCCAATACACACCTACTGAACGAGCGTACCATCCCCCCAACCAAACAAGGACAGGAGATGGTAAACTAATTCACGGTGACGTATCTTTCCATGCCATGAATCCAATATGGTATCCGGACCCCAATAAGGTTCAATACCTTCTCATCGAAGTAGTAAGTCATACTTACAACCAAACAAGGACAAGATGTGACGAACTAATTCGCGACAAGTTATTGTTCCAAGCCACGGTCAGATACAAGTACTCAAACCAAAAGTACTCGTACCTAACGGATAAAGGTGCCTAACCGTTCTAAGTAAAATGTAGTTAAGAACAATCCTTCCTGCGCATGGGCCCTGGCTAAATAGGATCGGCGTAGTCCCTCTTGGGCACCAGAGGCCCCATCAGTAAGAGTATGACGTTCCGCAGAATCGCCAGTGGCCGTCAGTAATCATGTGTAATCTGACCCGCGTCTCCGGTGGAGCTCACGGGTTACAAAAAGGGAAAGTGCATCGAAGCCCATACGCTAAGGAATTGTCCTCCCCGCCCAATGCCTACTATGTTGTATCCACAACAGTAATCCTCTATAACCGCTAAGTCAAACTAGCATGCAACCTCTATCAGCGGTTATTCCTATCGTACGGCTTATACGCACCGGTGGCCAGCCAGTCACGCATGTCCGTGTTCTACATGTGACACACAACTTCGTGTTTACAATGTGTCAAGGCCAATGAATGCAACACACAAAGGTGGTCCCTTAAATCTAGGTTTAATATGTAAGAAAAATAATACACAGCAGGTAATATAAATGAACGGTAAATTCTAACAAGTTATGCCATGTATCACAGTTTATTTTGCATAAAGAAAATAATGAACCATGCATGAAATATGAGCTAAATAAATAAACAGTTGGTGGCAAAGTATCTTGCCTGGGGTAGTGTGCAGAAAGGAGACGCCTGATGACTCAAATCGTCAAAATATGGAAGCAACGAAAGCCAACTTCTACGAACGACCTCGGATGCTGAAATAAACATCACGAACAGATTTGGCATAAAAGAAATACCTAGGAAACGCCTGTCCAAAAGTCCAATTCTGGAACAGGGGCAAAATCATAATTTCGGGTCAAAACGATGTCCGCCGTTGGATCTGTTTTGCACCGAAACGCGTGCCAAAGTCTACGGTCTCTAAAGTCGTCAAACTACATGTCTACGAATTCAGTTTGAGGAGAGGAACTCAACGGTATGTCCAGTTTTGGATTCCGATGAGCTGTGCACAAATCGCCCGTTTGAGTGGGTCGCGGGCCCGCCAAAAAGGCGTTCCGATTTGACCTTCTCAGAATCGGACCAAACTTGGCATACAGGACCAGAAAAATGATACGGTCCTGATGGCGTAAGTTTCGTCTCGATACGACGAGCGTGCACGAAGTTATGGGCTAGTTTGCAAAACATCGATACGGGGGTATCTCGACGGATACGCACTGATTTCGTCGCGCACACACAACGAAATCGAGTCCCGTCAGTTCCCACACGTCGGTAACATCCATACGCGCCTTTCGATGCGTATAGTGTACGACCACGTCGCCCGGTTTGTCGGAGCGCGCGCCGTATCGGTTGATTTTGATAAATTTTACTATTTTAAAAACTGGGTTTTCCTGATCTTTGGGTTCAGAAATAATCGCTTACAGTGCATGAGAATTTAAACTACAAGAAGGTAATTAAGGATCTTTATGTGTTCTCTAATTTTGTTCAGAAATTTACCAAAACCCTCTGCTGGATTGATCAGGATTAGGCATCGAACAGGGGTGGTTGGGCTGTGCTCAAACTGTCCAGAAAACAGTTTTCTCGGTGTTTTCGAGTCGATTTTTCGACCCGATGGTTTGATGGCACGGGGTACTACTAGGTGGGATGTCTAGAGGGTCGTATAGGCTCTCCAATGCTACTCGCGGTTTCGAAAAACGTCGACTATGAACGAAGATTTTAAACGGTGAAGGAGTACCTTTTTCCTATGCTTCGAAACGAGACTGCTCTATTTCTACAGGTTTCCCGACGAAGCTCCGGCGATTGGGGCGGTCGACGGCTACGAGGAGGGTCGCCTGGGGGTCGGGGATCACCTCCAGGATCGAGAGGGTGTTCACGAGAGGAAGTTGGATGCGGAGGAGTTAGGTTTTGTGGTTTAATGTGTCGGCTACTTATATGCCGACTCCTTCTACTTTGGCCGCTCAGTAGTTGGGCTGAGGAAGTCCTGGGTCGGGTTTCTCATCCCAATAATAATATTACATTACTATTGGTCGGGTCCTAGCTGCACTTGGGGCCGGGTTTAGCAGCATGGTATTAATAATGTACATGCAGCTAGTTCATTGGGGTGGTATTACTAATATATATGTAGCTAGTTCATTGGGGGTGGGTCTGCTAACGTCTGGCTTGGGGTGTGTATTAGGGGGTCGGGACCCCCCCGCAGCTTGCTGCTGCTGATGGTGGGGGTTCGGCCACCATCCATTTTTTTTTACAAACTATATATATATATTCCTCTACAATAACATTAAACTAAGAAAACCTAATATAAATTTAAATAACTTCTAAAAATCAAGAAAAAGATCTTTCTACTTATCAATAAATTTACTCATATATATATATATATACAATCCTAGTTACATGTATATCCATACATGCTCCTTAAGTCCAATAAAATTTTGTAAAATTTTAAGAGAAAAGAAAAGAAAATTATTTTCTAAAATATTTTGAATAAAGACTTTCTTGTACCAAATTTACCTATAGTGTAGCCACTACCGCTATTTTTAATATAAAAATAATTTCAGTGCTTAAAATTCAAGCTATTCATTATTTGTGACAAATACGTAAAATTTCAAATAATAAAAATTCCTTAAAATCCAAAAAAATTTCCAATACTTGAATAAATGTTTGTATAAATATTACCTTCTTAAATTAATTACAAATAATATAAATTCTGTACACATAATAGCATTGATCTTACTAATAATAATAAAGGATAATTTAATTCCAAACTAAATATTAAATCAATAGATATTTAAAAAGATGAAAGAAAATCCGCCAAAATTTTGGGGGATTACATCTGTTTAACCCGCCGCCAGGTACATATATTCATCACAGATTTTCTTCGTCTATGATTGATTGATTTTTGCACTTCTTGATCCTATAAGAAGCCTAGTTGTCCCTATTGAACTTCCAGTAGATAGATTAGGGAAAAAGGTAATCCAATTGTCCGAGGATTCGAGACGAAGTTATCGAAAAATAGTCCCAAAACAGGATAGTAGGGCTGTCCCAAACCCCAAGTTTGAAAGAGGTTTTAGAACAAAACATTAGAAACTTCAGAAATCCATCTTAAGGCAGTTACAGACAACAAATACCAGATTAAAACCTATCTTGTAGATCCTGATTTCATTAAGTATGCACAAAGTTATTCGAATTCAAAAATCAAGAAAATTCTATTTTTTAAAAACTAGATTTTTTAGGAAATTTCCAGATACGACGTACGACACGACAAACCGGGAAAAGTGGTCGCAACCCATTGAACATTGAAAGATGCGTATGGACATTGTCAACGTGTGGGAGTTGACGGAACTCGATTTCGTTGTGCGTGCACGACGAAATCGAAGCGTATCCGCCGAGATACCCCGTATCGGCCCTTTTGTAAACTAGCCCATAACTTCGTGCACGTTTGTCATCTCGAGATAAAACTTGTGCCAGCAGGACCGTATTATTTTTCTGATCCTGCATGCCAAGTTTGGTCTGATTCTGAGAAGGTCGATCGGAACACCCTTTTGGCGGGCCCGCGACCCGATCTAACGGACAAATTTGTGTACGGCCCACAAGAATCCAACTTTGGACATACGGTTGGGTTCGTCTCGTCAAACCAGATCCGTAGGCATATAGTTTTATGACTTTAGAGACTGTAGACACTGGCACGCTTTTCGATGCAAAGCGGGTCCAACGATGGACATCGTTTTGGCCCAAAATTACGATTTTGCCCTTGTGTTCAGAATTGGACTTATGGGTAGACTACCCTCGCTAATTTGACTATTCTGAACACTTTGTAACATCTGTTTTAGCCTCCAGGGACTGTTGTGCAGTTGGACTTTTGTATGGCATATTGAGTGGTTGATATTATCGGTTTCACCAGCAAAGGATCCCAGACGAGTACATTTTGTTGTTTGTTTCGATATTGATTATTACTATATCTCATTGTTAGTCATTAGATATGTGGCTCTCATCTTTTATGTTTTGTCATATTTTTTTGTGTCGAAAAGGAGTACCAAGGATTTGTGATCTAACCTTATACAGTGTAGACATCGTAGACAGTGATTTATTATTGTAAAGTAGAGATCGTAGACAGTAATTTATTATTGCAAAGTAGACATCGTAGATAGTGATTTATTATTGCAAAGTAGACATCGTAGACAGTGATTTATTATTGTAAAGTAGACATCGTAGACAGTGTTTAGACATCGTAGACAGTGTCGTGTAATTGTCCCTAGACCGATCATATATCAAAGGTACTTCAGTCAGTTAGAGAGTATTTTCTTTTGTTATTTTATTTGTTATCCAACTTTCTGTGTAGTTTTCTTCTATTTTTCTTTATTTATTTTTCAAATCATATATTTAAAGGCTAACCTCTGTTTTATAGTCGTTTATATATATTGGAATTGCACTCAATGAATTATACTCGTTCCATCCTGATTGGGTAACCCAATATTTTTCAGGTTAGCCGCGATTACACTTAGCATTGGGAAGACGAGTGTACTTGTAGGCCAAACTTAGAGACTAGTTAGATAGTTGAGTATTCATTCAGTTGTTCCTTATAAATTATGAGAAATTGTACCTTGTATCAAATGTAAATCTATGAATATTATAATTTAATTTAGTTATTATGAATGGGCATTATTTGTGATTTTGAGCAACGTGGCTAGATAGCGTTCTACCGTCGACACTGCGACGTAGGCTGGCTTGGACACGTACTTGTATCCTGAAAATTGGGTGCGGGTCGTGACAAGTTTTTGTGGTGGCCCATGCAAGTCCGTTTTCGCAAATTATGCGAACTCGTGATAGTACTTAAGTTAGTCGTACTATTGTGAGCCTGTACTATGAAATGCTCATTCAAAATTAGGATTGAATTGATTTAGGAGGATGACTAGGACTAGGAGTCCCTTATTCAAAGTGACCGTTGGGTAGTTAAGGTTGTTATATAGGCCATAAAATTTAGATGAGGATTTATTATAAATTAGAGATATCCTCATAGATACACTATTATATTTTGATAGGACGATATGACCCAATGTTGATAGACTATTCACTTGGTAAGTTAGGCCTTCCTAGAATTAATGATAAATTGTTCAATTCTTCTCCTTTTGCCCTCTTGGATATCATCCTCATATCATAAGACCGAATTGCCTATTTAATTTCCATTTTTTCATAAGAAATTACTTTTATAAATTCTGATTCTGTTATCCATATACGAACCTTGAGTTACTTTCGATTCAAAGTTTTTACTTTCGATTCAAAGTTTTCACTTAGTCATTTAAATACACATGAAATAGGGATTAGAATGTTTGTACTTCTCTTGTCTATAGTTATTTCCTCCATAATCAATCTTTTATTTTAAGGATTGAGACTTATAGGACAGATACTTACGTTTTCTATCATAGTCAACTTGTTTGAAACTCTAGAAACTCCTTTGAACTTTACGGATATAGTTGGAAGATTGTTCCTTGACTCATAATGGCAGGACAGCAGCACACTATTGCAGTTTATTTGACTTATGGAGACTGCGGGGTTTACTGCAGCCAACAGCGCACTGGCAAAGCACGACCACTAAAGTTTAAATTATTTCAAGTAAATATAGATTATCGACTGATGTTAAGACTCTAACTTAGTTGTCCATTTCTGATTTTAGCATTCTTGATGTCAATATTGGATAGCGTTAATAAAATGTTCGATAACCACATCATGTTTGAGTCACGAAACCAAGGGTTACTACAGCCTGGGTAGCATAAATTCTCGGTAAAATAACTTTAGACATGATTACAATTTTCGAATACTATAAAGGTTAGAAAAAATGCCTGTAGGTCCCAATGATTAAAAGATAATGCTAATGGAAATTCAATAGGGCAGGTAGCATGCATCCCAGCCCAGCTTTCCATTGACCTTATGACCTATTAACGAGGTATTTGACAGACACCAATGGATTTACCTAAACTATAGAAGTTAGAGGTCCCTGACCCATTGGTCGACCAAGGCCTTTGATAAAAAGACTAGTAGGACAGCTATAGAGGCATCAACCCCAGACGAGTCTTAGATCTTGAGGAACTTGAACCACTTGTGCCTCTTTCAATTATAAGTCTCGCAAGCCTATTTTTGGAATATCTTGACTAATGCTGCTATTATAGCCTAGTTTTACAAGCTTACTCTTTTATCAAGCTTAATTCAAGACACGTTTATTGGGGACGCCCGCTAGCATATTGTCTAATCAGAACCGGTGTACCTTGGTCTGATCAACCTTAGTGCACTTGGTTCGCTCTTCACAATACGTGGATTGAGATATAGATGCCTCAAGGATCTCATCCACAACTTTCTTTACAACTCCCTTCGAATTATTCAATCGCCCTTGGAACCTCGTATTCACATTCGATCCCCTCCCTTCGAACCACCTTATTGTTTTTCCGCCTTTACTTATTTCGGAACAACAAATGCTCGTATTTGAGGGAATATAGACCAAAAATATCTCCTTTGCTCGCCATACCACCTATGGCCATGAAAACTATACATACGCAATCGTCTTCCATCTAGTCAAAATCGAAGAATGATCTTGAACTTGATTCATATCTTGTCACGACCCGCTCCCGAATAATCGGACACGAGTCGGACACGTCCAGCCTACGTTGGAAGACTCAACATAGTAAGCTGTAAACATTTAAGGAAAACTCCAAGTATAAACATGAAAGTAAAATATCACAGCATCTAAACGTCCCAGAGAATCACCATAATCTACCAATCATAATAACATAAAAGTACTAGAGACAACAAGAATGAAAATACACCATGAATTCACAATATACAAGATCTATAAGAAGAGCTAAAACAATCTAAACCTAAAACCTCTAGCTAAGTCATGGCTCCATCATGTTCAGCTAAGAAACCAGACTCTGGTCCATAAGGTGAACTAGGTCCTCAAGTATACCTGCAACATATCCAGTCAGGAGCGGAGCAAAGTACAGTTCTAGGCAATAAACAAGAACATCATGAAATGAAAAAGGGTACAAGAGAACATGTAAAGCACAGAAAAGAACGAGAAAGTACATGAATGTAAAGTATAGAAAATAAAGTACAAGAATGTAAACCATGAACCTGAAGTACAAGACATGACATGTGCACAATGTTTGAAATTCAACTAGCCTATGTGACCGGCTGGGGTAAGTACATGAAGCACATGAAATGGGTACGTCTTAGGGCCCACGTGCACTATGCGAGGCCTAAGCTATCAACATGAATTTCTGATCTCCAGGTTTCGTCACATAGCTAGTATATTTCCCCTCCCCGACCACAAGTAAGTACAAGACATGAAAGTACAAGAGTACAAGATAACGAGTCACATCGTGTCACAAAAAAGCACAGGATATGAATGTAAATGAACATGAACCATAAAATATACTTACCTTGCTCAGGGTGATCGAGAAAAGGAAGTAAAGTTGTATATCCACCTGGCATATGTACAAGTTGGATAAGCTCTAAACAATGGTAATCAATTTAACTATTGCTAATTAACTACATCTACTAATTATTGTGTACCCTAATAGTTTGGCAAAAGACATAATATCCTTTAGGTATTATTGATTTTAAACTATTTTACTAGCAACAAATTTAGAATAGTCTAGCAAATGGGATCTATAAGAAATAATGTTTTACTACTTATATAATAATCAGGATCCTAAATGAATCTTCTAGCAAAGAATTACTTTAGCAAAATAGATTTTATCAAAATATAAATTTTATAAATTAATCTTGCAATTAGTAGGATTTACCCAACACATTATAAACTGAACCCATCCTAGCAAAATCTTTATTAAAGCCCAGAAATCTAAATCACTTGTTAGTTGGATAAGCAACCCAAACTTAACAGTTTAGCAAAAACCCGTAAAACTCAAGTTCAGTAAAACAAAAACAAAACTTTAATAGACATTCAAACCACTAGCCTAGCATTGGTGGAGCCCATCTCAACCAGAAGCCCAGATAGCTACTACTGTCTCTGATTATTACTCTTGATCATCTAACCATTCACACAGATTCAAATAGTCCTGAATCAAACCCAACTCTAGCAAAATCATATATAGGCTATAATTGAAACCACAACCAATATGAACCCAACCATCAACAACTATATGCCTCGAGTCCAACTAAGTGTCTAGTAATCAACTTAAGAGTCCCAGCTAACACACCTGTAGACCCATTTACCCGATCCTTATCTCTATGGCAAACCAAAGTTAGCATAGCCCATCAACATATCATCAACTCAAACTGTACAAGCTTATAATTAGATAAAATAATGACACACTTTGAACCTCAACGGCTATTCCCGCCTCTCCAGATGAGTCTACCTGGGAGAGGGAGGATAAGATGCGCGAGCAATACCCTTATCTTTTTCAGTCATGAGGTATGACTTTTCTATCCTTCTCATCTATTCAGTTTTATCATTAATTTCGAGGATGAAACTCTTTTAAGGAGGGTAGATTTGTCACATCCATTTTTTTAGTTAAGGGTATTTTGGTAATTATATTTATTTTGATTATTATATATATAATATTATTGGTGTTGTGATTTTTGGCCTTTTGATAGTATAGCCTTGGTGCAACCTAGCCTAGTGTCTCACCACGACTTAGTGACTTAGTTAGCATGATTAATTAGTGTTAGTAATCTTATTCTAGTTAGTTTCAAGTTAGAAGCTAATTAGCAAGCTTTTGGTTAGAGGCTAGTTAGACTTATTGATTTACTAATTCATTTTAACCATAGAGAGAAGTCCAAGCCCAACTATTATGAAACCCTAGCCCACCCATGTTGTGGTCGGCCAAATTAGGTCAAGGAAACCCTATTTAATATCTCATGTTGAGAATTGCTTCCTTTTTCCATTCTTTCTCCTTCTGGCAAAAACCCTAGGTATGTGTTCCTTCTACTTTCTTTATTTCTCTTCCTTTTTAACCCTAGTCTTTTGCATTGAGTTCTGATCTATGTTGATGGATTGTTGATGGTAAGAAAACTCAGTTTTAGAGAGCATCGGAGTTTTGGAGTCACAAGAAGGATCTTCACTTTTGGAGCTTTTATAAGGAATTCACGCTCAATAGGTAATCTCTCTAAAACCCTTAAATTCATGAATTCTTCCCGTAGATGCATCCATCTAGGTGTCCCCTAGCTGTAGGATGAGTTTTGTAGGAATTGATATTGGTTTGGTGTCCGTATCAGACACGTATCAGTGTTTTTACGTACGTGTTTGATAAAATGCCCCAAATAAATTTTTATTACTGTTTTCCAAATCTTTTTGAATAGAAATGTAGATCTATATATTGCTTATGGATTGGTGTCGCACTGGGGGAAAGCTTGTGCTATGTCCGTGTCCAAGTTGGGTACGAACCCGCTTGCACACGAGCCGTGCGCGTGTCCTGCTGCTCGGGCACTATAGCGGTCACGATAGGACACTTCGTGACCCCAAACTTGGTGGACACGTAAGGCACATAACTGACATGGGGCTGATCAAGTTTCGTAAGATTTCATCGAGTAGATCTTGAGAAATTTCATGTACACTGATTTGCCTAAACTGTGCGCACGAGAAAAATCTCGACTGATACGCGTATCGTATCATGCGCACACGTGTCGATTGAGTCTCGTGTTGTGTCGTATGTGTAGGCCTATACATGGGCTACACGTGGACACGAGCACGAGATGTGTCGTGCCTCATGTCGTGTCCATGAGTTCATGGACTGACCGCACGAGGTAGTACAGCCTGTGCACAACTGTGCATAAATTTTTGAGTGTCTGGACACTTCTTGTCCTATTATATGGACACGATACACCTTGTAGGACACATACACATGTACACGACACGTTCTCTACCATGATTTGTAGTTTATTTGATTTTTAATTGATTTTGTAGGGATTCACTTAGGGTTATTCAACTTTACTGATACCATGTTCTAAAATTTATATTTTTAGAGTTTTTAAAACTGAATTAATTGCTAATTTATGATTAATTTTTAATGATTAACATGTATACATGTCTGAGAGATAAGTTTCATAGCTGGGTTCATATTGACATGCATGTTTGGGTTATAAATTGGATTTTCGACCATATTGACACTCTACATTGATAAGGGCTGATACATGGGTTTTTAACTGAACATAGGTTCATTCAATCTTGTTCATTTCCTGAGATTGATGTCCACATATGCAGTACCGTGTCAATTTCTGTAGTTTAGAATTGTATTCATTGTTCATTTCTGTAAGGAAGTTGTTGCATTGGTTAATAAATGAGTTAAGGTTGTATTGTACATTGTAATATTTAATACACTAGTTCATTCTGTATATAGGTTGACATATTGTACTGTATTGAAAACTACATATACAATATAATGCCTAAAACATGTTGCTTATTGGGTTTAGGCCATTTCACATGTTAACTGAGCATAATATTAGTTATTCTGTTCAATATTTGAGGTTGAGGTTGCTATATATATATTGTTCAATTGTAAAGATAGAGGCCTTACTTAAATATGACCTGTTTACAGGCTCGTACTATTGTATCCTTGAGTTCTAAGGAGACAGGCAACACAGTTTGGTGGATGAATTAGGTCCTGAGGGTGTCTCACAAAACCCCTGCCATGTACCCTATGTCCAGTACACCTAGACACCATGTGTGACACTTCACTTTAACATTCCTATATGCTATTGACACTACACACACATTCATAACCATTGCTATGTTGACACATACGACTGCCATTGCCAAGTTCACATTACATTATATATATATATATATATATATATATATATATATATATATATATATATATATATATCACTCACCCTTTATATGCATGTATACATTAGTTGTACATTGCCTTGTACTATAAGAATTTAGCCTATGTATATTACATGTATATATATATATATATATATATATATATATATATATATATATATATATATATATATATATATATATATATATATATATATATATATATATATATATATATATATATATATATCTCTGTTGTGATTGCTTATAGATATAGTCTATGGGTTATGTATCAGCTTAGGATGACCCAATGAGCCTAAATTGGCCGAGTTGACTATCAAGTTGACCAAGTTGACAAAAGTCAACTTTAAGTTAAACTTGATCCAAATCGACTCAAACGAGCTTAGAATGATTAGATAATTTATGTTTGACCTAAAAATTAGTAAACAGACTAGTTGACTTATGGCTGACCAGGTTTGACCAAGGGTTGACTTTGACCTAGAAGGACCTAAAATCATTTAGAATGCATTGTAGGCTATTCTTATTTCATGTTAGACATGTTGTGACCTGTATTGCTCTAAATAGGACTCAGATACTCTAGCTCAGACTCATATTCTCATCAGACAACAAGGATATCAGGCGAGTACATTCTCTGACCGTTTCATACTTATTAGGAATTATATTCTTGTCATAGTTTAATTTACTTGATGCTGACACGACATTATCACGAATTAGTACTATATGGATCTTTACAAGAGATGTTATCCCCTCGGGTGCATCAAATACATCGTGTCATGTGTTTTTCATGAACATTATGTATTTTGTGGACTCTTATTATTCATGTATACTCATGTGCTCTCATATGTACTCTCATGATCTCATGAGCTTCATGTATAAACTATCATGTACAATAATATAACCTGTCTAGATCCTTATGTATTGATTGGGGCATGAGGGAGTATACATAGTCATGTGAACAATTCCAAAGTAGTGTAATCATGTACAAACTCTTTAGTGTAATCATGTGCAAATCAAGCCGTTCACATGTCTATCTTGTACTATAAATCACATAGTCACTTACAGTTTCTATTATCATGTATAGATAGCTTTATTATCAGTTTCTCTATTCCTTTTCATGCTTATTTCTTACAGCGTTTCATGTATCTTAACCTATCACATGCTTTATATTTTTTGTCAAGATATGAACTACATGAGATGTATTGTGCTCGTTCCCGTCCTGATTGGACTGTTAAAAATATTACAGGTGATGAGGAGGAGTTCTGTCCTACATATTATGGCACAATCTTAGATGACACTGGTGACTTGGACCCTCAGAAGGATCCTACAGTCGCTGAGGACTTTCCTATTGTATAGATTAGATCTCTAGACTAGTTTCCTTTTTGTTGACTTATTTGATATACTTTCAGTTTCTGGATATTGGTGATGTTTGTATATTCAGATATTACTCTCATTTGTAGCTGGTTGGAGATTATTCCTTTATCTTATCTTTACAACTTTTCTCTTTTTTCCACCTTAGATGCTGTGATTGAGTTGTACCTTTATATCGTCCTTCTTTTGGAGTGTATATCTTTGTACATGTATGGTTATTGTGTTAGATATTGTGACCTAGGACAGCGTTCTACCGTCGACACTGCGGCGTAGGCTGGACGTACCCACTTCTCGTGCCCTTACACTAGGTGCGGGTTGTGACACGTTTTTAGTGGTGGCCCATGCAGGTCATCGCAACTAGTACGATTTTGTAGCGGTACTCGAACTAGAGTATCGCTACAGCATGCAGTAGGGTATAAGATATAAGTTAAGGTACTCAATCACATTAGGAAAACTCTTATCTAATTCTTGCTGCTAATTGCCTTCTTTTGAAATGAACTATCCTCCTTTGATTATATCGCTTCCTTCTCAGTAATTGATTCTTTGTTTGATCTGTCTTCAGGATAGTGGAGACATGATTGCAGCGTTCTTGTCTAAGGGATACTGCTGAGAGGTCTGCCACTTCTCGTCCGATTCAGCAGGACCCTGGGACCACAGTACCTCTTGTTCCATCTTAGGTGGGACCGTCTGTAACTTTTGGGGTTGCTCCTCCACCGGTTCCGAAGACTACCCCAGGGTTTCAGGGGATGCCACCACCACCACCTTAGGGGACAGTTGATATGGGGCAGTTCTTTGCCTTCATGCAGCAGATGATGGTGACTCAGCGACGCCAGGCAGAGGATATGAGGTAGGGCATTGACAATGCCCATCATCTAGCCATGGTGGCAGTAGAGAAGGTGACTGCCCAACCGCAGGAAGGGCAGATACAGCCGTACCAGCCGAGGACTCCGGGCATTCAGGATTTTCAGAATATACGGTCGCGAGACTTCAAGGGTACTGAAGGTATCCAATATGTCGACGATTGGATCTAGCATATAGAGGAGATATTTTGCCTCACGGAGATACCAACTAGGCTTCAGATAGAAACAACGGGCAGCCAGATGCAGGACCCTTGCCCGTACATGGTACCAGACCGACCCCAGGGTTGGTACATAGGGGCAGATTTGGGAGGCTTTCAAGAAGCTCTTCAAGGAGAAGTTCTTCCCCGACACAACACTTGGCACCTTGGAGACGCAGTTCGAGAACCTGGTTCAGGGGAACTAGACAGTAGAGGAGTACGCCGGAAAGTTCTGCCATCTGGACAGATTTGTGGAGGGCCTCAGCGAGATATCAAAGGCTTGGAGGTTCAGGAAGGGCTTGGTTAAGGAAGTCAAGTTCTTGACCAAAAGCAACGGAAATGCTACTTTTGAGGAGATTCTGACGGGAGCTTTGGCAGCGGAGGATGACCTCGAACTGAAATTGAAGAGAGGTCGTGATTCACATGGAGCCAACGACAGTAGAGGCCTAGCCAAGAGGCCCCATTATCAGCAGCAGCATCAGCAGAAGCCATTCCAGCAGCAACAACGTCACGCCCCAGAACTAGAATACTGGAGAGCGGGGGAATGACTCAGCCAGCTACGTATTACGGGTAGATGAATACCGTATAATACGATCAATGCTGTCTAAATGACGAGGGGGTGCATACTACATGAAAGTCTCACTATGGTCACTCCACATCTATTGTCTCAATCATTCAAACGAGGAACATAAATAGAGAACATGTAAGATAAAGCAGCAAGGCGTCCCCAACGCTCGGTCAAAATGTTCTTGATATCTTGCTTTACAAAATATAGCCAGATGATGTAGCAAAGTATACAAAATTATTTATCAGCTGCAGCCTGACCTAGTTACAATTATGTAAAAGTAAGTACAAGACGATCCGACTAACATGTCGGTGCCAAACGGCAAGGTATAAAGTAAATAACAAAACGAGCGGGGAAGTAAAGAACCCACTTGAGTCCTCCTGCGATCATCCTCTAGTATTGACCATCTTGGAGGTGGAAGTAAGCTGGATCATCGGGAACCGGCTCTAAATCTGGCCATGCAAAACCAGAGAGGTTAGACCTCTAATAGCAAGTACCGCAAGGAAGCACGATATGAAGGATTAAATCAGTAAATAAGAGAATATAATAATAAATCTCTGTTTGCTACTGGAATTCACATAACATCTCGACACATCGAACCAACCTTCCAACCAAACAAGGACATAAGTTGGCCCGTCCTGTCCTGACATTCTGATCATCTCAGTTAGGTAACATAGTAGGTACAGTACACAAACAAATCAATTTGAATGGCCATGCAGTTACTACGGCTTGCTACTTGTGAGTCCCAAGTTATCCTGGGAATATGTAATAAAGATTCCTCAGTTCTTACTATGTGCAAGCAAGGCTAGTCTATCCAATCAATAAATTGCGCCAATCATGTATTTAGACGAGTCCCAGCGGGACGCCCGTCGTTAATATACTATGTATATTTAAATAATATAAGCAGATACCACTCCCTGCCCGTGTGGCAGATTTGCAGTATCAGTGGGAACCAGCCGACCTGTCGGGCACTTAATAGTCCCGAAGAGGGCTGCCATGTAAGAACTCAGAAATCCGTTCTCTCCATGTAATCATTATTTTATTTAACTTAATAGACTCTATGTTAAGCAAAATCCTATGCCGTGGGTCATGGTCATTCAAATGAGTACTTTCGTACGGGATACGATATGCACTTCTACAACGATACCTGTGCGGTTAGGTTGTAGATTTTACATAGCGTAATGCAACATTCAAAACCAACTACAGAGTAATTATGCCTTGACCATAAAGTACACATGCTACTTTCGTAAATAAATAAATAAATAAATAAGCTGAAGCCTGTATGTATCTGTATGCCAATATTTGGGACCAGCCGGTCGATTATAATAGTTCATAATATGAACATGTCTCATTCATTCAATTCAATAAGATGACTAGCCAGCCTCTTAGTTCCAACTAGGAACGCATGATCAATTTACTAAATCAAGATAACAATCCCTGTCAATCAATGTCAATTAATGTTAATGAATTCCAAGGCAACAATCAATGTTAATTAATGCCAAAATAACAATTTATGTTTAGTTAATGCCCATTCGGGACAGAATCAGCCAAAAGGGCATTATGGGCAACCATAGGCAGATGCCTATTTATGCGGCTAGGTAAGTCGGGCTCTATCTATGCGGTCTGGGAATAACAATTCATATGAGGCTCAAAGAACAAGCCTATGCGGCTGGATGCAAATAAGCTTTATGCGGCTAAAATATAATGGAAATTCATGCGGCTGCGGATGATGGGCCTCAAGCGGCTCAGTTTTCGAATTCATGCGGCTGCAAGCAACGTACGCCCTTGCGACTGGGAAATATCTCATGCGGCTACGGATGAGTTGCGCCCCTGCGGCCAGAGGAAATTCCATGCGACGGAATAGGTGCAAGCCTATATACGGCTAAGAAGTCATGCAGCTCCATGCGGCTGAGAATGATCAGCGCCATGCGGCTGTGGGACTGAATGCATATGCGGCTAGCTAATAACTCATACGACAGATAAGTCTCATGCGGCTGACTAAGCCCATGCGGCTAACTAAGCCCATACGGCTATCTAGGCCCATGCGGCTAACTAAGCCCATGCGGCTGACGAAGACTTGCCGCATGAAAACTCATGCGGTCAAGCACTGTTCTTCTTCTCCACTTTTTCAAGAAGAAGAACTATGGGAAGCCATTGCTTCCAAGCTCCATAAATCCTTCATTCCAAGCCCAAATATGGACTTCCATAGGTCAAAATAAGGTAGAACAAAATTTTCTACAGCATGGAACCATCAAAACTTGAAGATAACAAAGTTTACTAGATCAAAACCTAAGAAATCCAAAAATGCATCAAACTTAGATCTACAATAAATAAGCCATGGAAATTGAAAATGCTAAGTACTAAAGAGGCTTAAGATTTAGTAAGGAAGATGATAGAAAAATAATAATGGAGATCCATCAAGAAGCAAGTTGGCACTTGCCTAGCTTTCCTAGGTTGGTGGGAGAGTTTATGAGGAAGAAGAAGAGTAATGGTGAAGTAATGAAGAGAGAGAAAGGGGATGGGCTTTAAATAAAGGGGTGGTGGTAGGTGAGGGTTTGTTTCGGTTCATGATGAACCAACATAATTAAACCAATCCGAGCCGAACCCAAAGCAAAGCTAAAGCAGAGTACAAAAGCAGAAAGTAAAATATAGAAATAAAATTGCAGGAAATTAATTAACATGAAATTAAAAGAATTTAAATACAGAGCAGTACATGATAAATATAAAATAAATATATTTAAATAGTACATGCATTTAAAATACGTATTCTGGGAACGGAAAGTGACATCTCTACCCTCCTTAGAAAAACTCCGTCCTCGGAATTTCAAATCCAAGCAGGATAGAAACATCAGAGCTAAACTAATCCAAGTACAAGCAATTTTAAGTAAGCAATCATTCTACAATGCCAATAACAAGTAACATATCTATGTTTAACTATCGACGACACCAAGCAATTCTACTTATAAGGTGACAAGCATGAGGAGTTAAGACAATCAAGGTATACAGAAAGAAATATACCTTGTGAGTCAAATAGGTGTGGATACTGTGATCGGATATCATCCTCACGTTCCCACGTTGACTCCCCTAAAGAGTGATGACCCCAAGCAACCCGGACAAGGCTAATTGTTCGGTTCTTGAGTATCTTCTCTCATCGGTCCAAAATGGACACCGGCTGCTCCTCGTAAGACAAGTTGGTACCAACAACCAGCTCAGAATGATCAAGGATATGGCTTAGGTCTGATACATACCTTCACAACTGAGATACATGAAACACGTCATGCACCTCTCGTAACGAAGGTAGAAGGGATAAACGATAAGCAACATCGCCTATCCTATCAAGAATAACAAATGGGCCCACGTACCGCGGACTCAACTTCCCACGAACGCCAAACCTAATGACCCCACGGGTAGGTGAGATCCGCAAGAACACGTGGTCCCCAACAGAAAACTCTAGCGGCCTATGATGCTGGTCCGTCCAATGACGATGCCGATCTTGCACAACTCGAAGTCGCTCTCTAATTTCCTTAACCACTTTAACTGTCTGAACAATCATTTCTGGGCCTAGTATCTTCCTCTCCCCGATGTCATCCCATGCTAGTGGTGATCTACAATTCTTACCATATAGTGTTTCAAATGACGCCATCTGGATACTGGCTTGATAACCGTTGTTGTATGAGAACTCGACTAAGTGCAGGTGGCTCTCCCAAGATCCTCCAAAATCTAGGGTGCAAGCTCGCAACATATCTTTTAAAGTCTAAATAGTCCTTTTTGATTGTCCGTCTGTCTGTGGATGGTAAACCGTGCTAAATCTTAACTTGGTACCCAGACTATAATATAGACTCTTCCAAAAATGTGATGTAAAACGGGTATCTCTATCGGACACAATACTGACAGGGACTCTATGCTGTCTGACTATCTGTTGTATATACAACTCTGCCAACTTTTCTGTAGATTGTCCTACTATGAAAGGAAGAAAGTGTGCCACTTTCGTAAGCCGATCTACTATCACCCAAATAGCATCTTTACCACTGGGTGATCTCGGTAAACCTGTAGGCCTCAAAAATGATAGTCACGCTGAGTTGATCAGAACAAAGTCTGAAAGTCACGCTGAGTTGATCAAAACAATGTTCAAAAATCACGCTGGGTTCTACCAGACTATTTCTTCAAAGTGACGTTGGGACAGCTCATCATTTGTCAGGGCGTCATCATGACTGACAGCACTGCAGTCAAAGAATGTCTTCTTGTATGCCACGTATGCACGGGACTCGAGAGATCATAGCCGACTATTGCGTGACTTTCGAAATCTTCTTCAGCAAGACTCAGCCTTCGTCAAGTTGGCATACCAAAAGAGTTTCTTGTCATTTAATGTGACTGACAAAGCAATCACTGTCAGAGATTTTGTCAGAGATCTTGTGTCAGTCGAGGCACGCCAAATCAAGACAGCTGGCAGTCCTATCTCAAGTCTGCGTGTATTTTGAGCTCTTCATCTCAAATCTGCGTGGATTCTGAAGTTTTCTTCCTAAAGTTTGCGTAGATTTTGAAGCTTTTTGCCCCAAGGCTGCGTGGATTCTGAAGCTTCTTGCCCCAAGTTTGCGTAGATTTTGAAGCTTTCTACCCCGAGTCTGCATGGATTTTGTCTTCAATAAGTCTGCGTGGATTTTATCAAGTTGGAGTACGTGGCAGCCATGCCACTGATCTCTCGCCTGCATGTCCCGTAACTTGTATACGACTCATGCATGATTGCCATGTGTCCAACAGTTACAGGCCACGTCCAATAACTGCTTATAACCTTGCGTATGTTAAGTCCTGCTTGATTTTCAACTATGCACAGGTTGTGAAGACAGTTATCTTTTCAGTTATTTTTGACTCTATAAATAGAGTTCTTTTTCTCATTCATTTTACAGATACATTGCTATCTAAATTGCTGTAAAATTTTGAGAGCTTTTCTTCTTCGCATAGTCCAAGGGATAAAGCGATCGTCTTCTAGATCGGATTCCCACAGTTGTAATTTTCCCAGAAACACAATAAATAAAGTGAATTTATTTATGGAAAACAAATTGGCGACTTTGCTGGGGAAAACCATCTCCTCTTCTGAGATGGCAACAACTCAATGCGACACTTCGTCAGTCGGCTCGACGAAGAAGGTGATATCGATCCAACTTGATCAACTCGCCTATGAAGAAATGCAGCGGGTTAAGGGTGGCAAGCACACTTCAGCCTCCATCACCACTGCCAAGTCGAAGGAACTATCTGTTTATGTCCCTAAGAACCTGTTGGCAACTAATGGTGAAGTTTCTGCCACAGTGTCTACCCCTAACACTGGCAAGAACTCTACTCCGAGCACACACACTCTTGTGTGTTCGAAGATTACAGCAGTCAAAAGTCATGCTGACAGCACTGGCTCCTTAGCCAAGCCTGTTCCAGCGTGCAATCTCAAATTCAAAAGTCACGCTGACAGCACTGGCTCCTTAGCCAAGCCTGTTCCAGCGTGCAATCTCAAATTCAAAAGTCACGCTGACAGCACTGGCTCCTTAGCCAAATCTGTTCCAGCGCGTAATCTCAAAGTCGGAGGTCACGCTGACAGCACTGGCTCCTTAGCCAAATCTGTTCTAGCGTGTATTTCCAAATCCACAAGTCACGCTAACAGCACTGGTTCTTTAACCAAGCCTGTTTTAGCGTGTATTCCAAATACATCGTCTAAGAAGAATAGATCTTTAGCTATCTCTTCTTCTTTGCCAACTTCTACTAGAACTGGGGGTGGTCTTGCTAAGGCCCCTTCACAAATGGCACATAAAGTCCCTTCGAAAAGAAACAACTCTTTAGTTGTTTCTTCTGCTCCTGTAGTATTTACTTCAGGAACAGCTTTGACTGACACTTTTGTTAGTCAAAGAAAAGGAGATGGTCTTTTGACTACTCTCTCTTCTGGACATTCTATGTCTCAAAATTTGAATAAGTCTAAGAAGAAACATTTCTTAATGTCTTCTTCTACGACTTCTTCGAATTGGGCACAAAATCTGTCTATAAAAGAGGGTCTGTTACCAACTCCTAATCAAGAGGGTGGTTTCACTCTTCCTTCTCTGCAAATATCCAGATCAATGGAAGGAAAACTCCAAGTATCAAAAACTAATGTTTTACTTCCAACTGATCTAAGAATAAAACTTAATCAAATCCATTTAGAGAGCACTTCTGCAAAAGATCCAGATGCAGAGTATGCTAGGAATTATGTGGCTCATATTAATCACTCTCTATATAATCAAGAGCCATCAAAACCCAAGAACCAGAAATATATATCCCAATCTTCACAGACAGATTTACGAGAACATCTTCAACAGAAGAGAAGGAATAATTCTGTGTCAATGGGTCGTGACCATGCTGAATGTGTCTTCCAGCCAAAAGTCATTATTCAATGCAGATGCCAATCAATAGATCATGACCATGTTGATCATGAATGTGACTTCCAGCCAAGAGTCACAATGCAATGTAAATGTCAAACTAAACAACAATCTGTTTTCAATCGGATTCAATGTGAACCTATGCCTGATGAAGATGAACCTCTGTTTGCTTCTGTCAACATGACCTCTCGGGATACTGGGGGTAGAGCTGATAGTCCAGATGGTGTGTATAGAGGCACCAGATCAAAAGTCATGGCTTCTAGCCAGAGGACTTTGATTTCTGATTCTGAATTTCTTGGAGAATCTAACTTCCCACCTCTTCCTACTGGGGGTAGTTCTCCTACAAATGACTTTGATGCACAACGCAGTGATTCAGAACAAACAACATCCACTAGTTCATCAATAATCCCTCGTACAGTCACAACCTATATGGTGGATGGGAATACTGAATTGAACAATGAACCTTCTTCTTCCATGACTCCTCAAAAACAAAGAATTGTTTCTTTAGAACAACAAATAAAATCTATGGCTGATACTATGAAGTCGATGTATGAACTCATGGCAACTCAGATGCAAAGTCGACAAGTTTTATCTGAAGCCATACCAATTGACACTGGTGCAAGTCCAGTCCAGGCTCCTCCAGCAGTACACTCCAATACTCCTGGGCAAGCTCAACCAGTTCCTAGTCTCTCGGAAGCTGGGGGTAGTGCTTATAATGCTGTTCCTCCTCCCAACTATTCTCAACAAGCTACGACTCCACAATCTTCCGGAGTTGTTACTAAAGAATTGAAAAATCTCCGAACTCAATTTGAGGCATTCAAACAGAAGGATGGTTTGCAAATGTTAGGCATCAAACAACCTTATCCGATAGAATGGAAGCAAGTATCTTATCCTCCTAAATACAAGCCTCCTACTATCTCATTCTATGATGGAACCACTTCTCCGAGTCAGTTTATCAATCACTTTGAAGTGATGACTGATCAACTACAACCAAGTGACGCCCTCCTTACTCGGGTGTTTGTTGGATGCCTCAAGGGAATAGCTTATGAATGGTATAGAAGTCTTCCTGATGGGTGCGTATTACCTCATTTGCTGGTTTCAAACAAATGTTTCTTGAACGATTCTATGAAGGGCTCAATGACATGACTATGTCTGCTCTCATAAGAATCAAGCAGAAGAACAATGAAACTACTGAAGATTTCATTGAACGGTTTCGAAGAGAAGCTCTGAAAATGCCTCTTGGAACTCCTGATGCTGTTACCATTGATACATGCAAATCAAATATGTTGCCAATTATCAGCATGTAGACAGGGTCTACTCAATTTCAAGATTGGCCTTCCTTCATAGTTAGTGCCAAAGCTGCAGAAATTAGTGCTGAAATCTTCAAAGGTTTAGGAGTACAGATGACTCCTAAAGAAACAGGTCAAGGTGCTAACAATAATGCCAAATCCAATACTCGTAAGGGGAAAGAAACCCTTGAAGTTAATCTTCAGAGTAAAGATGCATCAACTGTTCAGACTTCTCCTGCCTCTACAATTCAACAACCAAGAACACCTCGCCCCAAAGAAGAATATTCTTTTGATGACGATGATGTCTTAGGTATCTTTGAATGTTTGCTGAAAGGTAATAAAATACAATTACCTGAGATCAAGAAACCTGATGAAGCTGGTAAGACAGATCATCCTAAATACTGTCCGTACCACAGAATGTTGGGTCATACAATTCATACATGCTATGTACTGAAGGGAAAGATCCAAGAGATGATCAAATCTGGAGCTATCTCTCTTACTCCAAAAGAGAAGACCGTCACCACCAACGTCGTCTCTATGCAATTCGAAGATTTTCCTCCTCAAATCCTTGAAAGCGGGATCGTTCCTATTTCCAAAGCAACACTTGAAATAATGAATATTCCTCCTCCACAGTCTGAAGGATTAGTTCTGATCACTATAGAGACAGGAGAAATCTTATGGATTCATCCTGATTTAGTGGCAGATTATGAATCTCCTCCCCTTCAAAAGATTACCTCCCGAAAATCCAAGAAGGCTGGAAAGACTAAGTCATGTCATATGACTTCTCTCGGGTCTACTTCCGACACAGAATCAAAAGATAAAGCAGAAGCACTCGCTGGTGCTACTAGAACAGGAAAGCCTTATCTAAAAGATTATTCCAAGAATCCTGAGGATACTCCCGATGTTTCTCCTTCTGACAAAGATGCTCCTAATGTTCCTCTTGAAGAAGAATCATCCACTCCACCTGTTCCTTCAACTACATCGGGGGTACCTACTCCTTCCAAGCTAACAGCTCTTGAGAAAGGCAAACAACAGGCTCGATTTGATAAGCCAATCAATAAGTCCCCTCCTCTTGGGCTTCAGAAGCCTTATAACTTCGATATTCTAGCTCAACTTGCCAATACTCCAGCTAGAATGTCCCTCTTTGAACTTCTACGTCTTTCCAAAGAGACTCGGGAGACATTAAGTGAAGCACTTCTTCAAGCAGATTCTTGTCTTGCACAATTAAAGAAGCCAAATGAAGAACCTATCACCTGCTTACATTACAATAGTGTATTGGAGATTATCCCAAATATTACCTTTACACAAGAGGACATGCTACTGAACGATAATCAACATGACCGGCCTCTCTACTACACCGGTTATATCGATACGATGAAAATAGATCGTACCCTCATTGATCCAGGGTCTGCTATAAGCATAATGCCAAAGAGTCTGTTGGATGGGCTAAAAATCCCTCTTCACAAGCTTTCCAAGACGGTTACTATTATCTTGGGATTCAATCAAAGCCGAAGCGAGCCTTTGGGAAAGATTCATTTGAAGCTTCAGATAGGCGATTTCAGATCCAAAGTTACTTTCTATGTGATCGAAATTGTGGGGTCTTATAATCTTCTTCTGGGAAGACCCTTCCTTCATGAAAATAATATGGTACCTTCTACTCTTCATCAATGTTTTAAATACATTGACAGCAATGGACAAGTACGAAAGGAAGTTGCTGATATAAATCCTCTCCATGGAGTTAAGGCTTATTTCAATGATTCCCGGATGTACAAAGAAGAGTATACAAAGTTGATACAAGCTATGGAGAAAGAGGACTCGCAAAGTGAAACCTTGACAATTCCAGTTAAAGGTCGAACTATTCAGCAACAGTCTCCTAAATCATCCGGAGAAGGCCCCTTCATTATTCCAGTGAGCGGACGTATCTCTCCATCACCTCAGTCATCTGTTCAAGATACACTGATCATTTCTGTCAGCGGGCGTATTACAGTTCCTGTATCTCCACATACAAAATAGGATACTCTAGTAATCCCAGTTGGAGGGCGGACTACTCTTCCATCTCAAGATTCAAGGGAGCTCACATCTTCTAAGCCATTTGTTATCGATCTTAATCGAAACAAAACTTCCTCTTGTTCTTCTTCTCCCCCTTTAGTCATTGACTTGGCTAAAATTTCTAAGGATCAGTCTTCTCCCAATGTAAATATTTCTACTCTTGAAGTTAATGACAAGTCTCTATCTTTGCAGTATGTTGATGTGTGCAATCATGTTCATAGTTATTTGCATTTGCTAAATGACTTGAGAACAATAACCATAGGAGTTCTACAGACTTTTCATACGGGGGTATCCCTAGAATCAGCACAAACTTCATACTTTCTGGTTCCTAGTAGGAAACCAGGAGATAGTCCAATAGTCTTCTACAAAGGACCCAAAAATCCTCCTAATCCTGAAGATGATGACAAAAACGATGATACTGGAAGGTTACAATTGCGTCGTTATAGTCAGCAATCTAAAGACATCATCAAAAGTATGGGCTATAACTTCAGAACTTGCCTCAGTGGTGGAAAAGGAAGAAAAATGCCTGTCCGGATTCCTCCTTTGAAATATGGAAGGACGAAATACGGGTTGGGTTATTTTGCTCCTACTCCCTTTATCAATACTATCCATGAAGATCTCGAATCTGACGAAGATAAGAGATCTGATTCTTCTAGTACCACCTCTTGGGATTCTGATACAAGTATTGGTGACTTCCACTACAACATTCTGTCTTCCAATATGGTCTCCATTGATAGTTCTGAAGAAGATGATGAAGACGAAGAAGAATTTGAAATCTCACCTGAATCAGAACAATGGGCCCAGAGATTGGATAATCATTGGGAGTTTCGATTTGAGCAAAAAGAACCTCCGACTGAAGACAAACTCGTCCAAATAGATGTTGGTGAAGAAGGATCCCCCAAACCAATATTTATTAGTGAAAGTCTCTCAGAAACTGATAAGCAAGACATGATCAAACTCATTCGTGAATACATCGATGTCTTCGCTTGGAGTTATGAAGATATGCCAGGACTTGATCCGCAGATTGCAACTCACAAACTCAATATCATGCCGAATGCTAAACCGGTCAAACAACAACAGCGACGATTTCGTCCAGACATTATGGATGCAATTGAAGCTGAAGTCAATAAACTCATGACTTCTGGGTTTATCAGAGAGGAACAACATCCCGAATGGGTGGCTAACATAGTTCCTGTCCTCAAAAAGACTGGTAAGATCAGAGTATGCATAGACTACCGCGATCTCAATGCGGCATGTCCTAAAGACGAGTTTCCTCTACCAATCACCGATGTCATGATTGATAATACCTGTGGGTTTGAACGGATGTCATTCATGGACAGATATTCTGGGTACAATCAGATTAAAATGTTTCCAGATGACGAAAAACACACTTCTTTCAGAACGCCGATTGGTACATACTGTTATACAGTGATGCCATTCGGTCTCAAGAATGCAGGAGCAACTTATCAATGAGCTATGAGCACTATATTCCGTAAACATTTACGGAAAACGGTAGAATGCTACGTTGATGACATTGCAGTCAAAAGTCGACAAAAGGAGGATCATATCCAAGATTTGAAGACTATATTTGATCTAATGCGTAAGCATCAATTAAAGATGAACCCTACTAAGTCCTTCTCAGGTGTCTCTAGTGGCAAATTTCTCGGCTTCGTCATTACCGCTAAAGGTATACACGTGGATCCCGAGAAGATCAAAGCCATCCAAGAAATGCGTCCTCCACGCACCTTAAAAGAGCTATAAGGATTTCAAGGAAGGATCGCTTATATTAGGAGATTCATCTCTAATTTATTAGGACGCTGCAGACCATTCAATAAACTCATGAAGAAAGGTGTTTCTTTTGTCTGGAATGATGAATGTCAGAAGGCATTTGATGATATAAAACAATATCTGATGAGCCCTCCAGTATTGGTACCTCCTGTCTCAGGAATTCCGTTCCTCCTATATACTCGAGCAATGAGTCATTCATTGGGTGCATTACTTGCTCAAAAGAATAAAAATGGTCATGAACAAGCCATTTACTATCTTAGTCGGACCATGACCGGAGCTGAACCTCGATATTCACCGGTTGAAAAGGAATATCTGGCCCTGATGTTCGCTGTCCAAAAGATACGACATTATATCATTGGCCAGACCATTCATGTCATCTCCAGGATCAATCCTATACGAATCATGATGAAGAAACCAAGTGTTTTAAACTCTCGATTGGCTAACTGGGGAATCTTACTTGCTCAATATGACATGCATTATATCCCTCAAAAATCAGTCAAAGGATAAGCTTTAGCTGATTTTCTAGCTGCTCATTCAATTCCAGAGAATTCAAAACTCTACGATGAAATCCCAGACGAAGTCCTAGATTCAAATCAAATTGTTGAAGAAGATTCTACTTGGCGTCTATTCTTTGATGGAGCTTCAAGAATAGGTCCTAATGGTAACATTGTTGCTGGAGTTGGAATTGTTCTTGTATCACCAGAAGGTCTTGCTATCCAAAGAGCTTATTCTTTCGATCAGCCATGTTCGAATAACGTTGCTGAGTACAATGCTTTGCTTATTGGTCTTCAGCTCGCTAAACATCTGAACATTCAGCATTTGGAAGCATATGGAGACTCTAAACTTATTGTCAATCAGATAAGGGGCACTTATAAAGTTTGTCATCAAGATCTGGTTCCTTATCATAGGTCGGCTATATCTATGGCTTCTTCATTTGAAGAATTTTTCATCGAGCATGTTAGGCGAGCATGTAACACAGAAGCTGATGCTCTTACTAACCTTGCGGCGGTATTGGCTATTCCGGTTAGATGGCAACAAATGATTGTTGTTTACAATCGAGAATTATTCCATCTCGAAAACAATCTAACTCTAGGACTTCCAGTTGACACTGAAGAATCAACATCTCATGATATCAATACAACAAGAGGATTTGGATTTAGCCGTAAATCACTATCATCTTCATCTGATTCTAGCATGGAATTTACCTTCAGTAGTCTGGCTGAGACCCAGAATACGGATAAAGATTGGAGACTTCCTTTCTTAGATTTCGTATTGTATGACATTCTTCCTGATGATCCGAGTGAAGCAGCATCTATCAGACGACGATCACTCAGATTCTATTACAATCATACTACAAAAACCTTATATCGTCGAGCTTATGATGGTTTACTTCTTCGATGTATTGTCGGTGACGAAGCCCAACAAATTATCCGTGAAGCACATGATGGAATTTGCGGAGCACATCAACCTGGACCAAAACTTCAAGACCGTATTCGACGTATGGGTTATTATTGGCCTACTATGGTATCAGATGCCATCGAATATGCAAAGAAGTGTAAAGCTTGTCAAATCTATGCAGATTTTATTCATCAACCCTCGGAATTTCTATATCCAACGGCGGCATCATAGCCCTTCGAAGCTTGGGGCATGGATGTTATCGGCCCGATCAATCCGCCGTCATCAAAAGGTCATCGATTTATTCTTGCGATAACCGATTATTTCTCCAAATGGGCTGAAGCCATTCCTTTACCTGAAGTTAAAACTTCCAATGTCATCAGCTTTATCAAACACCATGTCATCTACAGATTTGGTGCTCCTCGACGCATTATTCATGATAACGGTTCACAGTTCGTCAGCCAGAAGTTTACTCGATTCTGTGACGATCATCGGATCAATAATGTGGCTTCTACCGCATATAATCCGGCAGCTAACGGATTAGCAGAAGCTTTCAACAAGACCATCATCAAGCTTTTAAAGAAGTTTGTTTCTACTAATAAACGGAATTGGAGTGAGAAACTTGGTGAATGTCTGTGGGCTTACCGCACTACAGTTCGTAATGCTACTAAATGTACACCTTTCTCTTTGGTGTATGGATGCGAAGCTATTCTCCCATTAGAGATTCAAATTCCTTCCTTAAGGATAGCAATCTCTAATGAACTCACCACCGAGAATAATGATCGTCTTCGACTTCAAGAATTAGAAGCTCTTGATGAAAAACGATTGTCTGCTCAACAGAATATCGAATTCTATCAAGCTAGAATTTCAAGAGCTTTTAACAAGAAAGTCAGAGTTTGAGCATATCAAAAAGGAGAACCTGTTCTGACAGTCAGACGTCCTATGACTATGACTCATATGAGTAAAGGCAAGTTCGATGCAAAGTGGGAAGGTCCCTATGTTGTGAACAAAGTCTTTTCAAATGGAGCTTATCAACTCTCAGATCTGGATGGTCGAATTGTCATGATACCTATTAATGGCAAATTTCTTAAAAAGTATTATGTATAAATCAGACAAGTTCAAGTATATAAATAAAATTCGAATTTTATTTTGTCTTGAATGATTATACATGATATTAAGGAAGGTCACTATCATCCTTCTCTACATTTGGACGTGGGCCATTGCCGTCCTTCTCGCAAACGTAGTCAGTAAAAGAACCAAGAACCTCCTTGCTGGGACCCACCAGAAACTTACAAACGGTCATTCTCATGGCTTCTTCTTCTTCAGTTCTCCCTGGTTCGAGCAAGAAATCCAGAATATCCCGTGGTGGCTGGGGTGCAGACGAGTCTTCGCCTGCTTCTGTCTTCTTCGGCTGAACTGGATCTGCAGGGCGGTCTTCAGTGTCTTTATGAACCTTCGGGGTGATATCAGCCTTCTTGGATGCTTCTCCAGACGATATTTTTATGTTGAAGAGTGGAAGTGTTCGTTCCTATCAGATTTTTGCTATATTTATAGGCAGCAATTTCTCAAATGACGAAGCGACACATTCATCCGACGGTTCGCTCGTTCATTAATACCTGATGGTTCATCCATTCATTCACTACATTCATTCGACGGTTCACCCGTTCGTTATCACTTAACGATTCGTCTGTCCATTATCTTCTATCAATTTATTCAAAAGTGGGGATTCGTTATTTATCATGTTTTTATAACCTCTGAATAAATGCTGAATCTACCTACTCATTTTCTATCTTTGACCTCTGCATAGAAATCAATCTATTTTCTTTTGAGTTCCTACATATTATCGCATCCACATTACCTCTGATAGTATCGAGTACTCTAAATCAGAAAAGAAGATTTCATTATCTATCATGTCTACAATAGATACAAATCATTGAGCATAGAAGAATTATCATTTCCACTCTCATATCATCATGAAAAGTCTATTATATTTTCTTAGACTTTCTTACAAATCATAATGGAAATCTATTACAAATTTTGGATTTTCATTCTACACCACAACAATAACCTAATAGAGATCTGTCTTCTTCCTTGGATCTTCTCCGTCGGACCTTCTCCGTCAGGTTTATTGTTGGTGGCAGTTCCTGACTGTCTGGGTTCCAGTAGCGACCAGAACAGCAGGAATCGAACTCTGGTCTTCTCTCTCAGACGAGAGGAGAACCACAGAGTATGGCAGCCCGAAGATGTGTTGCTGCCAATACAACTGGTGGATTAGGAGCGACCTTTCAAAGAAGATAGGAATGTATCCCACATTGGGATATAATTCCTGGTTCTACCGTAAAAGGAACTCTATTACCCGATTTCTCGGGGTAGAGTTGGCTCCACCATCCAACTCTCCGTGTATAAAGGCTATTCCTACCATCTGAGGAAGACCCTTCTATCCCACGAAGAGTTCTGAGTTGTCTGATTTGTGCATCAAAAGCGCATGAGTTGTCTGATTTGCGCGTCAAAAGTGCATGAGCTCCCCGATGTTGGTGTCAGAAGAACGCTCCTTACAGCATCCAAATCGCCAATGCCAGTTCTGGAAATTTTTTTTCCAAACTCCTGCAGAAAACAGCAAAGAAAAGGAGATCAATCGACAGAATATCATTGTCATTGGGCGTACACTAGCCAAACAAAGACAGGCGTGCCCTATTCAGTCGGAAATCTTCAACAATAAAAAAATATTTTGCATACTATGTTGGACTCACCATTGAGATCAAGATCAGAGATCATTGCTATCATTAATGGTCATTCTCAGAGAAGAAGAAAAAGAATGAAGGAATGAGTATGCATGGAACTCAGCCATCTATTTATAAAGGGTCGACGTGGAAATCTATTTTTAGAAAGATCCGAGCAAAAAGCGCTCATGATCACGGAATAAGTGTCACGTGTGCTTTGAAAAAAACAGCATAACATTTGAAATAGTCAAAGAAGCCACATAATGCTCTTCATTAGCGCACGCCGTTCGGAGTAAAGTTAGCTTTCAGCACAGAAGCGTACTACAGAAATATTTTGTTTGCACTGATGGCCTTACAAAAGGGAAAAGAAATGCAATATTTTTCAAAACAAAAACATGAAAAGACACGCTCTATTTTGCTGAGCGACTGAGCTTGGTGCCCAATTCTTCTACACTCTTGACCCCCATACGGCGTAACAGAGCATCGAGTGCTTCCCGCTGCTCTGCGAGGCTGCGCCCATCGGAAGAAGATGAGCCATCCAAACCAAAATGGCTCAGGAAGTTCTTGGCTAATTGCATAGGATCGTCTTTGAACTCGGAAACTAGAGGCTCCGGTTCCTTACCCTTAAGAGTGGGATCGCCATGGGCACAAAAACCCAACTTTCGTGCTTCTTCCTCAGCTTTCTCCTTCGGTGTCATGTTGACGTAAAATGAAGATTAAAGCTGAATCTTCTCCCCGTTTATATAAAGGAGTTTGCCGGCGGTTCATATTCCACCATAAATTGGATTCAATCAGTATCGGAGAACGAAGAGTCATCATGACATTTAATAAGTTCATTTGGATGTTTTCAAAGAGCTTCAAAATTTTGAAGTCTTTTCGATTTCCGAAAAATTTGAAGTCATCTTAGCGTGACTGAATTCATTTTATCATCTCGTTTTCAAAGTATTTCGAAATAATTTATTATTTTTCGAAAACTTTGAACGGGGTTTTGTAGGCCTCAAAAATGATAGTCACACTGAGTTGATCAGAACAAAGTCTGAAAGTCACGCTGAGTTGATCAAAACAATGTTCAAAAATCACGCTGGGTTCTACCAGACTATTTCTTCAAAGTGACGCTGGGACAGCTCATCATTTGTCAGGGCGTCATCATGACTGACAGCACTGCAGTCGAAGAATGTCTCCTTGTATGCCACGTATGCACGGGACTCGAGAGATCATAGCCGACTATTGCGTGACTTTCGAAATCTTCTTCAGCAAGACTCAGCCTTCGTCAATTTGGCGTACCAAAAGAGTTTCTTGTCATTTAATGCGACTGACAAAGCAATCACAGTCAGAGATTTTGTCAGAGATCTTGTGTCAGTCGAGGCACGCCAAATCAAGACAGCTGGCAGTCCTATCTCAAGTCTGCGTGTATTTTGAGCTCTTCATCTCAAATCTACGTGGATTCTGAAGTTTTTTTCCTAAAGTTTGCGTAGATTTTGAAGCTTTTTGCCCCAAGGCTGCGTGGATTCTGAAGCTTCTTGTCCCAAGTTTGCGTGGATTTTGAAGCTTTCTACCCCGAGTCTGCATGGATTTCGTCTTCGACAAGTCTGCGTGGATTTCATCAAATTGGAGTACGTGGCAGCCATGCCACTGATCTCTCGCCTGCGTGTCCTGTAACTTGCACACGACTCATGCTCGATTGCCATGTGTCCAATAGTTACAGGCCACATCCAGTAACTGCTCATAACCTTGCGTATGTTAAGTCCTGCATGATTTTCAACTATGCACAGGTTGTGAAGACAGTAATCTTTTCAGTTATTTTTGACTCTATAAATAGAGTTCTTTTTCTCATTCATTGTACAGATACATTGCTATCTAAATTGCTGTAAAATTTTGAGAGCTTTTCTTCTTCGCATAGTCCAAGGGATAAAGCGATCGTCTTTTAGATCGGATTCCCACAGTTGTAATTTTCCCAGAAACACAATAAATAAAGTGAATTTATTTATGGAAAACAAAACCGGTCACAAAGTCCATAGTAATATGTTCCCATTTCCATTCCAGAATAGGAAGCGATTGCAATAATCCAGCTGGCCTCTGCTGTTTTGCCTTTACTTGCTGACATACCAAGCAACGGGAAACGAAATCTCCCTCTTCATTCCATTCCACCAGAAGTGCTGCTTGATATCTTGGTACATCTTGATCCCTCCAGGGTACACAGAATACTGGGAACTGTGAGCTTCTGCCATAACCTCCCATCTAATATCTCCATTAGGCACACATAGACGCGACCCAAACCTAAGTGTACCATCTTCATGAATTCTCATCTCCTTTCTGAGTCCTGACTCACATTCTGCCTTAAGCTTCTGAATCCTTGGATCCTATGCCTGAGTTGCCTTGATCCTGTCTACCAAGTCGGATTGAACTTGTAGACTTGTTAGGACTCCTACATCACTAGAAAGTATAACTTCGATACCCATCTCCTGAAGGTCTTCTAAGATATGTCTCTGTGTTGTCAACATAAATGCGCTGCCTTTTCTGCTGAGAGCGTCTGCTACCACATTAGCCTTGCCTGGATGATACTGAAGCTCCACGTCGTAATCCTTGATAAACTCCAACCATCTTCTCTGCCTTATGTTCAGCTCCTTCTGAGTAAAAATATACTTCAGACTTTTGTGATCTGTGTACATGTCCACTCGATCACCATATAAGTAATGCCTTCATAGCTTCAAGGTAAATACTACTGCTGCCAATTCCAAGTCATGAGTTGGATAATTCTTTTCGTGGTCTCGGAGTTGCCTAGATGCATATGCTATCACCTTCCCATGTTGCATGAGGACACATCCAAGTCCTTTTTCTGACGCATCACAATAAACAGTAAAACCTCCGGGTCCAACTGGCAATGTAAGAATAGGTGCTGATATCAACTTCTGCTTCAGATTCTCAAATGATGCCTGGCATTCTGCCGACCAGACGAATGGTACATCCTTCCGTGTCAAGCGGGTCATGGGTGCTGAAAGTCTTGCAAAGTCTGACACGAACCTTCTGTAATATCCTGCCAATCCCAAAAAACTCTGCATATCAGCTACGGTCTTGGGTACTGGCCAACTCTCTACTGCTTCTACCTTCTTAGGATCTACCACTACTCCAGCTCCGGATATGATGTGACCCAAGAATGAAATGTGATCCGTCCAAAACTCACACTTGATGAGCTTGACATATAACTGGTTCTCTCTCAGAACCTGTAATACTTTTCGGAGGTAGTCTTCATGCTCCTCTTCACTGGCAGAGTATACGAGAATGTCGTCAAGAAACACAACGACAAACTAATCTAAGTATGGCATAAAGTTGCGGTTCATAGAATCCATAAATATTGCTAGAGCATTGGTCAAACCAAATGGCATTACCGAGAATTCATAATGCCCATACTTCGACCTGAATGCTGTCTTGGGAATATCCTTCTTTCGAACCCTTACTTGGTGATACCCTGAACGAAGATCTATCTTGGAGAAAACTCTAGCTTTGCTCAACTGATCAAACAAGTTGTCGATCCTGGGTAGTGGGTACTTGTTCTTCACTGTTGTCGCGTTAAGCTTCCTGTAATCGTTGCACAATCTGGATGACCCATCCTTCTTCTCCACAAGTACCACTGGTGCTGTCTATGGTGACACGCTAGCTTGGATGAACTTCTTCTTCTTTAGTTCCTCTATATGCTGACATACCTTGGCCTGTTCTGAATCTGCCATTCTGTAAACTCGATCTGATATCGGGTTAGTCCCAGGTGCCAATTCTATACTGAACTCAATATCCCTAACCGAGGGTAGACCTGGAAGTTCTTCAGGAAATACGTCTAAAAACTCTTCAACTACCTTTGGAACCTGAACTCCTTCCATTGCCGTTACTACTCCCTGCTCTTGTTGAGTTGCCACTGATCTGACTAAGGTGAACCTCTTCATGCCTTGAATATCAAAAGATACACTCCTTCTACGACAATCTATCGTCGCATGACTGTCTTTCAGCCAGTCCATGCCTAAGATAACGTCAAAATTTTTAACAGGAAATTCTATCAACTGGACGGGTAAGGAATGCCTGCAAACTACAATGTTACACGCTAGAATGACTCTACTAACTCCTACGAGCCCATTGCTAGTGAGTATATTCAACCGTCCTGGTAATGCCTCGAACTCTATTCCTAGCCGTGTCACAAATTGTGCAGATATAAATGAATGTGATGCTTTCGAATCAAACAATGCTACTGTGGGATATGAGGCGACGAGAATGTTACCTGCCATAACATCTCCCGATGCCAATGCCTCTTTCAAGAACAGAGTGAATGCCTGCCCTCGACCTCCTCGTTGGTTTCCATGTTGTGGCCTAGCCTGGTGCTGCTGCTGGCCCCTGCTTTGATGATCCTGGGGTGGTCTATGCTGGTGTTGCTGCATCGACGATCCCTGCTGCCGAAACATCTGAGCCTGCGGCATTAACGGGCGTTGTACCAATGACCTTACTGCCACCGCTGGTCCTCGATACTGGCCTGCCCCTGGTGTGTAGGCCTCAAAAATGAAAGTCATGCTGAGTTGATCAGGACAAAGTCTAAAAGTCACGCTGAGTTGATCAAGACAAAGTCCAAAAGTCACGCTGGGTTCTACCTGCCTATTTCTTCAAATATACGCAGAGATAGCTCATCATTTGTCAGAGTATCATTATGACTGACAGCACGATAGTCGAAGAATGTCTCCTCGTATGCCACGTATGCACAGGACTCGAGAGATCTCAGTCGACTATTGTGTGACTTTCGAAATCTTCCTCAACAAGACTCAGCCTTCACCAAGTTGGCGTGCCAAAAAGACCTTATTGTCATTTAATGTGACTGACAAGGCAATCAAATGTCAGAGATTTTGTGTCAGCCGAAGCACGTCGAATCAAGACAGCTGGCAGTTCTGACTCAAGTCTGCGTGTATTTTGAATTTCTATGTTCCTTCCTTAAGCTTGCGTGAATTCTGAGCTTTCTGCTTCCAGTTAGCGTGTATTCTGAAGCTTTTTACCCTAAGTCTGCGTGGATTTCGTCTTCAACAAGTCTGCGTGGATTTCATCCTCAACCAAGTCTGCGTGAATTTTGTCTTCAACAAGTCTGCGTGGATTTCATCTTCAACCAAGGCTGCGTGGATTTTGTCTTCAACAAGTCTGCGTGGATTTTATCAAATTGGAGTACGTGGCAGCCATGCCACCGATCTCTCGCCTGCATGTCCTGTAACTTGCACACGACTCATGCACGATTGCCATGTGTCCAACAGTTACAGGCCACGTCCAGTAACTGCTTATAACCTTGCGTATGTTAGATCCTGCGTGATTTTTAACTATGCACAGGTTGTGAAGACAGTTATCTTTTTCAGTTATTTTTGACTCTATAAATAGAGTTCTTTTTCTCATTTATTGTACAGATACATTGCTATCTAAATTGCTATAAAATTTTTGAGAGCTTTTCTTCTTCGCATCGTCCAAGGGATAAAGCGATCGTCTTCTAGATCGGATTCCTACAGTTGTAATTTTCCCAGAAACACAATAAATAAAGTGAATTTATTTATGGAAAACAAATTGGCGACTCTGCTAGGGAAAACCATCTCCTCTTCTGAGATGGCAACAACTCAATGCGACACTTCGTCAGTCGGCTCGACGAAGAAGGTAATATTGATCCAATTCGATCAACTCGCCTACGAAGAAATGCAGCGGGCTAAGGGTGGCAAGCACACTTCAGCCTCCATCACCACCGCCAAGTCGAAAGGGCGATCTATCTGTCCCTAAGAATCTGTTGGCAACTAGTAGTGAAGTTTCTGCCACAGTGTCTACTCCTAACACTGGCAAGAACTCTACTGTAAGCACACACACTCTTGTGTGCTCGAAGACTACAGCAATCAAAAGTCACGCTGACAGCACTGGCTCCTTAGCCAAATCTGTTCCAGCGTGTAATTTCAAAATCAAAAGTCACGCTGACAGCACTGGCTCCTTAGCCAAATCTGTTCCAGCGTGCAATCTCAAAATTAAAAATTACGCTGATAACACTGGCTCCTTAGCCAAGCCTGTTCCAGCGTGTATTTCCAAATCCAAAAGTCACGCTAACAGCACTGGTTCTTTAACCAAGCCTGTTTCAGCGTGTACTCCATATACATCATCTAAGAAGAATAGCTCTTTAGCTATCTCTTCTTCCTTGCCAACTTCTACTAGAACTGGGCGTAGTCTTGCTAAAGCTCCTTCACAAATGGCACACAAAGTCCCGTCGAAAAGAAACAACTCTTTAGTTGTTCCTTCTGCTCCTGTAGTGTTTACTTCAGGAACAGCTTTGACTGACAGTTTTGTTAGTCAAAGAAAAGGAGATGGTCTCTTGACTACTCTTCCTTCTGGACATTCTATGTCTCAAAACTTGAATAAGTCTAAGAAGAAACATTTCTTAGTGTCTTCTTCTACGACTTCTTCGAATTGGGCACATAATTTGTCTATAAAAGAGGGTCTGTTACCAACTCCTAATCAAGGGGGTGGTTCAACTCTTCCTTCTCTGCAAATATCCAGATCAATGGAAGAAAAACTCCAAGTATCAAAAACTAATGTTTTACCTCCAACTAATCTAAGAACAAAACTTAATCAAATCCGTTTGGAAAGCATTTCTGCAAGAGATCCAGATGCAGAGTATGCTAGAAATTATGTGGCTCATATTAATCACTCTCTATATAATCAAGAGCCATCAGGACCTAAGAACCAGAAATATATTCCTAAAAATACACAAAGAATGTTCTCTGATGTACCACAATCTTCACAGACAGATTTATGAGAACATCTTCAACAGAAGAGAAGGAATAATTCTGTGTCAATGGATTATGACCATGCTGAATGTGAATTCCAGCCAAGAGTCATAATTCAATGCAGATGTCAATCAATGGATCATGATCATCATGAATGTGACTTCCAGCCAAGGGTCACGATGCAATGCAGATGTCAAACTAAACGACAATCTGTCTTTAATCGGATTCAGTGTGAACCTATGCCTGATGAAGATGAACCTCTGTTTGCTTCTGTCAATATGACCTCTCGGGAAACTGGAGGTAGCACTGATAGTCCAGATGGTGTATATAGAGGCACCAGATCAAGAGTCATGGCTTCTAATCAAAGGACTTTGATTTTAGAAGATGATTCTGAATTTCTTAGAGAATCTAATTTCCCACCTCTTCCTACTGGGGGTAGTTCTCCTACAAATGACTTTGATGCACAAAGTAATGATTCAGAACATACAACATCCACCAGTTCATCAATAATTCCTCGTACAGTCATAACCTATATGGTCAATGGGAATACTGATGAACCTTCTTCTTCTATGACTCCTCAAGAACAAAGAATTGTTTCTTTGGAACAGCAAATAAAGTCTATGGCTGACACTATAAAGTCGATGTATGAACTTATGGCAACCCAGATGCAAAATCGACGGACTGTACCGGAAGCCATACCAATTGACACTGGTGTAAGTCCAGTACATGTTCCTCCAGCAGTACAATCCAATACTCCTGGGCAAGCACAACCAGTTCCTAGTCACTCGGAAGCTGGGGGTAGAGCTTATAATGCTGTTCCTCCTCCCAATTATTCTCAACAAGCTACAACCCCATAATCTTTCGGAGTTGTTACTGAAGAATTGAGGAATCTCCGAACTCAATTCGAGGCATTCAAACAGAAGGATGGTTTGCAAAGGTTAGGTATTAAGCAACCTTATCCGATAGAATGGAAGCAAGTATCTTATCCTCCTAAATATTAGCCTCCTACTATCTCGTTCTATGATGGAACCACTTCTCCGAGTCAATTCATCAATCACTTTGAAGTGATGACTGACCATCTACAACCAAGTGACGCCCTCCTTACTCGGGTATTTGTCGGTTGTCTCAAGGGAACGACTTATGACTGGTATAGAAGTCTCCCAGATGGGTGCATTACCTCATTTGCTAGTTTTAAACAAATTTTTCTTGAACGATTCTATGAAGGGCTCAATGACATGACTATATCTGCTCTTATAAGAATCAAGCAGAAGAATAATGAAACTGTTGAGGATTTTATTAAACGGTTTCGAAGAGAAGCTTTGAAGATGCCTCTTGGAACTCCTGATGCTGTTACTATTGATACATGTAAATCAAATCTGTTACCAATCATCAGCATGTGGACATGATCTACTCAATTCCAAGATTGGCCTTCTTTCATAGTGAGTGCCAAAGCCGCAGAAATTAGTGCTGAAACCTTTAAAGGTTTAGGAGTGCAAATGGCTCCTAAAGAAATAGGTCAGAATGCTAACAATAATGCTAAATCCAATACCCGCAAGGGGAAAGAAACTCTTGAAGTTAATCTTCAGAGTAAAGATGCATCGACTGTTCAAACTCCTCCTGCTTCTACGACTCAACAACCAAGAACACCTCGCCCCAAAGAAGAATACTCTTTTGATGACGATGATGTTCTGGGTATCTTTGAATGTCTGCTGAAAGGTAATAAAATACAATTACCTGAAATCAAGAAACCTGATGAAGCTGGTAAGACAGATCATCCCAAATACTGTCCATACCACAGAATGTTGGGTCACACAATTCGTACATGTTATGTACTGAAAGGAAAGATCCAGGAAATGATTAAATCTAGAGCTATCTCTCTTACTCTGAAAGAGAAGACTGTCACTTCCAACGTCGTCTCTATGCAATTCGGAGATTTCCCTCCTCTGAAATATGGAAGGACAAAATGCGGATTAGGTTATACTGCTCCTACTCCCTTTATCAATACTATCCATGAAGATCCCGAATCTGACGAAGATAAGAGATCTGATTCTTCTAGTACCACCTCTTGGGATTCTGATACAAGTATTGGTGACTTCCACCGCAATATTCTGTCTTCCAACATGGTCTCCGTTGACGATTCTGAAGATAATGAAAACGAAGACGAATTTGAAATCTCACCTGAATCAGAACAATGGGCCCAAAGGTTAGATAATCAATGGGAGTTCCGATTCAAGCAAAAAGAACCTCCTTGCTGGAACCCACGAGGAACTTGCAAGCGGCCATCCTCATGGCTTCTTCTTCTTCAGTCCTTTCTGGTTCGAGCAGGAAGTCCAGAATGTCCCGTGATGGTTTGGGTGCAGACGAACCTTCGCCTGCTTTTGCCTCCTTTGACTGAACTGGATATGCAGGGCGGTCTTCATTGCCCTTCTGAACCTTCGGGGCAATTTTAGCCTTCTTGGATGCTTCTCCAGACGATATTTTTATGTTGAAGAGTAGAAGTGTTCATTTCTGTCAGATTTCTGCTATATTTATAGGCAGAAGTTCCTCAAATAACGAAGCGACACATTCATTCGACGATTCGCTCGTTCATTAATACCTGACGGTTTGTCCGTTCATTCATTATCATCCGACGGTTCGCCCGTTCATTAATACCTGACAGTTTATCTATTCATTTATTATATTTATTCTAACGGTTCTTTCGTTCATTATTACCACCTGACGGTTCTTCCGTTCATTACATCCACCCGACGGTTCATCCGTTCATTTATTATCACCCGACGGTTTGTCCGTTCATTATCATTCGACGGTTCGCCCGTTCATTATCATTTTCGACGGTTTATCCGTTCATCATCCATGTCAGAATCATATTTTGATATCTAGTCTTTTGATTCTCGAGTCCAAAGATCATGAAAAATTGAGTTCAAAGATATTTTTATGTCTGAATTCTGTTTTTTCTAATCAGTATTAAACTAAGATCATTTCTGGTTTAATATCATCTGATAGAATTACAAAGTTCATTTGTATATTCTATTCTATTGAAATGTGTCATGTATTATTTACCTCTGAACATATTTTCTATAAATCATCAAAGCAACAGAGTCAAAAATCAGATCAAAAGTTCTCATTCGTTTTCATTCAAAGTCAAAATATTGAGTACAAATGAAAATGAAAAAGATCTATTTACTAGGAGTTATTAGCTCCTTAATACGGTTAAGTACAGTACTCATTCTCTCATCATGAGCTTTGCGGACCCTTTCCGCTGCTTCAACCGTGACATTTTGTTCATCAAAAGCAACAATAGCAGATTGGCGACGACCTACTTCTTCAATTTGTTCTGTCTGTATCTGTTCTCGCTCCTTTTGAAGAATTTCACAGCGTTCAGCTTCAAAAATATAAGTAGTAACGGCCTCAGCTTCCTCTTTTTCTATGACAACAATTCGCTCTTGAAGTCGAGCCAGCTCTTCTTTTAACTTCTTGAGTTCTTCAGCTTTGGATGCTTTGTCTTTCTCCAGAAGATCTACTCTCTGACGAGTAGCTAATATCTCTTCACCCTTCTTTACTAATTTCTCAGAAGAAGAGGCAAAAAATGCTTCTAGGGCAGCTTGCTGGGACTGAGCTTCATGCTCTAATTGACTGATTTCAGCTACAGTTAAAGATTGAATATCTTCTTTCTTAGTCTTCCAGTACCTTTGGATGGTTATCTCCAATTCATCCAGGAGATGTTCGAAGAAGATGCATTGAGATTCGCAACCAGCATGTCTCAATGCCATGAGCGGGAAATTGACCATAGTTCGAAGTTCAGAAAAGGGCATAGCTTCATCCTTCAAGAAACGTTTGGAGTATGTATCAAGATATGAGTAGATGATTTCTGCATACATCCCTAGAGTTCTTGCCAGTCCCGTCTCGAACCCAGGAGTCGCTGTCACCATTGAAGAAGAAGCTTGTATGTTTTCTATCCTGGGAACGGAGGTATGTGCCGCTGGAGAACTCCCTTCATCAGCATCAATCTGGATAAGTGGAGCATGAGTCGAACTCATTGCTGCAGCAGTTCCTACAAGTCAAAAAAAAAATAATCAGCATATAAAAAAAAGAGAGAAACAGTAAAAACAGAATTTGAAATAAAATTCTACCAGGCTGAGGTTCAGGGAGTCTTGCGTCTTCTCGTAGTTGGTCCATGATGGTGTCCGACACCTGTTTCATGTGACTGCTTCCAGCTCCAGAATTACTGGGTACTGGAGCGTCGTCCGGAGATTGAGCAGGTTCAGGGTTGAGTTCCATTCTGTTCCCTCTGACTTTATCCTCATCATAATGAGTAGAAGTGCCAGCATGCCAATCCTCTTCTTCTTCTTCAACTTCTTCTTCTACTTCAGACTCTTCTTCATCCCCAACTTCAGGATGAGTCTCTGATCCGGAGTCCAAGATGTTCACATCTTTATCTATTCCTTGAGATTGATGAATCTCAGGAACAGTAATGATAGCAAGCTCAGTATTGACTGCCGGTTCAGCCTTTTCTGGAATATCAGTTCGAAGAATGATGTCTTTACAAACATTCTTCAACAAGTCATCAGCAGCTGATAGCTCGGATGCTGGCACGTCTTTATCGCGTCTGGCTGAAGAAATGTTTTCTTCAGTCTGAGTTTCTGGAACTTTCGTTTGTTCCATAACTTCTGCCGGAGCTGGTTCTTCTTCAGAATATTCAATCTGGTCATCCAATGCCTGGATGACGCCCTCTGTCCCATGCTCAAAAGGGATCATCCTCGTCTCTGAGGGTTCAGTTGCTACTCTACTTGTTGTCGGAGCAGTCATTTCGTGAGTTCGAGTGGACTCTACCTCAGTCCGTTCAGCTGAAGTGGTCGAAAGATGAACATTATCAGATTCTGTTTTCTCAACAGAAGCCGCTTCATTGATTTCTGGCAAAACCCCTCCACTCATAATTGTTTCTAGGAGTTCGTTGCCCTTCATTTTGCCAACGATCTTCTTGACATACCTACCTCTCGACCTCATTGTTATCAAAGGAGCATCGTCTTCTTCTTCGTCTTTATCGGCGGCATCATCTTCGTCAACTGAGATGCCCCCTAAAGATGAAGTGGCAGTTACTGAGACCCCTTTTTTCTTCTTCTTGGATGTCGGAGACTTAGTGCTTTTTTTGGAGACTGTCTCAGATTCATCGCTTCGCTTCCTCTTAGAAAGGGATACAAATATGGGAGGAAGAACTTCATCAACAATTCGCTCTTGAAATAAATCATATAGGGGCTCAACCTCCGCTGTCTCATCTTTAGGTTCCGGAGAAAATTGTTGAATAACAATCTTTTTCTTTGACCTCTTAGATGGAGCCGGGTCGTCTCCCGCAACAAAAGTCTTCAGATGGAAACTCGACATGAAGGTGCTCGACGAAACATAGAAGCGAGCATATGTGTAAAGCATCTTCGTCCCCATGCTGGATAGAGGATTAGGCATAGAGAATATAGCTTTTGTATCTCTAGCCGCAAAGTATCTCCAGGCCCGAGCTCCGTCAATAAGCCCTCCACAAGCGGAAAGGCAGGTAGTGGCGTTCCCAACATGAAGTTGGTCATATCCGAATTGCCTGGCAAATCGGCTCGGTAAATACGGCTCCAGATACGTCATTTCTTCATGACGGTATACTAGATGAGAGCGCCGGATTCTCTGCAACCATTGAAAGGCTACATCATCTAGCCTGTTCGCTTTATCTCTGTCCATCATATTCAAGGGCATGTTCTCATAATCCAGTGGTGGAGGGACACATTGAATCAACCAATATGACGCTCGATTCAGAATATTTCTGCATTCTGGAAGGGTGTGAACCTTCCAGAAAGTTTCCCCAGTGTACTTCTCCAAAAAGAGACTGCCACTCCCTCCTGCTCCCGGAGGTATTAGACCGTCATGATGGAGAAGAAGCCAACCATATAGATATGTGAAGGGTATCTCTACTCTTGGAAATTCGTCGGTCATCTTCCTCTGATTGGATAGCATGTTGGTTACAAAATTCCGAAGACCTGCGTTCAGCCTACAGGTCATCGCTGACAATAAGTCTATCTTATAACCATACATCAGGCGCACTGCTGCAAAAATTACGCCTCTATGTATTCTGTCCAGCAAACTGGAGCCAGGAACGACGAATCTTCTGAGCCAAAGAGATAGGAATCCGGCTAAATGACCGTTCCTTGACAGAGTCTTTCCACTCTGTCTCACATACGAACTAAAGGTGGTTCCAGCTTTAAACTCATACCAGTCTTCAGTGATTATAAAATCCTTGCAGTCATATTTCTCCAGTAGATAAATGATTTCACTCTCAAAGAGAGGCTTGAAGGAGTTAATTTGGTACCATCTCTTCTCGTTTATCCTTTTCTCGTCCTTTTCACGGTTCATGAAAAGATAGGACATCCACTTCTGGATGTGGTTGCCGGATTCTTCCTTAGCACTCTTGTAATACAGAGTACATGTGCCGAAATGGCACATCATCTCTTCAAAAAGGTGCACCATCTCTGGATTCTTCTCTGACAAAAAGTTTAGCTCTTTTGTCGTAGGTACATACTCTTCATACGGCAGTGTGCCTGAAGGCAGATGCGAGATGTGTTCCATCTCATGAAGGGCGAAGCCCATATCCCCTTTGGGAGTCATAAAAGTCCCCGTCCTGTAGTTATACCTCTCAACCAAGGCCAAGAACAGAGAAGGGTTGGGTCTGAAGCCGTACGAGGAATTGGCGATTGCATTATAAAGGTTTATCTTCTTTAGCTCACTCTCATATTTCTCCAGAGCCCAATGGACCAAAGTCCTCCACCTCACGTTTTCCTGATTCATTAAGCCGTTCATCCTCGGCGTCGAATCAGTGGTATAGAATGCATTCTCGTTTGCCATGAATTCGTTTACGAAAATAGGCATCCAGAATGGCATCAATATCGACGAGTCTTCAGGTAGTATACATCCTGGCTTCAGACCTCGGAACACGGATACATGATTCTCTGGGGAACTGAAGAATTCCTCCTTCCTGTAAATGATACGGCTCGCCTTTGTCTGCTGATATTCTGTTACATACCAGGACATCTTTCTAGGATAACTGGCATGCATGAATCTCATGATAGATAAGCCCCTAGAAACCTTCGGCCAGTACATGGGCTGGCTTACATCACCTTCAAAGTAAAAGCAGACCTTCTCTCTGATGCCCTTCGGTTGTGATTTTTGTGCTATGGCATCCCCGAACAGAAATGCTGGTTTCTTGTGGGACACCAAATCAAGACTCTGAAAGGGTTCACCATTTATCAGACAGAGTAAAGTTGTATGGTCTTGATTTGCCAACAACGACAGTCTGGCTTCTGGAAGGTCAAATTGAGGAAATTGCACATGAGATAAATCATGTTTAAATGAAAAACTCAAGTGCCCTTCATAATCTGCCTCTTCACTTCGAATATTCACTACAGAAAATAAAGAAGACAAGGTCAGATGTGTTTCAGTAAAATCTATGTCTACGAGCTTTATGCGTGTATTGCAGTATTCGAAGGAAATTTTATAAATCACGCAGACTTCAGACAGATATACTGTCAAAACATGCTGAATGATTTATTCACGCAGGCAATTAATTCACGCAAAGTTCAGACAAATTAGAATGAAAGTCACGCATCATTGCCAGAATCATATTTTGACAAAAGTACGCTGACGGATCAAAACTAATCTATCCAGAGGATGACTCTCAGAAGCGGCGTGAATAATTCAACATGGAAATTTCTGCCAACATGTGAAAAATCATGCAGAGTCATGAGAGCCATGCTCGTTTGCGTGAATCACAGAGCTTCGTAAACACGAAGATGTGAAGTATGGCCGACCCTAAAGAGGGGGCATACTTTATTAATATCCTTTGCCCTAAAAATGGGGGATATATTTCTGAAGTTCATTATTTGTCTTAAGATCCTAAAATTTCTATGTGGAGTTCATCTTCATCAAAGTCATCTTCGTCAAGTCATCCTCAACAGTTTGTATCCCCATCCATCACTTACGCTGCATAGGAGGATGCGTGACTTCGCATCGAGGGAGTCTATCAGTGGTGGCACGCGAGGAAGTCGCAGGAGCTTTCCCCTTGGCCTGAACATTGGTTTTCTTAGGAGCCATTGCTGTTGAGAAAGGGAAGAAGAAGTCGGGGAAGATGAAGTTCGTCGGAGAAGATGAAGTTTTCTCTTCTGTGGATTTTTCTCTCTCAAAAGCAAGTAAAGAAGGAAAGAAATAATCTATGGCTTATTTATAGGCTCATGAAGAATTCCAAACGGCAACATCATTATTTGCCTCGATTTAGGAGATTTCCACGGGATCCTAACCGCACAGAATCCCAACAAGTCCAATCATTTTTGAGTAAATCTTTCTTAAAGACATCTCAGCGTGAATTCATTTTATTATCTCGATTTCAAAGTATTTCAAAATAATTTATCATTTTTCGAAAACTTTAAAGGGGGTTTTGTAGGCCTCAAAAATGAAAGTCACGCTGAGTTGATCAGGACAAAGTCTAAAAGTCACGCTGAGTTGATCAAGACAAAGTCCAAAAGTTACGCTGGGTTCTACCTGCCTATTTCTTCAAATATACGCAGAGATAGCTCATCATTTGTCAGAGTATCATTATGACTGACAGCACGATAGTCGAAGAATGTCTCCTCGTATGCCACGTATGCACAGGACTCGAGAGATCTCAGCCGACTATTGCGTGACTTTCGAAATCTTCCTCAACAAGACTCAGCCTTCACCAAGTTGGCGTGCCAAAAAGACCTTATTGTCATTTAATGTGACTGACAAGGCAATCAAATGTCAGAGATTTTGTGTCAGTCGAAGCACGTCGAATCAAGACAGCTGGCAGTTCTGACTCAAGTCTGCGTGTATTTTGAACTTCTATGTTCCTTCCTCAAGCTTGCGTGAATTCTGAGCTTTCTGCTTCCAGTTAGTGTGTATTCTGAAGCTTTTTGCCCCAAGTCTGCGTGGATTTCGTCTTCAACAAGTCTGCGTGGATTTCATCCTCAACCAAGTCTGCGTGGATTTCGTCTTCAACAAGTCTGCGTGGATTTCATCTTCAACCAAGGCTGCGTGGATTTTGTCTTCAACAAGTCTGCGTAGATTTTATCAAATTGGAGGACGTGGCAGCCATGCCACCGATCTCTCGCCTGCGTGTCCTATAACTTACACACGAATCATACACGATTGCCATGTGTCCAACAGTTACAGGCCACGTCCAGTAACTGCTCATAACCTTGCGTATGTTAGATCTTGCGTGATTTTCAACTATGCACAGGTTGTGAAGACAGTTATCTTTTTCAGTTATTTTTGACTCTATAAATAGAGTTCTTTTTCTCATTCATTGTACAGATACATTGCTATCTAAATTACTGTAAAATTTTTGAGAGCTTTTCTTCTTTGCATCGTCCAAGGGATAAAGCGATCGTCTTCTAGATCGGATTCCTACAGTTGTAATTTTCCCAGAAACACAATAAATAAAGTAAATTTATTTATGGAAAACATGGTGCTGGCAGAGCAGGAAACTGTTACCCTGGTCCTCCTAACCTCGAATTTATGGGACAGGTGGTAACCCGATGATCTGGGTTTCCACATATCAAACACTGCCCGTTCAATGTTCGACACACATCTCTAGTGTGCCCTACCTTCCCACAATAAGTGCAGCACGTTGGGGGTTGCTGGTTCTTCCTCTGTTGCTGTTGCTGCTGCCTTGGTGGTGGTGCTGGCCCTCGTATCGCCACATCGTGGATACGAATGCCAGGGGATGGTGCTGTTGTTCGGGGCGCTGCTCCCCCTCCTCCTTCAATCTGACTGTGGGATCTCTTCTGACCTCCAGTCCTTGTCGTGATCCTTTGAATGGTGATCTCATGCCTTCGGGTTGCCGTCAATACTTTATCAAAAGTCTGGTAATTGTGCCCCTCTATCAATTGCAAGAGTTCAAGATGAAACCCTTGATGGAACCTCATGGCCCTCTGGCTCTCCGTTGCTACCATCTCTGGGGCGAATCTACTCAATCTGCAGAACTCTGTTGCATAAGCATCTACCGTCTTGCCAGCCTGTCTGAGGTTGATAAAATTCTGTTGTAGCTCGAACTGCACCACAACTCCATAGTACTTTGTCTTGAACCTTGCAGTAAAATCGTTCCAAGCAATATGACGTCTGATGCCTACCTCCTCTGATTCCTACCAATCACGTGCAAAATCCTGAAGTAACAACTTCACTAGATCCATACGTTCTTCTGCCGGCACCTTAGCCGCTGTCAAGATAGCCTCAATATCCTTAAGCCACGCATCTGCTGAGATGGCATCTTCCGTGCCCTCGAAACGACAGAGGTTATACTTGCAAAACCTGGCTGATGCTCCGGAATCTGTCCTTGCCCCTCTTTCCAAAGCCGTCTGCAATCCTTGGTTGAGCAACACATTCTGCTCTTGCAACTGAGCGTGCATGCATTGCTGGGCTAACATATGATGTTGCTGAGTGGCCATCATCCCTCTCATGATCTCCAGAAGGGCTGGTGTGTCCACTTCTACGGGAGTAGGTGGAACTATTGGTGGCGTTGGAACTTTTAGATAATGTGGTCCAGTTGCTGGTTCCACTATCACTTCTTCCTGGATAGTCTCTTGAGGTAGTTCCGGCCCTTGTTGCTGACCAACCTGGTCAGGTTGCCTATGTTGCCCTTGTTGTTGCTGTCCAGTCCTGACAGATGCGGACAAAGTGCCCCTAAGAAAAGGGACAAGAGAACAATCAAACGATCGGACAAGAAAGATCAATGAAGTCAAAGGATACCGGAATGGCAAGCTAGAATCGAGAGCAACGAATCAGGAGATCAAGGGAAAACATGTGTGATTGAGACATTCTATAAATCGAAACACCCCACAAGTCTGAAATCAGACCTGCATGGGCCGACACTAAAACCTTGTCACGCCCCAGAACCAGAAGACTGGAGAGCGGGGGAATGACTCAGCAGCTACGTATTATGGGTAGATGAATACCGTATAATATGGTCAATGCTGTCTAAAAGACGAGGGGGTGCTGTCACGACCCGCAGCCGTTTTTTTTTTAAACGGATACGAGACGTGTCCAAGCCAGCCTACGCCGCAGTGTCGGCGGTAGAACGCTGTCACGGCCATGAAGATCATAATCACAAAGATGCTCATTCACATAATTAATTTAATTTACAATGATCACAAGTTTTACATTTGCAGGAAAATATAAACTTGTACAAATATTGAATGACTATAACTTGACTATCTAACTAGTCTTCTAGGCTCGTCTGCAAGTATTCCCGTCACTTCCCAAGCTAAGTGAATCCACGGCTAACCTGAAAATGTTGGTTTCCAGTCAGGAATGGAACGAGCACAATTCACTGAATGCAATTTCAAATAAAGAAAATGACTATAAGACAAAGGTTAGGCATCAATCATGAGTTTTGAAAATAACAGTAAAGCCGTAAGAAAAATCAATAGTAATAAATAGACCAATATACTTTTCCACCGATAGAAGTACCTTTGACATGTGATCGGTCTGGGGTGCTACACCGCACGGTCTACGAGATCTACTTGCAAGAAAAATAAGCACTGTCTACGAGATCTACTTGCAGAAATTAAACACTGTCTACGAGATCTACTGCATAAAAATAAACGAGGTCTACGAGATCTACTGCATAAAGTAAACAATGTCTACGAGATCTACTGCATAAAATAAACAATGTCTACGAGATCTACAATGTCTACGAGATCTACAATGTCTACGAGATCTACAATGTCTACGAGATCTACAATGTCTACGGTCGGATCACACATCCTTGGTACTTCTCATTCCCGACTCAATAATTTATAATAGAGTATAAAAATATCACATAACCAATGACTAATCAATGAAATATAGTAAAGATCAATATCGAAATGCAGACAATAAACTGTACTCGCCTGTGGTCCCGTGCTGGTGAAACCGACAATCTGAACTACTCAATGTGCCACTATAGTCAAAACCCGTACAACAGTCCCTGGAAGCTGAAACAGACAATACCAATGATCTCAGAATAGTCCAATTAGGTAGGATTGCCTGTCCTTAAGTCCAATTCTGGACACAGGGGCAAAACGGTAATTTCGGACAAAAACGATGTCCGCCGTTGGACCCGCTTTGCACCGAAAAGCGTGCCAGAGTCAGTGGTCTCTAAAGTTATCAAACTACATGTCTACAGATCCAGTTTTCTGATACGAACCCAACCGTATGTCCAAAGTTGGATTCCGGCGGGCCGTGCACAAAATCGCCCGTTGAGTGGGACCGTGGGGCCCGCAAAACGACGTACGATTCTACTGTCTCAGAATTGGACCAAACTTGGCATACATGACCAGAAAAATGATACGGTCCTGTTGGCGCAAGTTTCGTCTCGATCTGACGAACGTGCACAAAGTAATTGAGAAATTTACAACGTGCACGATACGGTGAATTTCGACGGATACGCATCAAATTCGTCGCGCACACGCGACCAATTTGAATTCCGCCAAAGCCCACACGACCACGAAGCCGTTACGCAGCTTTAGCTTACGGTGCGCGACCACGTCGCCCGGTTTGGCGGGACGCACGTCGTGTGGAACAATTTCAATGTTTTAAAAACAGATTTTTCTCTAACTTTGGAATCCAATTTCTTGATACATAATTGATGATTTCGATTTCCGCAAAAAGGGTTGTGAAGCCCTATATGTTGACTAAAATTGTGTTCAATTAGAATTTCTAAAACGACACTAGATCGATCGCAATCGATCTTCAAATATGGGTAGTTGGACTGAAATCGTCCTGTTTTCTGGACAGGTTTTGGTCGAATTTAACTCGATTTAACGGCCAATCCAAACCATTTAAATTTAATCTAAAAGAAAGGAAATAATCTCGTATATATTGGGAACATACCCGCGAAATCGGTTCGTGAAACCGATGAGTGTAGAGGGAGAAAACTCGTCGTGAAGTTGCCCATTTTATTGCAACCGCTGCTGTTGCTTCCGCTCGTCCTTGCGCACGCGCGCTGTTTGGTGGCCGGCCTGCCGCCGGCGACGTGCGGCGGTGGCACGTGGGGTGCGCCCAGGCGTGGGGGGGGGGGGGGGTGGCGGACCATGGTGTTAGGGTTTCGTATGAAACCCCCCTCTCGCAATGTATATATATATGAACTTGGAAAAATCCGAGCAGTGCTCGGTTTGGTTCTGCTTATACTGATCTCGGTTTGGCTGGGAATTAAGGGGTTGGTGCAAACTTGTTAAAGCTTATGGTGGATGGGCCAGGCTGGCTTGAAGAGAGCTTGGGTCAGGTCTGAGTCGAAGCTAAGTTGGGTTTTTTTTTTTTTCTTTTTTTTCTTTTTCTTATTCTTTCTATTGTTAGTAGGTATATATATCTATATCTATATATATAATAACTCCTGCACATCTATATAATATATATGTATACAAATGCACACATTTGCATAATATATTTATATATACATTTAAATACTCACATTTAATATATTTATATATACATACCTATATATATCTTATACACGCACATATACGTATGTATATCTTTACTCATATATATGTACCTACATACCCACATATTATATTATATACGTTTATATATACGTATTTGTATATATATATATTTATATATACACATACACGCCTATTATATTAATATTTATATATACACAATACATGTATTTATTTGTATACGTGTATATATTCATACATATTACACCCATTTTATATATAAATACCTACACATATACACGTATACCTATGTATATATATATATTTATATACATTACTACTTAATTTCTAGATATCATAATATCACGTCTTCCTAGTGTAGGGTCCTTTCAACAATATGTACACAGGTGTAATATTTTTATTTATATCTATTTATATATATATTTACTTATCTATATATTCTTATATCTACTCATACAATACTCCATAAATTCTAGTAAATCCAAAAGTATCGTTCCTAGGTAGAGTCTATCTATATAAATATGATCACGTACATATATATAACATTTATTATCAATAATATATAACCAGTAATAATAAATTAATATCGTATAAAAATATTCTTGATAATATTGGTAACAAAATAAATAGTAATAAAATATTTTTAAAATTTTCGGGAAGGGGAGCTACAAATCTACCCACCTTAAAATAATTTCGTCCTCGAAATTCTACTCATAATTATTCTTAACTATTCAAAAGAAGGTCTATCCTAACTTTAATCTCCTCAAATTAAATAATCAAAATATCTTATAACCCTCTCTAGCCATTTTATAACTACGATCATCGAGGACTTCTACCCACCTTTGGTCACACTACTCCCTCAAAGCTTGGTCACTAAAATTTTATAATCATCCAACTAGTTGCTCAAATTCTTCCAATGGATATCTATCGCCTATGGTATCTATAATCCTCGCATATCTATCAAGCAACCAACAATTCAATTATCAACTAACTTATACTATAACCTCTGCTAAATTCTAAGCAACACGGTTATCGACCCCCAAAATAGGAAGGACGAGAGTCAATGGTACGAAAAGACGAGGAAGAATAACTGTGAACAAGCACGAAGTTTCAAGAGCGGTAGAGGATATCAAATGATACCGATAAAATGGACCTTATGAACCATTGACTTATTAGCTAGATTGGGGCTACTCTGTTCCAATCACTGGCTAACTTCGAAGAGACCCTTCATTTCTTAGAGAGGCTTGCAACCTATGCGCTACAAAAGTCCCGTTCTCGAAATTAAAACTAAGCACGATTTTATGATAGAACAGAATTTGAGAAAGCAAGATTGCGATCTATTCCGTGGTTATTTAAATGCACGAGCAAAGAATATAAATACAATACAAAATCGCATCGCGACTTCCAGGTAGATGGGATAAGGGTTACGAATGACTTCATATTCTAAGAAGGGAAGACAACATAATGGGTATAGGTACCTATTCCAAATAGTCCGATTTTATAGTCAACTATGGTGGTATGCATGGATGAGTTTAACTGGGTTTTAATGGGTTCTCCGATTAGACACCAATCGTTAGTTGGATGAACCCTGGATTTCAATCTACACGGACTGAACAAGGTCCCAACGATAAACTATCTTTACTAGGTTAGGGTATCCTAAAATAGGTTTCTATCCAAGGGTTGAGCTAGTTGCCCGTCAAGTTGGATAGCTTGGTCCCTAAAACCCAAAATGCGTCTTCCGTGGCTTTTGTGTTTAAATAGCACGAAAAGACACAATTGAGTGACGCACTAGTGATATGTGCGTAGTGGGCTTCAAGTAGGTCACCACCATATATTGGGTCGAAAGGTTCGAGTCAAGGTTGAGTTTCTAATTGAAATCGGGAAGTATACTAGTGTTATGGTAAGGGTTATACCTAGTCCTTTGTCCTGAAAGTCGTACCATGAAAATAGAGTACAAGGGGACCGGTTTGAGTGGGACATGATATACCTAGATGAAGATGGACTCGTCTAGATCTTGCATGTGAGGTTTGTTGGGAGGTAACAGCTAGTCTCATGCTCCGACTACTAATGGCACGGCAGGGGACGCAAAAGGATCTAAATGAAAAGTGGGAGTCCAAGGGTACTAATTATCAACCTAATGAAAAATTATCCTAATCAGTCGGTAATCCTCGTATACCCCAAAATTTTTTAGGCTTACAGTCTACCCACCTTAAAATAGGACATGGTCTTAGGAATATTGAGGTCAGAAAAATTCCAAAGTCCGGATATTGTACCTCGACTCTTGTAAATGAAGAATAAGGCACGGCGTAACGGAATACTGTAGATTAAATCAAGTCTAGGATCGTTCTTCAATAAATGAAAATGAGTGTGTACAATGACACCCGGTCGATAAAATAGAATGATCTACTCTTCCTTAGGGTACAAGAGTTATCGACGGGATAATCAACTCTAAGGCATATAAAAGGATTTCTAACGACTGGGTCGTGGATTTCTATTCGTGTCAAACCTGCCAGACTATGGTCACAAGGGTTGTAGTGATCATGTATTGTTGACAACTGGTAGGTTGTAGTATGACAGGGTATTTAAGCTATGGTATTGGCTAGGCTAGTGACTGCGGTTCCAACACTAGTTAGGTCTTAATAATAAAATTTACATAACTAGAGCAATATTTGTTGGAAACCAATCTTGGGATGAGTGTCACAGTAAATGATTACCCTATTGTCCACTCATCTCATGTCTATCTGTGGCTTCGGTCGAGGAAGGGTTGGTTCAAGGTTTAAGGGTTGCTAGTTAAGGCAAGCTTCCAGCAGGTAATCAGAGACTCGCAACCTTTGATCTCTAGAGAATTGGTAGTCTCCTAGGTAGGCATTTCGACTAAGGGTAAGACCCTAATCATTCTTAATTTCAGCTGGCTCGAAAGTCCCAATAGTAGTTTGAGGGTCGATGGGAGAACGAGTAACTCCATCTCATGACTGGCCGATGGTAGCGACACTTGGGCCTACCATTATCATAGCTATGGGAGTACTCTGTATCTCTCTACTATCACGAGCTTTTGTCCTTCCAAATCGGTGAAAGACAAAAACAATAAAGAATTCAAGGGAGATGTTACTGAATACAATTTCGTGATTCAAGGGCGAACATATAATTCAAGAGGAATTGTCAATACAGTCGTGGATGAGACCCTAGAGACATCTATATCTCAATCCACGTAGGGTAATTAAATAAAGTGCGAACCAAATGCATCATGGTTGATCAGACCATAATACATTGATTCTGATTAGACAATAAGTTAGCAGGCGTCCCCACTAAACATATGCCTCGAATCAAGCTCGATAAAAGAGTAAGCTTGCAAAACTAGGCTGTAATAGCAGCGTTGGTCAAGATAGTCAAGATACAAGTACACAAAATTTTTGAAAAGAGGCACAAGTAGTTCGAGTTTTGAGAGAATCAAAACTTACATGGTGTTCTTGCTTATACAATCAATCCTACTATCTCCTATTCACAAGGACTTGGTCGGGGTTATGACCTCTAACTTCTGTATTATAGATGAATCTATTAGTTGTCAATCAATTTCCTCGTCAATAGGCTACAAGGACCACGAAATGCTAGATCGGGAGACGCGTTACCCAACTTACAGAACTTCTACTAGTGTTGGCTTCGGGTCTTATGAGACATACATGGTATTGTCCTATCCCCCATAGTATCCTGAACTTGTAATCACGTCTGAAGTCATTTCACCGAGAGTTATGCCTCGCCCATATACTCGGGCTGTGGTAAACCCTTGGGTTCATGATTTCAGGGTGGTATGCGCTCTGATACTCTACCTTATATTGACATCAGGGTGACTACGGTCAAAGAGGACCACTAACTATAATTTAGCAATATTCTATAACTTACAATTCTTCAAAAGGATTTCAATTCTATGGGTTGTGTCTCGCCAGTGCGCTGCTGGCTGCAGTGAACCCACATTTTCCACTCTCAAATAATTGACGACAGTGCGCTGCTGTCTAGTCATTACGAGTCAACCATCATTCCTTTATCTGTAAAATTCCTGGGCTTCTAGGGACTCGAACAAGTCGACTATGAAATAAAACGTAAACATTTGTCCTATCACTCACAACCCTTAAGATAAAAGATTGCACAGGGGGAAATAACTGAGGACAAAAAAATACAAACATTCTAACTCTTCCATGTGTATTCAAGCCTCTGAGGGACAAACTTGAATCGAAACTAACTCGAAGTCCGTATATGGATAACAAAATCAGAACTTATACAAAATATTAATTCCTAGGGCTAATAGAAACTAAATAGGCAGTTCGACTAAGATATGAGGATGATATCTAAGAGGCGAGAGAATGAATTGAATAATCCATCAGGCTAGATCATTAATTCTACGAAGCCCTGCCTTACCAAGGGAATAATTTATCCAATTTAGATTACATCGTCATATCAAGAGATAATAATGTACCTATGGGGATCTGATAAACTATCAAAATTTATAACTCCCTATCTACATTGCATGACCTAGACTACCCATCGGTAACTTTGTATAAGGGACTCCTAGTCTTAGTCATTCTCGTAAATTAAATTAATTTCTAATTCGTGAATGAGCATTTCTAGTCGCAGGCTCGCAATAGTACAACTAACTTGAGTACTATCACGAGTTCGCATGATTTGCGAAGACAGACCTGCATGGGCCACCACAAAAACTTGTCACGACCCGCACCCGTTTTTTTTTTTTAAACGGATACGAGACGTGTCCAAGCCAGCCTACGCCGCAGTGTCGGCGGTAGAACGCTGTCACGGCCATGAAGATCATAATCACAAAGATGCTCATTCACATAATTAATTTAATTTACAATGATCATAAGTTTTACATTTGCAGGAAAATATAAACTTGTACAAATATTGAATGACTATAACTTGACTATCTAACTAGTCTTCTAGGCTCGTCTGCAAGTATTCCCGTCACTTCCCAAGCTAAGTGAATCCACGGCTAACCTGAAAATGTTGGTTTCCAGTCAGGAATGGAACGAGCACAATTCACTGAATGCAATTTCAAATAAAGAAAATGACTATAAGACAAAGGTTAGGCATCAATCATGAGTTTTGAAAATAACAGTAAAGCCGTAAGAAAAATCAATAGTAATAAATAGACCAATATACTTTTCCACCGATAGAAGTACCTTTGACATGTGATCGGTCTGGGGTGCTACACCGCACGGTCTACGAGATCTACTTGCAAGAAAAATAAGCACTGTCTACGAGATCTACTTGCAGAAATTAAACACTGTCTACGAGATCTACTGCATAAAAATAAACGAGGTCTACGAGATCTACTGCATAAAGTAAACAATGTCTACGAGATCTACTGCATAAAATAAACAATGTCTACGAGATCTACAATGTCTACGAGATCTACAATGTCTACGAGATCTACAATGTCTACGAGATCTACAATGTCTACGGTCGGATCACACATCCTTGGTACTTCTCATTCCCGACTCAATAATTTATAATAGAGTATAAAAATATCACATAACCAATGACTAATCAATGAAATATAGTAAAGATCAATATCGAAATGCAGACAATAAACTGTACTCGCCTGTGGTCCCGTGCTGGTGAAACCGACAATCTGAACTACTCAATGTGCCACTATAGTCAAAACCCGTACAACAGTCCCTGGAAGCTGAAACAGACAATACCAATGATCTCAGAATAGTCCAATTAGCTAGGATTGCCTGTCCTTAAGTCCAATTCTGGACACAGGGGCAAAACGGTAATTTCGGACAAAAACGATGTCCGCCGTTGGACCCGCTTTGTACCGAAAAGCGTGCCAGAGTCAGTGGCCTCTAAAGTCGTCAAACTACATGTCTATGGATCCAGTTTTCTGATACGAACCCAACCGTATGTCCAAAGTTGGATTCCGGCGGGCCGTGCACAAAATCGCCCGTTGAGTGGGACCGTGGGGCCCGCAAAACGACGTACGATTCCACTGTCTCAGAATTGGACCAAACTTGGCATACATGACCAGAAAAATGATACGGTCCTGTTGGCGCAAGTTTCGTCTCGATCTGACGAACGTGCACAAAGTAATTGAGAAATTTACAACGTGCACGATACGGTGAATTTCGACGGATACGCATCAAATTCGTCGCGCACACGCGACCAATTTGAATTCCGCCAAAGCCCACACGACCACGAAGCCGTTACGCAGCTTTCGAAGCTTACGGTACGCGACCACGTCGCCCGGTTTGGCGGGACGCACGTCGTGTGGAACAATTTCAATGTTTTAAAAACAGATTTTTCTCTAACTTTGGAATCCAATTTCTTGATACATAATCGATGATTTCGATTTCCGCAAAAAGGGTTGTGAAGCCCTATATGTTGACTAAAATTGTGTTCAATTAGAATTTCTAAAACGACACTAGATCGATCGCAATCGATCTTCAAATATGGGTAGTTGGACTGAAATCGTCCTGTTTTCTGGACAGGTTTTTGGTCGAATTTAACTCGATTTAACGGCCAATCCAAACCATCTAAATTTAATCTAAACGAAAGGAAATAATCTCGTATATATTGGGAACATACCCGCAAAATCGGTTCGTGAAACCGATGAGTGTAGAGGGAGAAAACTCGTCGTGAAGTTGCCCATTTTATTGCAACCGCTGCTGTTGCTTCCGCTCGTCCTTGCGTACGCGCGCTGTTTGGTGGCCGGCCTGCCGCCGGCAACGTGCGGCGGTGGCGCGTGGGGTGCGCCCAGGCGTGGGGGGGGGGTGGCGGACCATGGTGTTAGGGTTTCGTATGAAACCCCCCTCTCGCAATGTATATATATATGAACTTGGAAAAATCCGAGCAGTGCTCGGTTTGGTTCTGCTTATACTGATCTCGGTTTGGCTGGGAATTAAGGGGTTGGTGCAAACTTGTTAAAGCTTATGGTGGATGGGCCAGGCTGGCTTGAAGAGAGCTTGGGTCAGGTCTGAGTCGAAGCTAAGTTGGGTTTTTTTTTCTTTTTCTTTTTTTTCTTTTTCTTATTCTTTCTATTGTTAGTAGGTATATATATCTATATATATATATAATAACTCCTGCACATCTATATAATATATATGTATACAAATGCACACATTTGCATAATATATTTATATATACATTTAAATACTCACATTTAATATATTTATATATACATACCTATATATATCTTATACACGCACATATACGTATGTATATCTTTACTCATATATATGTACCTACATACCCACATATTATATTATATACGTTTATATATACGTATTTGTATATATATATATATATATTTATATATACACATACACACCTATTATATTAATATTTATATATACACAATACATGTATTTATTTGTATACGTGTATATATTCATACATATTACACCCATTTTATATATAAATACCTACACATATACACGTATACCTATGTATATATATATATTTATATACATTACTACTTAATTTCTAGATATCATAATATCACGTCTTCCTAGTGTAGGGTCCTTTCAACAATATGTACACAGGTGTAATATTTTTATTTATATCTATTTATATATATATTTACTTATCTATATATTCTTATATCTACTCATACAATACTCCATAAATTCTAGTAAATCTAAAAGTATCGTTCCTAGGTAGAGTCTATCTATATAAATATGATCACGTACATATATATAACATTTATTATCAATAATATATAACCAGTAATAATAAATTAATATCGTATAAAAATATTCTTGATAATATTGGTAACAAAATAAATAGTAATAAAATATTTTTAAAATTTTCGGGAAGGGGAGCTACAGGTGCATACTACATGAAAGTCTCACTATGGTCACTCCACTTCTATTGTCTCAATCATTCAAACAAGGAACAGAAATAGAGAACATGTAAGATAAAGCAGCAAGGCGCCCCCAACGTTCAGTCAAAATGTTCTTGATATCTGGATTTACAAAACATAGCCAGATGGTGTAGCAAAGTATACACAATTATTTATCAGCTGCAGCCTGACTTAGTTACAATTATGTAAAAGTAAGTACAAGACGATCCGACTAATATGTCGGTGCCAAACGGCAAGGTATAAAGTAAATAACAAAACGAGCGGGGAAGTAAAGAACCCACTCGAGTCCTCCTGTGATCATCCCTCTAGTATTGACCATCTTGGAGGTGGAAGTAAGCTGGATCCTCGGGAACCGGCTCTAAATCTGGCCATGCAAAACCAGAGAGGTTAGACCTCTAATAGCAAGTACCACAAGGAAGCACAATATGAAGGATTAAACCAGTAAATAAGAGAATATAATAATAAATCTCTGCTTGCTACTAAGATTCATATAACATCACGACACTTCGAACCAACCTCCCAACCAAACAAGGATAGAAGTTGGCCCGTCATGTCCTGACATTCTGATCATCTCAGTTAGGTAACAGAGTAAGTACAGTACACAAACAAATCAATTTGAATGGCCATGCAGTTACTACAGCTTGCTACTTGTGAGTCCCAAGTTATCCTGGGAATATGCAATAAAGATTTCTCAGTTTTTACTATGTGCAAGCAAGGCTAGTCTATCCAATCAATCAATTGCGCCAATCATGTATTTAGACGAGTCCCAGCGGGATGCCCGTCGTTAATATACCATGTATATTTAAATAATATAAGCAGATACCGCTCCCTGCCCGTGAGGCAGATTTGCAGTATCTGTGGGAACCAGCCGACCTGTCGGGCACTTAATAGTCCCGAAGAGGGCTGCCATGTAAGAACTCGGGAATCCGTTCTCTCCATGCAATTATTATTTTATTTAACTTAATAGCCTCTATGTTAAGCAAAATCCTATGCCGTGGTTCATGGTCATTCAAATGAGTACTTTCGTACGGGGTACCATATGCACTTCTACAACGATACCTGTACGGTTAGGTTGTAGATTTTACATAGCGTAATTCAACAATCAAAACCAACCACGGAGTAATTATGCCTTGACCATAAAGTACACATGCTACTTTCGTAAATAAATAAATAAATAAATAAACTGAAGCCTGCATATATCTGTATGCCAATATTTGGGACCAGCCAGTCGATTATAATAGTTCATAATATGAACGTGTCTCATTCATTCAATTCAATAAGACGACTAGCCAGCCTCTTAGTTCCAACTAGGAACGCATGATCAATTTACTAAATCAAGATAACAATCCCTATCAATCAATGTCAATTAATGTTAATGAATTCCAAGGCAACAATCAATGTTAATTAATGCCAAAATAATAATTTATGTTTAATTAATGCCCATTCGGGACATAATCAGCCAAAAGGGCATTATGGGCAGCCATAGGCAGATGCCTATTTATGCGGCTAGGTAAGTCGAGCTCCATCCATGCGGTCTGGGAATAACATGAGGCTCAATGAACAAGCCTATGCGGCTGGATGCAAATAAACTTTATGCGGCTAAAATACAACGGAAGTTCATGCGACTGTGGATGACTGGCCTCATGCGGCTCGGTTTTCGAATTCATGCGGCTGCAAGCAACGTGCGCCCATGCGGCTGGGAAATATCTCATGCGGCTACGGATGACTTGTGCCCCTGCGGCCAGAGGAAATTCCATGCGGCAGAATAGATGCAAGCCTATATGCGGCTGAGAAGTCATGCAGCACCATGCGGCTGAGAATGATCAGCGCCATGCGGCTGTGGGACTGAATGCATATGCGGTTAGCTAATAACTCATACGGCAGATAAGTCTCATGCGGCTGACTAAGCCCATGCGGCTAACTAAGCCCAGGCGGCTATCTAGGCCCATGCGGCTAACTAAGCCCATGCGGCTGACGAAGACTTGCCGCATGAAAACTTATGCGGTCAAGCACTGTTCTTCTTCTCCACTTTTTCGAGAAGAAGAACCATGGGAAGCCATTGCTTCCAAGCTCTATAAATCCTTCATTCCAAGCCCAAATATGGACTTCCATAGGTCAAAATGGGGTAGAACAAAATTTTCTACAGCATGGAACCATCAAAACTTGAAGATAACAAAGTTTACTAGACCAAAACCTAAGAAATCCGAAAATGCATCAAACTTAGATCTACAATAAATAAGCCATGGAAATTGAAAATGCTAAGTACTAAAGAGGCTTAAGATTTAGTAAGGAAGATGATGGAACAATAATAATGGAGATCCATCAAGAAGCAAGTTGGCACTTGCCTAGCTTTCCTAGGTTGGTGGGAGAGTTTATGAGGAAGAAGAAGAGTAATGGTGAAGTAATGAAGAGAGTGAAAGGGGATGGGCTTTAAATAAAGGGGTGGTGGTAGGTGAGGGTTTGTTTCGTTTCATGATGAACCAATATAATTAAACCAATCCAAGCTGAACCCAAAGCAAAGCTAAAGCAGAGTACAAAAGCAGAAAGTAAAATGTAGAAATAAAATTGCAAGAAATTAATTAACATGAAATTAAAGGGATTTAAATAGAGAACAATACATGATAAATATAAAATAAATATATTTAAATAGTATATGCATTTAAAATACGTATTCTGGGAACGGAAGTGACGAACAGTTCCAGAGTCAGGGTCGTGCACCTTTTCAGTAAAAGCAGATACAGCAGGCGCCTAGATAGCAGCAAGTTATCAGTTGCACTTTCTGCAAGAAGCCAGGACATGTGTGGAACGAATATAGGAAGAGGCTAGGCAAGTGCCTCCTTTGTGGTTCAGCGAAGCACCAGTTGAGGGATAGTCCCATATCTTCGGGACGTACAACTCCGAAAGCAGGAGTCAAGGCTCCGACAGGACAGCAGAAAAAACTATTGCCGACTCAGCAACAGAAGTTTATCCAGCACCAGCAGCAGACCAGAGGAGGTCAGCAGGGATGAGCCCTCGCCATGTCAGCCGAGGATGCAGAGGCAGTTGGAGATCTGATAGCATGTTCTATTCTTCTCGACTCCTTTCCTGTATTCTTTTTATTTGATTCGGGGTCTTTCCATAGTTTTGTGTCTGTGTCATTTGCTATTAGACACCAGCTTTCTTCTGAACCATTATCTAGGACTTGTAAGAACACGATTGGGGGTGGTATCATCCTCGTCCGTGACGTTTACAAGTATCGGAGAGTAGTTTTGGGAGACCGAGAACTGGATGTGAGTCTGCTCGTAATGCTATTGCCGAACTACGATATTATATTCGGTATAGATTGGTTGAGTAGGCACCATGCCAGTATAGATTGTCGCGGTGGTAGAGTTTTTTTCAGAGTACTAGGAGAGCCAGAGTTTGAGTTCATCAAATGAGAGATGGACCAGAGCAGCAGAGTCTTCTGCGGAGCTTCAGTAGAGGAGCAGAGCGTGCCACATCCATTAATAGCTGTGTTCATAGATGTTTTCTCGGAGGAGTTGTCAGAGTTACCTCCGGACAGAGATGTGGAGTTCTCTATAAATTTGGTGTCCGGCGCATAGCCGATATCTCAGCACGTCTATAGAGTGAACAACAACGAGCTAGTAGAGTTGAAGAAGCAGGTGGATGAGTTGCAGGACAAAGACTTCATCCGATCGAGTTCTTTACCATGGGTGCACCAGTACTCTTTGTACCGAAGAAGGATGGGTCGGTACGGATGTATATCAACTACAGGGCTTTCAACAGCCTCATGATCAGGAACAAGTACCCACTGCCGAGGATCGATGATCTGTTCGATCAGTTGAGCGGAGCAAATGTATTCTCCAAAATTGATCTGAGATCAGGTTACCATCAAGTGAAGGTGAAGAAGGAGGACATTACGAAGACAACATTCAGGATACGGTATAACCAGTTTGAGTTCATGGTGATGCCGTTTGAGTTAACTAACGCCCCGACAGTATTCATGAACCTGATGAACAAGGTGTTCCACCAGTACTTGGACAAGTTCATAGTGGTATTCATCGACGACATCTTGGTGTATTTGAAGACCCCAGAGGAGCACGAGGAGCATTTGAGAGTAGTTCTGGAGACTCTCAGGAAGGAGCAGCTTTATGACAAGCTTTCGAAGTGTGAGTTCTTCCTTGATCAAGTTGATTTCCTAAGTCATGTTGTGACTAGAGATGGGATCTTGGTCGACCCGAAGAAGATCAGAGCAGTTGAGGCGTAGACAGTACTGAGTTCAGTTGCAGAGATCAGGAGCTTTCTGGGATTGACAGGCTACTAAAGGAGGTTCGTTCAGGATTTTTTCTGGATTACAGAGCCATTGACTAGGCTGACCCGAAAGGACACAGAGTTTATCTGGTCAGAGGAATATCAAGTTGCTTTCGATGAGTTGAAGAAACGACTGACGACAACCCCGATTTTGACATTGCCATCAGGATCAGGCAGGTTCACTATCTACAGTGATGCCTCAGGGAAGGGTCTGGGTTGTGTCTTGCAGCAGCATGGGAAGGTGAGTGCCTATGCATCTAGGTAATTATATCCGCATGAGAAGAACTACCCTATCCATGATTTGGAGTTGACGGCAGTTATCTTTGCTCTTAAGTTGTGGAAGCACTATCTATACGGAGAGCGTGTGGAGATCTTCACAGACCACAAAAGCTTGAAGTATGTGTTTACACAGAAGGAGCTCAACATGAGACAGCGTAGATAGTTGGAGTTGATGAAGGACATTGACATTTTTTTACAGTATCACCAAGGAAAGGCCAACATGGTTGCCGATGCCTTGAGTAGGTATCCGATAGCCATGTGTTTGACGATGGATCGTCACTTGTTAGCAGATATAGAGATCCTGGGGATCGAGGTGATTGTGCTAGGAGTTTAGATGCAGATGTGGGGCCTTCAAATTTAGTCAGACTTGATGGAGAGGACCAAGTCGACTCTATTCGAGGATGTAACTCTGCAGTGTAGCCGAGAGCAGGTTCGAGCAGGATTGGTAGATTATGAGTTTATTCTTGCAGAGGATGGCGCATTGAGGTACGGTTCCAGACTGTATGTGCCTAGTAGAGAGCTTCGAGAGCAGGTTATACAGGAGGCCCATTATTCTCAGTACTCTATGCATCCAGGTGCCAACATAATGTATATGGATCTGAAGGTGCATGTATGGTAGTATGGGGTGAAGCGGGAGGTAGCTCGCTTCGTGACCAGATGTTTAGTCTGTCAGCAGGTTAAGACAGAGAGGCAGAGGCTCGGAGGACTATTACAGCCATTGTCCATTATGGAGTAAAAGTGGGAGCACATCACGATGGACTTTATTTCTGGATTATCGCGTACACCATGAGAAAAAGATGCGATTTGGGTCATCGTAGACATGTTGACCAAATCAGCCCACTTTTGGCCATTTAAAGTGGGTACGTCTACTGAGAGGCTAACAGTGATGTATATGCGGCAGATTATCAGGATACACGGAATTCCGGTGAGTATTGTCTCGGATCGGGATAGTCGCTTTACTTTCCATTTTTAGCAGAGTTTGCAGACTAGTTTGGGCACTCAGCTTAAGTTTAGTACTACATACCACCCTCAGATGGACGGACAGTCAGAGAGGACTATTCAGACACTCGAGGACATGCTGCGGACTTGTGTCTTGGATTTTGGAGGTTCCTGGGAGGATTATCTATATTTGGTAGAGTTTGCATACAACAACAGTTTCCAGGCCAGCATTGGATGTCACCATTTGAGGCACTGTACGGGCGTAGATGCCGTACACCCTTATCTTGGGACGACGTTGGAGAGCGAGTGTAACACCTACTTTTCTAAAATAAGGATAATTTTGAACTTTTGTAAAAGTTTATTATTTAATAATAGGATTTATGATTTATGGGAATTTTTAATTAATTTAATACTATTTAAAATCGGTGAATTATAATTTTGATGTGTTAGCTAGTGAACCCTAGAACTGTTGAGCCTAGAGACTAACCATGACCATGGGGACCTAACCATGTGATTAGAATGACTATTTACAACTTTTTAGGCTAAGGATATTTTGGTCATTTTGTGACTTTTGAATTATTTAGAATTTTGATTAATTGGTAAATTTTAGATTATTTTAATAATATTTAAATTGATGTATTATGATTTTGGTCATTTTTTATATTTTAATATTTTGGGAAAATTTTATATTTTTAATATTATTTTTATTGGATTTGTTTAGTCGGGTTTGAGTTTCGTCTCATTCCGACTTGTATTGTGACCCGGGAAGCTTAAACTCTAGATGGGACCCAAAATTAAGTTAAGCATGGCCCACAAAACCCAACATCTAAGTTAGTTAAACTAATTTTTATCATGTTAGAATGGTTAAGTTAGAGACTCAAAACTAGATCCTTTTGACCCCAAACTTGAACCTAGTCTAGACTTAACCATATGAGACTAGAGAGGGGCAATTAGGACATTTTCCATTAGCCCTAATGGACTCTTTATGGCAGCCACATTTAGGGGAGAATGATTCATTTCATTCATTACAATCTTGCCTCTTTTATTTTCCTTTTGTTCTTCCCTAATTTTAGAGAGCCTTCCCTTTGATTTGATCTCCAAATCAAATTATTCCTTCACCAAATCTTCCCTCAATCATTCCCATTCTCCAAGGGAAGGGTGCTACCAAAGATTGGAAGAGAAGTGCAAGGATGAGTGTCCACTTTGAGGGATCTTCGTATCGAAGTCGTATCCTAAAGGATTTCATTGGGATTCCACTCCCAATAGGTAAAATCCATCCTCTAAATCGATTTTCTTTGCATATAAATTAGTTTTGAATCCGTAGGATCCATCCTTATGCATGTGTCCCCTTTAGATTCAAATTTGAGATCATTTGGAGCTCTCTTGAGAATTTTAGATATGTGTCTTGTGTCCAACTTGATAGATCCCAAATTAGGACACCCCATGTGTATGTATGTATGATAATAGTTTAAATAGATATTTAAATTCAGTTTTAGAATGGTTAGAGAGTGGATTGGTCTTAGTTAGGATGGTTAGAATGAGTTTCATTTGGATACCTATGTTGGTATCCAAGTATCTTGGCCTACATGTGTTTCTTTTGTCCAAAATAACTCAAATTCGTCATAATATTCATTCACGTTTTTATTAACCAAAGCAGCTTAGAAATGTCATAACTTTTAGCTTAGAACTTCGTTTAATCTTTCTTTTTTTAAAAGAACCGTATCGAAGTTAGATTTCCAAATATATATTTTAATAAGCCAAAATCGTTGTAAAACTTTTTGTAAAATTATTTGAGTGTCAGCTGTCCGAAAGACAAACGTGTTTTGGTGTTTTCGCGATTCCAGGAGCTTCCGGACATGAAAACACGATCCGTTTAAAGTTTCGGAAAGCTAACATGAAGGAATATGACATACTTTAATCCTAGAATTTAGTGAAGGCCCAATTGGTATATTATTGGTTTTAAGTAGAAGCGTGACTATACGACATAGGCATTTTTGTGTAACCTATGAGCCTATGTAGTATGGATATAAATGAATGTAGAGTATGTAATACATAATATGTTAGATGAATGAAATGATATATATATATATATAAATATATATATATATATATATATGATATGTATCCTCTTTACATTAATGTATATATATGGTTGAATACAAGCATGTAGGAATGCCATCAATGTAATGTATGTAAGCAATGCATAAATGCATGAATGAAAGAATGATATACAATGTATACATGAAAGTATATAATGAATGCTAGATATGAATGCAAGGTATACATATAATGATAGATATGAATGCATGATATATACATAATGTAATGCAATATATAATAATATCATGTATGGTAATGTAGAATATATGATACAAGCATGTATATATCCACTGTTTTCCATTTTTCTTACATTTTTCCTTCCCTTCCCTTTCCATTTCAGTTTTTCTTTTTTTTCTCCCTTCTATTTTTACATGTTGTATACAATGTATATAATGTATAGATGCATATTAGTGTGTAATATGCATGAATGACATGTATGTAATAAAAATAAGTATATGTATGCAACTTAAAGATATGTGAATGGATATAATGCATGAACTAAAGTATGCATGTATATGGGATATGAATAAATGATATATATATGTGTTAAGGTAATGTAATGTATGTATTCACATATATATGAGTTAAATATATGAGTTTGTATGCATATATTATATGAATGCAAGTATGCAAGAAAGAATGTAATATAATGTAGAGTATGCATATAAGATATGTATGTAGGCATGTATGTAATGTATGTATGTATACATGATATGTATGTATTCATGCATACAATATAAATATGTATGTATGCATTTCTATAAACTGAGTTAACCTATAACCTTTTACACACATGCATTCATACACCCTTTGACACCATGTATTCCATGTCACATACACCTACCTATCACTAAATCTGAGAACATTGACATATATCCTTTAACACACACACACACATACACTCGCTTACTCTTTTACCTCTCCTTCTCTCTCTCTCTATATATTTGTATGTACCTATATATATAGCTTTCCTATATATATCTATGTATATGAATATATGAATATGAATAATATATATACATTATATGACTAAGTTGTGTGCCTTGTTAGCTTATGGTTTAGTTTTGTGCTTGGTTTAGCAAGTGACTTAGGCTATGAGTTAGTAGCTATCTTGGATACTTGATTTGCATAGACTTAGTTTGTTTAAACCTAGAATTGACTAACCTAGACTAGTTGACCATTGTTGACCCAACCCTAGCTAGTTTGACCAGAGTTGACTTTGACCTAGATTGACTTAGACTCATGTAGATTGAATTATAATTTTAGTTATCATATAAATTGAACTCTTTATAACCTGTGTTGCTTTAACTAGGACTCTGTGACTCTAGTTGGCCATCTTTTTATATCAGCTGTTCAGGGTATCAGGCGAGTACATTCTCTGATCATTTCATATCTTGTTTAGGATTATATTTTCTGCTTTAGATTACTTTACTTGATGCTGACACATTATTATTATGGATTGGTACTATATGGATCTTTTCATGCGATGTTATCCCCTTAGCGGATACATCGGGTATTTCGTGTTCGTATACTTTATCATGGGCATCGTATACTCCTTGTATTCGTGTTATTCGTGTACAAATCGTGTGAAATCGTGTACTCTCATGTGCTCACATGATCATCGTGTACAACTATACTTCGTGTGCAATAATATAACTTGACTGTATCCTTGTGTATTGATTGGGGACGGGGGAGTAGAAGTGGTTATGTGATCAATCTAAATTGTGTGAACCTCTGTAGATTACTCGTGTGCAACATCGTGCCGTTTATATAATCGTCTTGTGCTCTGAATCACTAGTCACTTACAGTTCTTACTTATCATGTATATATTTCCAGTTTATAAATCTCTCTTGTTTTCGTGTACATTTTCTTACAGTTCATGTATCTTACTCTCTAGCATGTTTATATTTCCTAACCTGTTATGATTTGCGTGATATGTATTGTGCTCGCTCCCGTCCTGACTGGACCTGTTGATAAATTTTACAGACAGCTTGGAGGTTACCTGCTAGCCTAGAGGAGACACAGTAGAGGTTGGAGTAGATGGCTAGAGTTTTTCTTATTTTATTTTCAGTTGTCTTGAGTTGTGTATATTTTATACTCGTTTGAGTTGGTGTTGATAACACCGAGATTTATTTCTCTCTGTTGTACATCTCTTGTGGATTTATAGTTATCTTAACGTGCTACTTCTAGTTTTATGTGATTGAGTTGTATTCCTGCTGTAATTGTCCTCCGTACGGAGAGTACATCATATTGTATTTAGTTTTAATTGTGACCTAAAATAGCGTTCTACCGCCGACACTGCGACGTAGGCTGGACGTACCCACTTCTCGTGCCCTACATTGGGTGCGGGTCGTGACAACGAGCTTTATTAGGACCTGAGATGGTTGTTGACGCAGCCGAGAAGGTGAAGCTCATCAGAGATCGACTTCGCGTGGCGCAGGACAGACAACGACATTGGGCCGATAGCCACCTAAGACCTTTGCAGTTTGAGGTGCAGCTTAGACTTAGGATTAGGATTTTTTGTTTTGTGATTTTGGTTGATCATGTGATTGTTATAGTTAAGCTTGAGACCATGTTTGTGCTAGGTTGGAGATCTGGTGTTCCTGAGGATATCTTCGACGCATGGTACTATTCGCTTTGGTGGAGGTGGAAAGCTTAGTCCGCATTTCATCGGACCTTTCGTCATCAGCGGAAGAGTCGGTGACGTGTCATACAGACTGGACTTGCCCCCTGCATTAGAGGGAGTCCATAATGTATTTCACGTGTCACAATTGAGACGGTATGTGGCAGATCCCAGCTATGTACTGGACCATTCCGAGATCGAGGTGGGCCCTACTCTTAGTTATCCAGAACAGCCTGTGGAGATTCTGGTTCGACGGAAGAAGGTACTGAGGAACCAGACGATACCCTTGGTTTACGTAACTTGGAGGCACCACTCTCCAGGTGAGTCTACCTGGGAGAGGGAGGATGAGATGTGCGAGCAATACCCTTATCTTTTTTAGCCGTGAGGTATGGCTTTTCTATCCTTCTTATCTATTCAGTTTTGTCTTTAATTTTGAGGACGAAATTCTTTTAAGGAGGGTAGATTTGTCACATCCATTTTTCTAGTTAAGGGTATTTTAGTAATTATAATTTTTTTGATTATTATATATATTATATTATTGGTGTTCTGATTTTGGCCTTTTGATAGTATAGCCTTGGTGCAACCTAGCCTAGTGTCTACCATGACTTAGTGACTTAGTTAGCATGATTAATTAGTGTTAGTAATCCTATTCTAGTTAGTTTCAAGTTAGAAGCTAATTAGCAAGCTTTTGGTTAGAGGCTAGTTAGACTTATTGATTTAATAATTCATTTTAACCATAGAGAGAAGCCCAAGCCCAACTATTATGAAACCCTATCCCACCCATGTTGTGTCCGGCCAAGTTAGGTCAAGGAAACCCTATTTAATATCTCATGTTGAGAATTGCTTCCTTTTTCCATTCTTTCTCCTTCTGGCAAAAACCCTAGGTATGTGTTCCTTCTACTTTCTTAATTTTTCTTACTTTTTAACCCTAGTCTTTTGTATTGAGTTGTGATCTATGTTGATGGATTGTTGATGGTGAGAAAACTCAGTTTTGGAGAGCATCAGAATTTTGGAGTCGTAAGAAGGTCACTTTTGGAGCTTTTATAAGGAATTCACCCTCAATAGGTAATCTATCCAAAACCCTTCAAATTCATGAATTATTCCCGTATATGCATCCATCTAGATGTCCCCTAGCTGTAGGATGAGTTTTGTAGGAATTGATATTTGTTTGATGTCCGTATCGGACACGTATCAGTATTTTTACGTACGTATTTGATGAAATGCCCAAAAGGAATTTTTATTGCTGTTTCCAAATCTTTTTGAATAGAAATGTAGATCTATATATTGCTTATGGATTGGTATCGCACTGGAGGAAAATTCACACTGTGTTCGTGTCCAAATTAGGCACGAACCCGCTCGCACACGAGTCGTGCGCGTGTCCTGCTGCTCGGGCCCTTTAGCGGACACGATAGGACACTTCGTGACCCCAAACTTGGTGGACACGTAGTGCACATGACTGACACAAGGATGATCAAGTTTCGTGAGATTTCATCAAGTAGATCTCAAAAAATCTCACGCGTACTGATTCGCCTACACTGTACGCACGGGAAAAATCTTGACTGATACGCGTGTCGTATCACGCGCACACGTGTCGATTGAGTCTCGTGTTGTGTCGTGTGTGTATGCCTATACATAGGCTACACATTGACATGAGCACGAGATGTGTCGTGCCTCGTGTCGTGTCTACGAGTTCGTGGACTGACCGTACGAGGCAGTGCAGCCTGTACACAACTGTGCACGTTTTTGAGTGTCTGGACACTTTGTGTCCTATTATATGGACACGCTATACCCTGTAGGACACATACACATGTACACGACACGTTCTCTACCATGATTTGTTTTTTTTGATTTTTAATTAATTTTGTGGGATTAACTTAGGGTTATTCAACTTACTGATACCATGTTCTAAAAATTTGTATGTTTAGAGTTTTTAAAACTGAATTAATTGCCAATTTATGATTAATTTTTAATGATTAACATGTATACATGTCTGAAAGATAAGTTTCATAGATGGGTTCATATTGACATGCATGTTTGGGTTGTAAATTGGATTTTCGACCATATTGATACTCTACATTGATAAGGGCTGATACATGGATTTTTAACTGAACATAGGTTCATTCAATCTTGTTTATTTCCTGAGATTGATGTCCACATATGTAGTACCATGTCAATTTTTGTAGTTTAGAATTGTATTCATTGTTCATTTCTGTAAGGAATTTGTTGCATTGGTTAATAAATGAGTTAAGTTTGTATTGTACATTGTAATGTTTAATACACTAGTTCATTCTGTATATAGGTTGACATATTATACTGTATTGAAACCTACATATACAATGTAATGCCTGACACATGTTGCTTATTGGGTTTAGGCCATTTCACATGTTAACTGAGCATAAGATTAGTTATTCTGTTCAATATTTGAGATTGAGGTTGCTATATATTGTTCAATTGTAAAGATAGAGCCTTACTTGAACAGGACCTGTTTTACAGGCTCGTACTATTATATCTTTGAGTTCTAAGGAGACAGGCAACACAGTTTGGTGGATGAATTAGGTCCCGAGGGTGTCTCACAAAACCCCCACCATGTACCCTATGTCCACTACACCTAGACACCATGTGTGACACCTCACTTTAACATTCCTATATGCTATTGACACTACAAACACATTCATAACCATTGCTATGTTGACACATACGATTGCCATTGCCAAGTTCACATTACATTATATATATATATATATATATATATATATATATATATATATATATATATATATATATATATATATATATATATATATATATATATCACTCACCCTTTATATGCATGTATACATTAATTGTACATTGCCTTGTACTATAAACATTTAGCCTATGTATATTACATGTATATGTATCTATCTGTGTTGTGATTGCTTTTAGATATAGTCTATGGGTTATGTATCAGCTTAGGATGACCCAATGAGCCTAAATTGGCCGAGTTGACTATCAAGTTGACCAAATTGACAAAAGTCAACTTTAAGTCAAACTTGATCCAAATTGACACAAACGAGCTTAGAATGATTAGATAATTTTTGTTTGACCTAAAAATTAGTAAATGGACTAGTTGACTTATGGCTGACCAGGTTTGACCAGAGTTGACCAAGTTTGACCAGAGTTGACCAAGGATTGACTTTGACCTAGAAGGACCTAGAATCATTTAGAATGCATTGTAGGTTATTCTTATTTCATGTTAGACATGTTGTGACCTGTGTTGCTCTAAATAGGACTCAGATACTCCAGCTCAGACTTATATTCTTATCAGTCAGCCAGGATATCAGGCGAGTACATTCTCTGATCGTTTCATACTTGTTAGGAATTATATTCTTGTTATTGTTTAATTTACTTGATGCTGACACGACATTATCACGGATTAGTACTGTATGGATCTTTACATGAGATATTATCCCCTCGGGTGCATCGAATACATCGTGTCATGTGCTTTTCACGAACATCATATATTTTGTGGACTCTTATTATTCATGTATGCTCATGTGCTCTCATATGTACTCTCATGATCTCATGAGCTTCATGTATAAACTATTATGTACAATAACATAACCTGTCTAGATCCTTGTGTATTAATTGGGGCATGGGAGAGTAAAAATAGTCATTTGAATAATTCCAAAGTAGTGTAATCATGTACAAACTCTTTAGTGTAATCATGTACAAATCAAGCCGTTCATATGTCTATCTTGTACTCTAAATCACATAGTCACTTACAGTTCTCTATTATCATGTATAGATAGCTTTGTTTATCAGTTTCTCTCTTCCTTTTCATGCTTATTTCTTACAGCATTTTATGTATCTTAACCTATCACATGCTTTACATTTCCTGTCAAGATATTAACTGCGTGAGATGTATTGTGCTCGTTTTCGTCCTGATTGGACTGTTGAAAATATTACAGGTGATGAGGAGGAGTTCTGTCCTACATATTATGGCACAGGCTTAGATGACACTGGTGACTTGGACCCTCAGGAGGATCCTACAGTCGCTGAGGACTTGCCTATTGTCTAGATTAGATCTCTAGACTAGTTTTCCTTTAGTTGTCTTATTTTATGTACTTTCAGTTTCTGGATATTGGTAATCTTTGTATATTCAGATATTACTCTCATTTGTATCTGGTTAGAGATTATTTCTTTATCTTATATTTACATCTTTTCTCTTTTTTCCACCTTAGATGCTGTGATTGAGTTGTACCTTTATATTGTGCTCCTTTTGGAGTGTATATCTTTGTACAGGTATGGTTATTGTGTTAGATATTGTGACCTAGGATAGCGTTCTACCGCCGACACTGCAGCGTAGGCTGGACGTACCCACTTCTCGTGTCCTTACACTGGGTGCAGGTCGTGACAGGTGTTCCCTCAAAATCTTAAACTGGGGGTAGTACTCCCTTAGAATCTGAAGCAGACGACCTCCACGCCGGGGGTAGCCTTCCAGATGACGATGATCTCTTCTATTCCGACAGTGACTATCTACCTCCCCTGCCCGAAGACGAAGGTCTTTTTAACTCAGTGACAGACAACATCAGCACCAGTTGTACTGTCTCCACTATTCATCCTCGCATGCTATCGACGTACATGGCGGATAAAGAAAGACCTGAAACCAGTGATCAAACCTACAAGCGGTTGGAGAACATTGAAGTGGCATTTGCCAAGATCACTGATATGCTTACCAGCATCATGGCTATCCAAACTACTGGTGTTGCTCCCCCACTTCAACCAAACGTCTCATCATACGCTAGTACGGTTCTTAGCAACAACCTCTTTCACTACAAAGGGAGTACCATTCCGTTGCACCTCCTCCAAATCCCGTAAATGCTGGGGGGTGGTCCTTCGTCAACAGCACTTGACAACCATACAGCAGCCGTTTCTCAACATCTGCTCAATCGGTAGGATGCAATTGATTCTCTTGTTGCCCGTCTCGATACCATCTCACATAAAGAATAGCTTCAGAAGATGGGGATATCTCAACCTTATCCTCCTGAATGGAAGAATGCCACTTGTCCTTCTAATTACAAGCCATTGACGCTAAATTAGTTTGACGGAATGACTTCTTCTCGCCAACAAATGACATACTTCAACACACAGACGCTGCACTTACCAAGAGACGATGCGTTCTTGTCAAAGCTATTTATCAGCACCTTGCAGGGAGTAGCTTTTGAATAGTTCTGTAGTCTGCTTGACGGTTGCATTAACTCCTTCAAAGACTTGGAGAGGCTATTCCTTAATAGGTTTTACGAGAGTGGCATGCATGTTAGTATGTCCACCCTCATTGAGACCAAGCAGAGGAAAAGTGAGACTGTTATTGCTTTTATCGAACGCTTCATGCGACTAGCCTTGAAGATACCCTTCGGTATACCAGACTCAGAGCTTATGGATACTTGTCAGCATAACTTCCTTCATACAGTAAAGTTCTGTCTGGTATACATAAGTATGGTACATGGTCCGCTTTCATCGGGGCCGATGATGCTGCTGAAAATGGCATTCCTAATATGGAACTACTGGGGTTGAAGACACCCAAATCTGAAGACAAAGGTAAGCACCCCAAACTATCCCTATCCATGGGGGTAAAGGAAAAGAAGTCTTGAAGGTTGACACTCCCAAGGGAGCTCTCAATTCTCAAAGTGCTCCTGACAGACCCAAGGAGACTATCTCATTTGACGAGGATGACGTTATTACCATTTTCAACACGTTGATGAAGGGCAATAAACTGGTATTGCCTCCACCATAACGTCCTGAAGAGGCAAGCCGACTCAGCGACCCCAAGTATTGTCCCTATCGTCAGTACGTACACCATTCTACCAAGAATTGCATCGTATTAAAGAGGAAGATACAACAACTCATCGACAGCCAAGTTATCAACCTCGAAGCTGAAGACAAGGTCATGTCTTCTAATATGATCTCTCTTCAATTTGGTGACTTTCCTTCCACAGAAGTTCCAGACGGTGTAGTTCAAATTCCCAAGGCAATAATGGAAGTCGTCAACCTGCCGCCAGTTCGCGATTCAACATCAACTCTGGTGCCACTCACGACGGAGCATGGAGAGATTATGTGGGTCCACCCCGACCTTGTTCAAGAAATGAAACATGGGGTAGTGTCTTCCAAAGCAAAGAGGGGCAAGAAATACAAGCCATGCCATATGGTGTCTTCTCCTATTTATGAAGTCCTATCTGGTGAGACACGATCCGGTAAGACTTACCTGCGGACTTATAACCCCGAACAAGAGGACGTAATGCCTTCTCATGCTCCAGCTGCCTCCATAATTCAGAAGCTGGTCCGTCTAAGTCCTCAACTACCGACAAAGCTAAGCAGAAGGAGACGCGATTTGACAAATCTCTGAAGTCACCATCTCCCAAAGGCATGGATCGGCCTTACAACTTTGGCATACTGGCACAACAGGCCAATACACCTTCCAGATTATCATTATTCGATCTACTATGGCTCTCCAAAGAGACGCATAAATCTTTAAGTGAGGCATTACTACATGTCGACCCTTATCTCGCTGAAGTCAAAGCTCCCGCTGAAGATCCGATCTCTTTTTCTCATTGCCATAACACTATGGAAGTGGTTCCCAATATTACCTTTTCATAAGAGGACATGCTACTCAAAAATAATCGTTATGATAGACCTCTGTACTATACAGGGTATATCGGGGCGATTAAGGTGGATCAGATGCATATCGATCTAGGTTCCTCCCTTAGCATCATCCCTAGAAGTTTACTCCAAATTCTAGAGATCCCTTTGCACAAGCTGTCTGCAACCAATACAACTATCATGGCTTTCAATGCTGGGAGAAGTTACCCTCTGGGCAAGATCCGTCTCAAGTACCAGATTGATGATCTACGGACAGAGGTTGCTTACTATGTAATCGATGCAAATGTGTCCTACAATGTCTTATTAGGACGTCCGTGGATACACGAAAACATGATTGTTCCTTCTACCCTTCACCAGTGAAGCTGACTATGATTCAGGTACAAGGAACAATCATGTTTGCCGATGTCGATCCCTTTGCACAAGCTGTTTGCCGATGTCGATCCTTTCAAGGGTATTGAAGCCTACTATGGAGATTCAGTACTCTATCAATCTCACTCTTCCAAGGATGACGACAACGAAGTTGACGATGAAGCTGAAGTTAATTTATCCGCCAGTGATGGTCCCCTGGTTATCCGAGTCAAAGGACGCACTACTCCACAAAGTACTTCAAAGCCTCTCATAATCTAGGTTAAAAAGAAGCATCCTGATGTTGCTGCACCATTGACCATCACTCTTCGCAAAACGACTCGGATGAAACCTGCTGAAGCCCATCCTCCCAATCCTGATGAGTTACCCTACGTAGTGAACTTGACCAAGTCTGTGACTCCTGTCCCGGATGATGACGCTCTTAATAAGTATATCAATACTCAAAATAATATACCTTCAGTGGATGATATTATCCCTGAAGAAAAACTTGCATATTTTCTGAGTAAAGGTTTATCTTTGAATTACTCTGATGTCTACCAGTCTGTAAACGAATACGTAGATACATTATATGCCTTTGAGCATGGCATAAGACCACATCTCTGTATGCCGGTCACGACACCCCGTCTGCAGGAAACAGTCTGGCCAGAGGATATCCACTACTTTATCGTTCCAGCGAGAAAGAAGGGTGAAGAACTAATCATCTTCGATCGAATAATTGGCGAAAGAAAGTTCGTTCAGGACTTTAGTACTCCCAATTACAACGTCGAAGCTGACTATGATTCAGGTACAATACAGCTTTACCGATATAGTTGGCAGGCCAAAAATATCATCCAAAACATGGGATATGATATAAAAAGCGACCAGGGACTAAACCACGATAAAGGACGACGATTGCCAATACGTCACTTTGCTCCTCCCGGCAAACCTGAGAACTATTATCAACAAAACAGTATTGGTTTGGGTTATGTTACTCCTACAACAACTCCTGAAGGATCAGATGTTGAAATTGATTATTATCCTCATTCTTCTGATTCCTGCCTCTGGGATTCAGACTCCAGCATTGGAGACATGTTTAAAGCAAATCTATCCGTCAATATGGTGTCAGTTGACCAAATTGCAGAAGATGTCCATTCAATCTAGTTCGAACAATGGGCTCAAAAGATGGACACCAGGTGGGAGTTACATTTTGAACAACGTGAACCACCTACTGAAGACGAAGTCGTCCAAGTTAATTTAGGAGATGAATCATCTCCTAAACCAATCTTTTTCAGTAAAAGTCTGTCTAGTGAAGAACGACAATCTCTTATATAGCTTATAAGAGAATATATCAACGTCTTTGCTTGGAGGTATGAAGACATGCCAGGCTTAGTCCCTAAAGTTGCTATGCATCGCCTAAATATCTCGTCTAAATCTAAGTCATTGAAGCAGCAACAACGGCGGTTCCAACTAGATATCATGGAGGCCATCGAAAATGAAGTCATAAAGCTTATTTCAAGTAGTTTCATTCGCGAAGAACAATATCCTGGCTGGGTCACTAACATTGTTTCGGTCATGAAAAAGAACGGTAAAGTTAGAATCTGTATCGATTACCGTGATTTGAACTCTGCATGCCTAAAAGATGAGTTCCCTCTACTGCTCACCGACGTACACTACACCAAAAGAGGTGATTGCCAACGGTTATTACCGTGACAAAAAAAATTCGTCACGATAATAACCGTTACCGTTTGGGCGTGACTAATTTTCGTAACGCTTTTTGTCACGGTTTTAACCGTGACAAAACTTTGTTTTTGTAACGGATATTGTCACGGTTATAACTGTGATAAAATGTTTACTTATGTAACGGTTATAACCGTGACAAAAACTTTCATTTTAGAAAAAAATAATTGGCTATATTTACCATAATCCTATATTCAATCAGCTTCACAACAAAACTAATTTAATTTACCTCCATCATCATAACATTGGAGAATCAGTAAATGTGCATTGAGAATGCACAAATATGTGGCATTCAGTTATGATTCAAAAGAAATATAAGTTGATGAATGTAAATGACATCCCTTCCATAGAAAAATAATAATTGCATCACAATTCAAAACAAAATTGTAACAACTAAATCATTTTTATACAAATTTCATACTCTCGTTAATCACATAATAATCTAAAACAATATTTATAGATTACAATATGCCCTTCAATTCATATCTTGAAATCTCCAAGATAAAATAATTGTTGTCCTCAGTAGCTGCGCAGGCAAACTTGGCCGTGTTGCTAGTCGAGAGTTTTGCACTATTGGCTATTAAGAAGATCACCAGCTCATCATATTCTCCGAATATGGCCTCCTATAGAGTGGTACTTCCATACATGTTCACCATTACAACACATAACTTAATTAGAAAGTCTTAATAATTTGAGATGCGAGATGGAAAGCCTATATATATTTTCTGAACAAGTTTTCATACCTGTGCTGTTTGGATATGCCCATTAATCTAGCAAGAGAAGAACACAACTCTGAATTCCTTTCGCTGCTGCTTTATAATGTTAATCATGATTCACTAGAAACTTAATTGAGCATAAAATGTTTCAAAATAAATTAAGAACGACAACTAATAAAGAGGTCACTTCATATGCTAGAGGGTTATACTCACTGGGAAAGGCAACTGTATGACCCATGTAAAAATTAATGGATCGAGCAACGAGGAAAACTCGAGTCTATGTTTTATTCCAGGCTGGGGCATATCTTTTACGTATTCAATTTTCATCATCGTACCACAGTCTTTCATGAAAGAAAATTAAAAGCTTCCATATTAACGAACAAAAAGGACTAATATAAACTAGTCCATAAAAACAAATTTTGTTAAAGAAGAAAAAGATACACATGATAAGAAGAGAGCCACATACCTGCATACAACAAGAGTCACCTTGCACCTGAATTTGCTTGAACCCTTTTGTAAGAGCATATTTCATTCCTAAGATAAAGGCTCGATACTCGGCAACGTTAATAGTTATAGTAGTCAACTAGCTTATTAAGCATAATTCCGAGGTGACAGTATAATTGTGATTAAATAGATTTATAGTCAAATAAAAAAGTGGTCCTAGACGGAGTATAGAGAAATTGATTCATATAATAACATTTTGTGGGGGGCATAAGAACAAAATATAGAAACCAATCTAATTATAGCTGAAAAACATTTTGTGGATTATATTGCAATAATGCAACTACATGAGTTTTCCTGCAACCAACTTTTCACCATTATCTTCTTACATTGCTATCTATATAAGAAGCAAAAATTAGTCCCAATAGCCTTCCTCCTCTTATCCATCCACCATCAAGTGCCCCCACAGCAATTCAATCTGGTTGCAGCTTGAGCTTCGCCAGCTGCTTGGTTTGGGTTATTGGTCCTAATTCCCCTATCCTGAAATCACATAGATAATGAAGCTCTACGGCTAGCTAGCACATGACACCGGGTGGAAAGTTAAAAAGGAAGGAAAGAACACATAATTGACTCTAGCAGGAGAAAAAAAAATCATACCTCATCATTTGCATCGGTTTCTGAAAGCCTTTGCTTGAAATCTCTAGCAATTGAGAAGAAAACTTGCTCCACGTTTAAGTTCGTCTTTGCACTCTGCAACATGAGATACTAAAAGGGTTAACAATAGAAATATAAGGAAAACAAAAAAATATGCATAGCAAACCGTAGAACATGCTACTTCAGCCAACAAATTTAACATAAAAGTGATCAGTAGCAAAAAGGAGTTCCCCCAGATTACAAATGAGACAATAATCGGTTAACAAGGACTTGATGCAATTCACATAACTAGTGATCACCATTAAAAGACATCTTCTCTTTTAGACGAGACGGAAGTAACTATTGTTTGAAAATTAGGATTACAGGACCTTAAGTTTCTAACTCTGCTTTCTTTCAAGTATTATCTTTAGCTTTATTGTTACAAGTTCTTAAGCCACCTTCAAGTAGAATATGGGAATATCATCAATGGTCATGAAGTAGAACTTAGGTCATAAGTGCAGCGAAAAATACTAGTAAGCATTTAAAATTCAACAGAAATTCAATTTGCAATTCTACAAAATCATTGAACTAGCGGTTCAAATTCCGTATAAAGCAAAGAGAGTAAGTTATGTTGTGAGGCTTACACTGGTAAGGGATCTTCGAATGAGTCTTTGCTTAACTAATAAAAGAATTCCTAAGAAGTACATACTTGAATCTTTTTTCCCAAATCTTTGCATATTGCATTAGACTCAGTTGCATAGACCCACAACGCGGATTCGGATGAAGGCATGATATGGATTCGAAATACAACATTTAAAAATTTAAGATATGGGTACGACATGGATGCAGTTATATATACCCATGAATTCATCTATATACATATGTAAATTAGCTCTTAATAATATATATACTTATGCATGTTCTGCAAAGTAACCAAAAAGTTTTAGAAAGGACTGCTGCAAAGAAATGTTACTTTCTCGTACTACAGTCATGATTGGAACGATCATTAACTTGCCAAATCACTTCCTATTATGTTTTGGTTCCCTTTGGAGCCTAGACATAGGCAGCTCTTATTCCACATGAGTGTCGAGGAAGCATTTTGTCAAATACATGTTTGATTCCGATACAGACACATACGGTCCTCTGGAGGAGTATCCATGCAACCTGGGTATCAGAGGTAGCATATGGGCCTACAGTTAGTCCAATATTTTGTTCTCTCAATAGTGACATAAGCTATTTAATAGGACAGCATAAATGTGTTGTTATAAAGGTCAAGGACAAGGGTTATGTTGTAATCAACATGATTGACCAGCATTTTACTACACATTAAAGAACAGGCACATAATGATGCAGGACAACTACAGAACCAATGTCAATCTTCCGATTTGGAAAATTAGTTGTAGTTTTGGAGGACTGCTGCTGCTGCAGAATAATAGTTGTAAGATATACCTAGACTTAATTGGTTAGTTGTGATTGTTTCAGACTGTGTTTCTCGAGGATGTAACTAAGGAGGGTGCTGCTGGAGAAGGTAGTAGTGGAGGCGGTAGTTGTGCAGGACGCAGTCATGGCGGCTGCAGTTGTGGAAGTTTCCATGTAACTTTTAGCATGTACTGCTACTACTTGTCATGATGCCTTCAACTTCACGAATGAAGAAGCCCAACTATAGGCTAAAATTCACAGAAAACCCCTCATAGACTCTCTAGTCTCTAGGATTCGTGAGGACAGGAATCAGTTGCCAGAAGTAGAAGCGTTGGCATGATGTATATCGGATCACCAAGAAATGGTGGACTGTTTCAGCTACCAAATGCTATACAAGACAAACATGCAAACAATGTCAAATCTTCTAATACAGAAAATATGGATTGTTGAGGTTTGTAATCCAGAAGTCAGGATTTCAGATATTGGAGACAGTAATTTTGGACTTTGGATTAGGAAAAGGAGCAATATGGATGTTTTAAACTAGTCCCTTTCGAATTAGTCCATGTGGCTGGTCCAAACCAAATAAAGACTCTTATTCACGATCAAAGTTTGTAGTACTAATGAGATCTTACTTGTTAAAGGAAAGGTTAGATAAATAAAATGTTTAAAAACACAAATATACAAATTGGTCTTCATGATGTTGAAACCTATTGGACTCTACGCACACATAAAGATGCAAGACAACCATGTAAATCTAAGTTACACGAGAGGAAGAGAAGAAAAAAAGAGGGTAAAAGAAAATTTATTATCTATCAAGTTTCACTTTGAACTTTACCTTTATCAAAAGATAAAAAAGAACAAGTTTGATATAAGTACAACTACTGAGAGTATCATCCAGTATCATATGTTAGCACCAGTCATGTTCAAGTTTTTCAGTGTCATCAGACTGCATATCTCAGGCAAGCTAGAAGAACTACATAATAAATAACTAATGGCACATAAAGATGACAGAATTAATTAAGTGCATGCACAACTATAATGATAAGCACCTAGCATTTTTTCCCCAAAACAAGTATCTTGCACATTTTGACAACAAATCAAGCAACGGTTCGAAGAATTATATATATAGATGGCAAGCCTCAAGATGATGATTCAAGACACTAAAAACTAAATGTTAATCATCTATTTAATGGAAGAAAGATGCTTACCCACTCAATTGCTCAAGTACTTTCCTGTCACTTTGTGAAATCACATCAGAAAGCCTCCTCAGAACATCATACCCCTGTTAGCAATTAAATTAACATGACATAAGTTCAGGCACATCAACTCCATCATATCAAGTATAACAAAGTGATCATCATACTTCCACGTTTAAGTTCGGCATATCACAATGTACTTTGGAATGTCTGTTTCATGTCCGATACATGTTTAATTTATATAATATCGTAGTATATTTTCGAGTATTTGTGCCATGTTCGATATGTGTTTGAAGTTGGCATACCATAGTGTGTCTGTCTGACACGAATTATGCTTTTTCCATCTTAGCCCATCTAAATATAATAAAAATAAATGAAAATGAAAATGAATAGCATACCTTCATCCACTAGTTTGCATATTAGCATCAAACCTGGACTTCTTAGCAAATATCATGAATAGATTAGTGTGACTATGAACATTCACATCATTTTGTATTGATGGCCTTGGTGTACAATCGATCGCCTCGGAGTGGTACTTGTTTCCCCTCTTCAAATAATTGTTATCTTTCTCCTAATTTTGTGTTAAAATTTATGGTTTCCCCTCTTTAAATAGTTGCTCCCCTTCTCCTAATTTTGTGTTGAAATTTACGACCATTGTCGATAAAAATCAAATTTTTAGAGAGAAAGATAGACCTTGAGTTTGATGGCGTCGAATCTTTGAAGACCTGGAGAGGTTTGTGAGTGATTCAAAGCCCTTTCCTCTTCCGCTCCCCTTCAATGTCGACATCGGTGTGCTCTGGATCAGAGACTAGAAGCTTGAAACCCTAATTTTTATGTCCAATACCCAATTTTCTACGGAGAAGAAGAAAAAAAAAATAAGGAACTGCGAATTCAGGAAGGCAGAGGTGTCGTAGGGGTCAAAGAGGGACTTACAGAGGATGATTAGGGCAACAAGGAGCCCGGTGAGGACGGTCAGCTCGTGAGAGAGGAGTACGACGCGTCGGGCGGAGAGGGTGGAGATCCGGTGGAGGGTCTTGGGGATCTCGAAGTAGTTCCTCGGGAGGAGGGAGATGGCGGAGAGGATAGACGGGAATGAGAGGAGGGACACGGGGATGGCGGATTTCACGAAGCGCTTCGGTAGGGGTTTTGATCGGTTAGGGTTAGGATTAGGGTTTAAGATGGCCGTGGTGGAGGAGGAGGGAGGAGGTGGTTGATCCATGGACGGTGATCCGTGGAGAGGGGGTAGGGTGTTGCCAATGGCTCGAAAATGATGAAAAATTCTTGGTTTGTTATCCGAAGAGGAGAGGGAAAGCTCGTGAAGGAGAGAAGCTCGAGAGAGGGAACGATAAAAAATTAGTGGAGGAAAGGGGATTTCGTTTGCAACACTTTGCTCCACCAAATTCGTAAAAATTTGGAGTATGGGAAATAGGAGCTTTTCGTTTGCAACGGTTTTTATTGTTGCAAAAACAATAAAATTAATAAAACTAGATTTTAGTAACAGTTTTTTTTGTTATTCTAACGGTTATTACTGTTACAAAAATATCACATTAATAACCGTTACAAATTGTAAAAAAAATCTGTTACAATTTGTCCATTTTGGTGTAGTGGTAGTGATCGACAATACTTATGGCTTTGAGCGAATGTCCTTCATGGATGGGTTCTCAGGCTACAACCAGATCAAGATGTTCCCCGATGATGAAAAACACACATCTTTTTGAACACCGTTGGGGGTATACTGCTATACGGTGATGCCCTTTGGATTAAAAAATATGGGTGCAACATACCAGCGAGCTATGAACACAATTTTTACGATTATTTGCGCAAAACAGTAGAATGCTATGTAGATGATATTGCAGTTAAAAGTTGTCTTAAGGGAAACCACCTCCAAGATTTGAGAATGGTGTTCGAATTAATGCGTACACACCAACTCAAGATGAATCCAGCCAAGTCTTTTCTGGAAGTCTCCAGCGACAAGTTCTTTGGTTTTATTATCACTTCAAAGGGTATACATCTTGACCTGGAGAAGGTTAAAGCTATCCTCGATATGCGTCCTCCAAGAAATCTCAAAGAGCTATGCGGACTCCAAGGAAGGTTAGCCTACATCAGATGATTCATTTCAAATCTTTCTGGAAGGTGTCAATCGTTTACTCAGCTCATGAAGAAAGGAGTATCTTTCGTCTGGACTGAACAATATCAACACAAATTTGACGACATCAAGAAGTATCTCACAAGCCCCCCAGTGTTGGTGGCTCCGATAGTCGGAAAGCCTTTCTTGTTATATTTTTGCGCTATGGATAATTCTCTTGGTGCCCTATTAGCTCAAAAGAATGAAGGCGGTCGTGAACAGACTATCTATTACCTCAGTCGCACGATGGTTGGTGCCGAACACAGATACACACATGTTGAAAAGGAATGTCTCGCACTGGTATTTGCTATGCAGAAGACACGTCACTATATGTCTGAACAGACTATCCATATCATATCTAGAGTCAATCCTTTCAGAATACTCATGACTAAACCGGGTTCTCTTTATTCCTGTTTAGCTACATGGACAATGCTGTTGACTCCATACGATATGTTGTTCGTTCCTCAGAAGGCTGTAAAAGGCCAAGCATTAGCTGACTTATTAGCAGCTCATCCATGCCAGAATCTTCCAAACTCTATGATGAAATCCCAGATGAAGTGGTTGAGTCTAACACTGCAACTAAGGAAATCCCCATTTGGCGAATGTTCTTTGACGGTGCGTCAAGAACAGGACCTAAAGGAAATATTGTAGCCGGAGTAGGGATCATACTTGTTTCACCCAATCATCTGGTTATACACCATGTGTATTCTCTCATGGAACCTTGCACCAACAATGTGGCCGAATATAACGCCCTACTGATTGGCCTTCAACTGGCAAAACAACTGGGAGTTGACTATCTTGAAGCTTATGGTGATTCTAAGGTAATAGTTAGTCAGGTTCGAGGGGATTATAAAGTTCGTCATGAAGATCTTATCCCATATCACAAAGCAAAAATTGAGTTAGCTTCCACCTTTGCTGGATTCTTCATCGAGCACGTATCTCAATTACAGAATATAGAAGCAAATGCTATTGCCGATTTGGCTGCTTCCTTGACTGTTCCTACCAATACTTAGTATTCAATCACAGTGTCTGGTCGAGAGTTGTTCTACACGAAAGATGCCTTTGTAGGGTGTGAAAAATTATGACACACTGACATAAGTCTCAACCAAAGCTATACGCTCAAGGTCGTACGCTCAGCCAAAGCTATACGCTCCAGACCATACGCTCAGCCAAGGCCATACGCTCATCCAGAGGCTGTACGCTCAGTGAATATTTTATTATTTCTTGAATGACAGCACAGCATACATTTAATGGAGGATGAATCTGACATTTCATCTTTCGTACAAAGACAGCTGTCCTATGAAGGTTAACCGTCGTATGGGTTTTTGAGAATTGATTTGTCTCCTACGAGGACAGCTCAGCAGCCATCATAAATGCACAGCCATTATTACTGTCATTTCTGACAGTCTGTCAGCCATCAAATCTGCAGCACAATGCTCAAGAGATATTTGTCAGCATTAGAAGATATGGCGTATTTGAGAAGATTGAGGACAGCCACGTGTCTACTCATTACGACTCCTTGCCAATCAAGTGAGCGTATGGACTTCATACGACTCCTTGCCAATCAAGTGAGCGTATGGACTTCATACGACTCCTTGCCAATCAAGTGAGCGTATGGACTCCATACGACTCCTTGCCCATCAAGTGAGCGTATCAACTTTATATGATCCAAGTCAGCGTATGCAAGACATGTGCCTTCAAAAGATAGCGTATGACTCCTCTTCAAAGACAGCTTATCACAGTAAATGCATTCAGAATGACTTTCAACGTACAGTCAACACACGTTCTCACGTGTCCTTTACTCAGTTACCCACTTATTCAGAAGTTATGCAACGTGGCCTCTATGCCATCAATCTCTCCTAGATATATTCTACTACTTCCAACCGCACCCTAATGTGTCTCCATCAGAATTTGCCATGCGTCCCTGCAGTTATGCACACGTCAAGTAACTGACTGAGCGTATGCTTCAGGACAGTTATCCAGAACTCTATAAAAGAGAGTTTCTTCATCTTCATCAGACACTACAGTCATTTTCAGAAAGAACAGAGAGATTGCCCATTTGCTGTCCAAGCTCTTCGAAGTTCGAGTTTTCTTCATCGCATCGTCCAAGGGATAAAGTAATCGTCTTCTAGATTAGATTCCTATAGTTATAATTTTCCCAGAAACACAATAAATAAAGTGAATTTATTTATGGAAAACAAATTGGCGACTCTGCTGGGGAAAGCTGTCTTCTCCAACGAGACAGTAACAACTCAATACGATACTTCGTCGATCGGCTCGACGAAGAAGACGATGGTCGTACAATTCGACCAATCTGCTTACGAAGAAATGCTCAAGGCGAAGGAGGGCCGAATTGCTTCCTCCGCTTTTCCTGCTGCCAAGAAGAAGGGACGCTCTGTCTACGTCCCTAAGTCTTCTTCGATGGCCCGAGACGCTTCTGTCACTCACCCTGACAAGAACACGTCTCCAACTTCAACGAAGCATGACTCGGCTTCTCTGAACACGGCAACAGTAGCTTCTCCTAGCCACGCTGACAAAGTGGGTTCTTTAACCAAGTCAGCGTGTCCAAGGAAAACCATCTATGGACATGTCAAAGTCTCTTCTCCTTCTACTCTTACGACAGCAGTCGGCTCTTTAGCCGTTAATGACTCTGCACGTATGGCAGTCAAAGGGCAGCGTACGGTAAATACAGCGTACAAAAGCCAACAGCAGGCAGCGTATGCTAAGCCAAAGCCAACGTATGCTAGTAAAAAAGCAGCGTATGACCAGAAGTCCAAACTGAAGTCAGCGTATGCCAACCAATACAGTCCTTTGATTATTTCTCAAAATCAGGCTGGGGGTTCTCTTCCACAAAACATACAAATGATTCCCCCACAACTTGCACATCTGATGCCAACCAAGGAGAAAGACTCTTTAGTCAACTCCTCTACTCCTAAGGTCTTTACCTCTGGAGTTAATTTGACTAGTACTTTTACTAGATCAAACAAAGGAAAACGCCTTTTGGCTACTTCCTCTAAAGATGGATTATTACCGACTCCCAGTCAGAATAATACCCATCTTCCTTCTCTCAAAATTTCTCGATCTGAGAAAGGAAAATTACAAGTATCCAAGACTGATACCAAAGTCATATCTCCTACGGATCTTCGTAACAAGCTTAACCAGAATCATCTCAATTCCACTTCTGGTATTAAGAAGCCTTATCAAACTGAGACAAGTATACTAGACTCTGATGCAGAATATGCCAAGAACTATGTTGCTCAAATTAATCGGTCTTTATACACTCAAGAACCGAGAAGACAGAAGAAGAAAAGACAAGTTTCTACACAGAAACTACCTTCAAGTACTTCCCAATCTGTTCCTACAGATCTCCGGGAATATTTGCAAAACAAACGGAGAATCGACACTCCATCTGGCCATGACATTGCTCATATTTGCCATGAAAAGCATGGTTGCAACTTCCAACCTCGGGTTGTGATTCAGTGTTGTTGTTCACCAAAAAGATGATCTGTTTTCGAGCGGATTCAATATGAACCAATACTGGACGAAGATGATCCTCTTTATGCTTCTGTCAATATGACCTCCAGAAATATTGGGGGTAGCATACGGTCTGATGCTATATCAGATTCTGAAGATGGTGTTTACCTCGGCACCCGATCTAGGACCGGAGCCTTGGCCAGGGTCACTTCTTCTTCTCATCCAAGTGATAATCCGTAGATCACAGAGGACTTCCTTGGAGAGTCTAACTTCCCAGTATTGACTCCTATAAATAGCCCTGGGAAAGATACTGACTCTCACAGCGATGATTCAGAACAGACTGTTTCATCGTCTATTCCTCGAATGATTACCACTTATATGGTAGACGGCAATCATGAACCTTCGACTAGCACTGAAGCTCATGAACAGAGAATTTCTTCCTTGGAACAACAGTTGTGAGCTATGGCAGATACATTGAATGCTATGCACACTCTTATGCAAGCTCAGCATCAAACTCAGCAAGTCCAACAAGCAGTACCACCAGTGGTATTAAATACTCCTGTTGCCCCAAACCCGGAACCCTCTACTATTCCGGAAGTACAATTTAATGTTCCTGTACAACCCACTCCAAGTCAGTCTGGAGCTGGGGGTGGTACATATGCTGCAGTCCCTCCTCCCAATTACACTCAACAAGTTACAACTCCACAATCTTCCGGAATTGTTACTGAAGAGTTAAGGAATCTCCGAACTCAATTTGAGGCCTTCAAACAGAAGGATGGTTTACAAAGGTTAGGTATCAAGCAACCTTACCCGATAGAATGGAAGCAAGTATCATATTCTCCTAAATACAAGCCTCCGACTATCTCATTCTTTGATGGAACCACTTCTCCGAGTCAGTTTATTAATCACTTTGAAGTGATAACTGATCAGCTACAACCAAGTGACGCCCTCCTTACTCGGGTGTTTGTTGGATGTCTCAAGGAAACGGCTTATGAATGGTATAGAAGTCTCCCTGATGGGTGCATTACCTCATTTGCCGGTTTCAAACAAATGTTTCTTGAACGGTTCTATGAAGGGCTCAATGACATGACTATGTCTGCTCTAATAAGAATCAAACAGAAAAATAATGAAACCACTGAGGACTTCATTGAAAGATTTAGAAGAGAAGCCCTCAAAATGCCTCTTGGAACTCCCGATGCTGTTACTATCGACACTTACAAGTCGAATCTCTTACCAATCATCAGCATGTGGACAGGGTCCACTCAGTTCCAAGATTAATTGGCCTTCTTTCATCGTCAGTGCCAAGGCTGCTGAAGTCAGTACTGAGACCTTCAAAGGCGTGGGGGTACAAATGGCTCTCAAGGAATCAAATCAGAGTGCTAGCAATAGTACTCGACCCAACAATCGCAAAGGTAAAGAGGCTCTTGAAGTCAATCTCCAGAGCAATAGTCAAGAGATAAAGACTACTCAAGCTACCCCAGCTCCAACAAATCAACAATAAAGGCCTCCTCGGCCAAAGGAAGAGTATTCTTTCGACGATGACGATGTTCAGGGTATCTTTGAATGCTTGCTCAAAGGTAACAAGATACAATTGCCAGAAATCAAAAAGCCTGATGAAGCCAACAAAACGGATCATCCAAAATACTGTCCATATCATAGAATGCTAGGTCATACAATCTGGTCTTGCTATGTATTAAAAGGAAAGATCCAAGAAATGATTAAATCAGGAGCTATGACACTGACACCTAAAGACAAGACAGTCACAGCAAATGTGATTTCAATGCAGTTCGGTGACTTCCCTCCGTTAATGGTGGAAAGCGGGATTGTTCCTATCCCCAAAGCAACTCTTGAAGTTGTGAACATCCCACCAGCACAGAATGAAGGACTTGTTCCTGTCACAACTAAGAAAGGAGAGATCATGTGGATTCATCCGGATTTAATGACAGAGTTCAAGACATCTTCCTCTTCTTCTCGGAAGACTCCTTTGTCTAAAAAGAAGCCTGGGAAGACTAAGTCGTGCAATGTGACTTCTAGTATCACACCCGATTTTTCTCTAACTTCTACGTTCATCTTGGCAGGAAATTCACTCCCTACGGAGGTAAAATCTGTACCTCAATCTGAAGATAAGTACAAGCCTGCATTCCATCTATATAGTTCACAATTTCGTAAATTAATGGCGAAGATGGGTTATGATCTAGCCACTGCTCCTGGTTTGAACTCAGGAAAAGGACTCCGAGCACCTTTAGCCATCACTATGAGACATAATCAATCTCGTGTTGGCCTTGGTTTCTGGAATGAAGCTCTCATCAAGCACAAAAGAATCAAGAACAAGGCGAAGAATTGTAACATGGTTTCCATAGACCCTAAACCTGAATCTGATGTCGAAGTTCTTGCCGGAACTCGGTCTGGAAAAATATATCTGAAAGATTATGCTGACATTCCTGAAGAAACTCCTGATGTTCCTCCGGTCACAGCTCCAACACCAGTCTCTAACGAAGAACCTTCAAATGTTCCTGTTGAGACGGTTCCTTCTAAACCAACAGCAGCTGACAAAGGCAAACAGCAAGTCCGCTTCGACAAACCATTGAAGAAGTCATCTCCTACAGGACTTGAGAAGCCTTATAATTTTGATATATTGGCTCAACTAGCCAATACACCAGCTAAATTATCAATCTTCGAGCTCTTACGCCTCTCTAAAAAGACTCGAGAAACTCTGAGTGAAGCACTGTTGCAAGCTGAAACCTGCCTGACTCTTCTCAAGAAGCCGGAAACAGAATCAGTCTCTCGTCTTCATTGCCATAATGTATTGGAATTTATTCCAAACATTACCTTTATGCAGGACGATATGCTGCTAGAGGATAATCGACATGACCGTCCTTTATATTATACAGGATATGTTGATTCTATGAAGGTTGATCGTCTACTGATTGATCCAGGGTCTGCTCTCAGTATTATGCCAAAGACTATGCTAGATGCACTGAAAATACCTGTGCATAATCTTTCCAGTACTATCACTACCATCCTGGGATTCAATCAAGGAAAAAGTGAGCCTTTGGGCAAGATTCGCCTCAAATTTCAAATAGGCGATCTTCGCACTAAGGTTACTTTTTACATCATCGACAATCATGGTTGCTTATATAATGCTCTATTGGGGAGACCATTCTTACATGAACATAATGTTGTTCCTTCGACTCTTCATCAGTGCTTCAAATATGTTGATGATAATGGTGAAGTTCAAAAGGAAGTTGCAGATCTCTATCCATTCAAAGGAGTCGAAGCTTACTTCAATGACGCTCGTATGTACAAAGATGAATATTCAAAAGTCTTGCAAGCTATGGATGACGAGGATGAAACATCAAAAGTCGATACTTTTGTTATTCCTGTAAAAGGGCGTATCATTCATCCGCAGTCTCTTAAACCATCTGAAGAAGACTCATTGATAATTCAAGTCAGTGGACGTACTACTTTAGCACCTTCCCAAGTTCCACAAGGCTCACTGATAATTCCTGTCAGTGGACGTACTACCGCATCGTCTTTCCAAGCTCCACAAAGTTTGCTGATAATTCCTGTCAGTGGACGCACCACTCCCCCTCCATCTTCTTAGGCTAGATCAGATACTCTAGTCATTCCAGTCAGTGGACGTACTACTTATTCACAATCTTCTTCAAGGGAGCTCACCTCTTCTGAGCCTTTTGTTATCGATCTTAATCAAAACAAAACTTCTGATCGCTCTTCTTCTCCCCCTTTTGTCATTAATTTGACTAAGTCTGATAAGGCTCAGCCTTCCGTTGTAAATACAGCATCTAATATTAATGAAGCATCTCCTTTGCAGTATATTGATGTCTGTAATTATGTACAAAGTTATTTACAATTGCTAGATAGCTTAGAGCTACTAACTATAGAAGTTGTTCAAACTCTTCGCACAGACGTATCATTAGAGTCTATACAAAAATCATACTTCGTGGTCCCTATTAGAAAGAAGGGAGAAAATCCAATATTCTTCTATAAAGGACCCCAGAATCCTCCTAACCTGGAAGAAGATGACAAAAATGACGATACTGGAAAATTACAACTACGTCGCTACAGTCAGCAGTCCAAAAATATCATCAAGAATATGGGTTATGACTTCAGAACCAGCCTCAATAATGGAAAAGGAAGAAGAATGCCTGTTCGTATTCCTTCATTAAAATACGGAAGGACAAAATGTGGTTTAGGTTACATTGCTCCTACCTCCTTTATCAACGTAGTCCATGAAGATTAAGAATCCGATGAAGACGAACGATCTGAGTCTTCCGATTCTCTCTCCTGGGATTCTGACACAAGTATTGGCGATCTTCATCGTTCTATTCTATCCATCAATATGGTCTCTGTTGATGGCCCACAAGAAAATGATGAAGATGAGGATGATTTTGAAATATCACCCGAATCAGAACAATGGGCTCAAAGATTAGATAATCAATGGGAATTCAGGTTCGAGCAAAGAGAACCTCCCACTGAAGATAAACTGATCCAAATTGATGTTGGTGAAGAGGGGTCCCCTAAACCAATATTCATCAGTGAAAGTCTTTCAGAAACAGATAAGCAAGACATGATCAAGCTTATTCATGATTATATCGATGTCTTCGCCTGGAGTTACGAGGATATGCCGGGACTAGATCCGAAGATCGCAACGCACAAACTCAATATCATGCCAAATGCAAAACCGGTCAAACAAAAACAGCGACGATTTCGTCCAGACATTATGGATGCAATTGAAGCTAAAGTCAACAAGCTTATGGCTTCCAGATTTATTAGAGAGGAACAACATCCTGAATGGGTAGCTAATATCGTTCCTGTCCTCAAAAAGATCAGCAAGATCCGAGTCTGTATAGACTTTCGTGATCTCAATGCAGCTTGTCCTAAAGATGAGTTTTTTCTTCCAATTACAGATGTCATAATCGATAACACGTGTGGTTTCGAACAAATGTCATTCATGGATGGGTATTCGGGGTACAATCAAATCAAAATGTTTCCAGATGATGAGAGACACACTTCCTTCAGAACGCCGATCGGTACATACTGTTATACAGTAATGTCGTTTGGTCTCAAAAATGCAGGAGCAACATATCAGCGAGCAATGAGCACTATATTCCGCGAACATCTCCAAAAAATAGTCGAATGTTATGTTGATGATATTGCAGTCAAAAGTCGACGAAAGGAGGATCATATCCATGATTTGAAGACTATCTTTGATTTAATGCGTCAGCATCAACTTAAAATGAACCCTACTAAGTCCTTCCTAGGCGTCTCTAGTGGCAAATTTCTCGGCTTCGTCATTACCGCTAAAGGTATACACGTGGATCCCGAGAAGATCAAAGCCATTCAAGAGATGCGTCCTCTACGCACCTTAAAAGAGCTACGAGGATTTCAGGAAAGAATTGCTTATATCAGGAGATTCATTTCCAACTTATCAGGACGCTGCAGACCATTCAATAAACTTCTGAAGAAAGGTGTATCTTTCGTCTGGAACGAAGAATGTCAAAAAGCATTTGATGATATCAAACAGTATCTCATGAACCCTCCGGTTTTGGTACCTCCCGTCTCGGGAATACCATTTCTTCTATATGTTCGAGCCATGGATCATTCTCTCGGTGCATTACTCGCCCAAAAAAATAAAGATGGCCATGAACAGGCTATTTATTATCTCAGTCGTACAATGACAGGTGCTGAACCGCGTTATTCTCCAATCGAGAAAGAATGCCTAGCATTAATGTTTGCTGTTCAGAAGACGCGACATTATATTATCGGTCAAACGATTCACGTCATTTCTAGAGTGAATCCTATCAGGATTATGATGAAGAAACCCGGTATTCTCAACTCCAGATTAGCTAATTGGGGAATATTGTTAGCTCAATATGACATGCATTATATTCCTCAAAAGTCAGTTAAAGGACAGGCTCTTGCTGATTTTCTGGTAGCTCATGTGGTTCCGGAAGATTCTAAATTATATGATGAGATTCCAGATGAAGTTCTGGATTCGAATCTGGTTTCTGAAGAAACTCCTACCCGGCGTCTATTCTTTGATGGAGCATCTAGAATAGGTCCTAATGGCGATATTGTCACCGGAGTTGGGATTGTTCTCGTATCCCCAGAAGGACTAACTATTCAGAGGGCTTATTCTCTGGATCAATCATGTTCAAACAATGTAGCTGAATACAATGCGTTGCTCATCGGTCTTCAACTTGCTAAACATCTGGATATTCAATATTTAGAAGTTTATGGAGACTCTAAACTTATCGTTAATCAGATCAGAGGAACGTATGAAGTCCATCATCAGGATTTGATACCTTATCATCGAGCAACACTCTCTATGGCCTCTTCTTTTGAAGGTTTCTTTATTGAACATGTTCGACGAGCCTATAATAGAGAAGCCGATGCTTTGGCTAATCTTGCCGCTGTATTAGCCATACCAATCAGACGTCAGCAAGTAATAGTGGTTTATAACCGAGAACTATTCTGTGTTGAGAATAATTTGGCTTTGGCTTTTCCCCATAATCCAGACGAAGATTCTCTCAACCTTGATGCTGGATTAAAGTTTGACAAAATGTCCTTATCTTCTTCCGATTCTAATATGGAATATGTCTTTTCTAACAAAACAGAAGCCATAACTAAAGACTGGAGACGTCCATTTTTAGACTTTGTGTTGTATGACATACTTCCCGATAATTCGAGTGAAGCAGCGTCTATCCGGCGTCGATCTCTCAGATTCTATTATAATCATACAACGAAGACACTATATCGTCGGGCCTACGACGGTCTTCTCCTCCGATGCATTGCTGGTGAAGAAGCACAATAGATTATCCGTGAAGCACATGATGGTATCTGCGGAGCCCATCAACCAGGTCCTAAACTTCAAGATCGTATCCGACGTATGGGTTATTATTGGCCCACGATGGTGGTTGACGCCATTCAATATGCTCGAAGATGTAAAGCCTGCCAAATTTATGCAGACTTGATCCATCAACCGTCAGATTTCTTATACCCTACAGCGGCATCATGGCCCTTTGAGGCTTGGGGCATGGATGTCATTGGTCCTATCAATCCACCATCATCAAAAGGACATCGGTTTATTCTAGCGATAACCGATTACCTTTCTAAATGGGCTGAAACAATCCCGTTATCTGAAGTCAAAACTTCTAATGTTATCAACTTCGTCAAACATTATGTCATCTATCGATTTGGTATTCCTCGGCGTATTATTCATGATAACGGACCGCAGTTCGTCAGTCAGAAATTTATTCGATTCCGCGACGACCATCAAATCAATAATTTAGCTTCTACAGCATATAATCCAGCAGCTAATGGATTGGCAGAAGCTTTCAATAAAACGATCATCAAACTCTTGAAAAAGTTCGTTTCTTCCAACAAACGCAACTGGAGCGAGAAGCTTGGTGAATGTTTATGGGCCTACTGCACCACAGTTCGCAATACGACCGGATGTACGCCTTTCTCTTTGGTATATGGGTGTGAAGCTATTCTTCCCCTCGAGATCCAGATTCCTTCTCTGAGAATTGCAATCTCCAATGAACTTACAACAGAAAATAGTGATCGTCTTCGACTTCAGGAACTGGAAGCCCTAGATGAAAAGCGATTGTATGCTTAACAAAATATCGAGCTGTATCAGGCCTGAATTTCAAAAGCTTTTAACCGGAAAGTGAAAGTCAGAGCATATCAGAAGGGAGAACTGGTCCTTACTGTCAGACGTCCGATGACCATGACACATATGAGCAAAGACAAATTTGACGCAAAATGGGAAGGCCCATTCGTAGTAAACAAAGTCTTCTCTAATGGAGCATATCAGCTTGCCTCTATGGATGGGAAAGTCACGATGATGCCTATCAATGGCAAATTCTTAAAGAAATATTATGTATAAATTTCATCAGTATATATAATATTTTCATTATTCCCCAGCAAGTATAAAATCAAAGTTAATTCTTCTCTACAAAAGTTATCTCGATATCATTATCCCCAGCGGAAACTGATATTCTGCCACGTATCATCTTCCCAGAGAATTTGATATTCTGTCTTATTAGATCCCCAGTGGATTTAATAAAGATCTCGTATAGAAAATCACGTCCATATTACCTCTGAATTTTCTATCTCAGTATGTATCATATTTTCTATTCTATGAAAATGATATCTAGTCTTTTGATTTCCGAGTTCAAAGATCATGGAAAATATAGTCCAAAGATATATTTATATCGGAATTCTATTTTCTCTAATCAGTATTAAACTAAAATTATCTTTGGTTTAATATCATGATAGAATTACAAAGTTTATTTTGTATATTCTATTCTATTGAAATATGTCATGTATTATTTTCCTCTGAACATGTTTTCTACAAAAATATCATCCACAGAATTGAAATCAAGTTAAGATATTCGTCTCTTCAATCAAAGTCAGAACATTGATTACAAGTGGGTATCAAAATTTTGACACATGAAAACTGTAAAAGATCTATTTAGGAGGAGTAATTATCTCCTGAATACGAACAATTACATTATTTATCTTTTCTTTATGAGCTTTCTGGATCCGCTCTGCTGTTTCAACTCTGACCATTCGTTGATCATAATCTACGATAATAGAGCTACGACGATTGGTCTCTTCAATCTGATTAACCTGCATCAATTCCCGCTCTTGCTGTAAATGTTAGCAACGTTCAGCTTCAGAGGTACGAGCAGTGGCAATCTCCGATTGCTCTTTTTCTACGAAAGCAATTTGCTCTTGAAGACGAGCCAACTCTTCTTTCAAATTCTTAAGCTCATCGGCTTTTGATGCTTCATCTTTCTTCAGACGCTCTATCTTCTGACGAGTGGTTATTATTTCTTCATCTTTCGCCATTAACTGTTCAGAAGATAGAGCGAGGAATTCTTTCAGAGCAATGTGCTGAGCTTGAGCTTCACTTTCTAATTGAGCAATCTCAGCTGCAGTCAAAGATTTGATATCTTCCTATTTGATCTCCCAGTATTTATGAATGGTTGCTTCTAAGTCATCCAGGAGATGCTCAAAGAAAACACACGGGGTCTCATAACCAGCCTGCCTCAAAGCTGAAAGCGGGAAATTAATCGCCGCTCGAAGATCCGAGAAAGACATGGTTTCATCCTTCATAAGTCGTCTGGAGAATGTATCCAGATATGAATAAATAATATCTGAATACATCCCCATGATCTTTGCTATCCCTGTTTCAAAACCGGGAGTCGCTGCAATGGTAGAGGAAGGAGCAGGAGGAGCCTCTATTCTGGGAGTTGAAGTGGGTACTTTTGGGGAACTAGGCAAATGGGAACTCCCCTCACCCATATCAGTCTGGACAAGTAGGGCTTGAGTCGAACTCATTGCCGGTGCAGTTCCTACAACTGTTAGAATCAAAGAAGCATGATCAAAATTAAAAGACAATAAAGCAAGGAAAGGACAAAACTTTGCTGAATAAAATATTACCTGGAGCTGGTTCATATTCTGTTTCCTTTGGATCATTCAGCCCAGCTCGTAGTCTGTTCAGAGTGCTTTCTGACACTGGATTTATTTCGCTGCTGCCTGCCCCAGAAGTACTCGGAACTTGAACTTCTATTTCAAGATGTTTCTCCGGCTTTGGAGTCAACCCTGAATGTTGACCCACTGTCTTCAGTACATCAATTGGAGTTTTAGATGGTGACTCATCATCTATCTCCATGTCCTCTTCTTCAAAGGAATGAGACGAAGGTTCATAGTCAACCTGTTCGTCGTCACTCTTATTGCTCTCCGAAACTTCAGCAATTGGTTTGAGAGTAGTGGCTTCCTTCACTGATTCTCTCGAAATCAGTAAGTCATTAGCTGCTTTAGTCTGATTCTCGGCCTCTACCGCAGGTTGACTAATCACCTGCGCATCATCGGCTGTTGGCGGAATCGATTCTATATCAGAAGGCATGGATGATCCAGCAGGTTCAGGCACATCTTCTTCAATGGGTTCTATCTTTACAGACAAAGCAAAGGCAGCTTGCTTTTCTAAAGCCAATCGCTCGGCACGATTGGTGGGACTTTCAGCATCGAGATAAATTACGGATTTAGTTTTTGAAACTATCACTTTCCTTTCTATTCTTTTTGTTAATGGAACAGTAGGATAATCGTCTTTTGAGTCACTACCTGCTTCATCAGCATCTCTGACTCGATTAGAAGCAGGAGAAGTCCCTGGAATAGTAATTCCTCTACGATTTTGAGCCTCTGCCCGAGTAACTCTTTTTGGGGCAGGCCCAACAGCACCTTTGCCCCGCTTCTTCTTCGGTGTACTGTCGGCAGATATACTCTCTTCAGCACTTCCAATGGGTACATGTAATGGTTGATGAAGTTCATCAGAGAAGAAAGTCTCTAAAACTTCATCATCAACTTCATCAGTAGCCAGAGGATCTTCTTGGTCATGACAATCTCTTGGCAGGGCTGATTTGGTTGATTTCTTTTCAACATGAATGAAGCTTTTACCTAAGATGCTGAATTTTTCATCAAAGGTATTAGCTGATACATAGAATTTGGCATAAGACGCCAATATTTTAGCTCCTCTCCGATAAGTAACCGGATCTGGCATGGAAAAGGTAGCCCCTGTACCTTTAGCAATGCAGTATATCCAAGCTCTGGCACCATCGATTAATCCACCTTGGTAGCCAAAACATGTCGTTGCATTGCCCACATGCAACTGATCATAACCAAATTGCCGAGCAAACCTACTCGGAAGATATGGCTCCAGATAGGTGATATTGTCACGGCGGCAAATTAAGTGAGATGGCCTGATCCTCTTCAGCCATTCATGATGAATCTCATCCAACTCATTGGCACCAACGCTATCAATCAACTTCCCAGGCATGGTTTCATAACTAACAGGTGGAGGAACACAAGTGAAACTCCATAATTCTCCCCTGTTTAATATGGTTCTACAGTCCGTCAGAGTATTATATTTTTACTTTGGCGTGTGACTGTATCTTTCCAGAAAGGTGTCATCTGGTCTAGCCATCCCAGCATTCATGAGAGATTCGAAATGGAGAAGTAGCCACCCAAATAAATATGTAAAGGACATTTCTACCCGAGGAAAGGTTGTGAGCCTCTTCTTTGCCAATTCAAACATTCTGTCTGTATATGCCCTTAAGCCAGCATTCAGACGGCATGTCATTGCTGTCAACAAATCCATCTTGTACCCAAAAGTCAGACGAACTGCTGCAAAAACAACTCCTCTATGCATCCTGTCTGCTGAACAGGTGCCAGGTACTACAAATTTTCTCAGCCAGAGGGATATAAATCCGGCCAGATGACCTTCAGCAGATAATTCCCGGCCACCTTGCTTGATATAGGTCTCCAACCTATCACCAGCCTTGTAGGTGCCTTCGTCTTCTTCAATGACGATATCGTCATGAGTGGTGTCTCGGATTAGTTTGTCAATCTCAGCTTGACTCAGAGGTTTAAATTCACCGACATATTGCTCTGTCTTCTTCTTCTTCTGAACTTCATCAGTGCGGCCTTGGAATAAATAGGCCATCCACTTAGAAGAATAACAGTTAGAATCTCCCTCTGTACCTTGTCCCTTATAAAAAGCCTTATATATACTGTAATGGCACATTAATTCTTCAAATACATGAAGAACCATTGGGTTGGCATCGGAGATTTTATCCATTTCATCAATAAAAGGGATATACTCTTCATATGGAAAATCTCCTATTGGCAGCTGAGAAATATATGCCATTTCATGGAGGGCGAATTCCAACTCGCCTCTTGGAGTCATGAAGGTGCCGGTACGGTAGTTATACCTTTCCGCTAATGCCAGAAACAAATCTGAGTTTGGCCTAAAACCGTAAGCGGTGCACTTGATGGCATTATATAGGCCTATCACCTTTAACTGTTCCCCAAAGTTTTTCAGAATCTATCTTACAAGAGCAGTCCATCTGGTATTCTTTGGGTTCACCAGACTAGTAAGCCTCATAGACTGTTTGGGGTAGACGGCATTTTCTAGTTGAACAAATTTATTTGCAAAAATTGGGACTCTAACTGGCTTCAGAAGTGCCGAGTCCTTAGGAGGAATGGTAGCTGGCAGTAATCCTTGCAAAACTGAAACATGTGGTTCAGTACCACTACGGAATCTTCCTTGACGGTATCCTATCCATCCAGCTTTTGCTTGACGGAATGGAGTGATATCCCACTTCATTTGCCTTTGATGACTCGTGTGGAATAAGCGAGCTATATTGATGCTTTTGGACAAACCAGTCAGATACATTGGCTGATTCACATCACCATCTCTATAATAAGAGTATGATACTTTATCAAGAGCAGGCTGGGAGTTTATGTCAATAGCATCTCCAAAAAGAAATGCTGGCTTCGAGTGGGTAACACCATCTACACTCTGTAAAGGCAGTCCACTCATCAAGTTCAACAAGGTGTCATTTTCCTGATTTGTCAAAAGAGCTATCCTTGTAGAAGGTCCATCGAATTGGGGAAAACAAACATGTGATAGGTCACTTTTATAGTTATTCCCTGCACATCCTTCAAATTCTGCATCCTGAGCCAGAATATCCACTGCAAAAGAAGAATAAGAAGTTAAAAATCTTCAGCACAAAGAGATGACAAAGACCAACATACGCTCAGTTTATCCTAAGCGTATGGCAGACTCAAAGTTCAACATACGCTCAGTTTATCCTAAGCGTATGGCAGACTCAAAGTTCAACATACGCTCAATTTATCCTAAGCGTATGACAGATTCAAAGTTCAATATACGCTCAGTTTATCCTAAGCGTATGACAGATTCAAAGTTCAATATACGCTCAGTTTATCCTAAGCGTATGGTAGATTCAAAGTTCAACATATGCTCACTCTATCCTAAGCGTATGATGGATTCAGAGATTACTTTTACGCTCATCCCAAGCGTATGATGGATTCAGAAATCACTTTTACGCTCAGTCTATCCTAAGTGTATGATAAATTTTAAAGTTCAGTTTATGTTCAGCTTGAGCGTATCAGCGTATGGTTGACAAGATGATCATAAAAAAATACGCTAACACAGGAGTTAGCGTATCTCAGTGAGACAACTTGACATAGCGTATTCTTTCAAGACAGCGTATTTTGACATTTCTATCAAAGATACGCGTATCTTACAGAATACGCTTCAAACATATTTTTTGTATAAACAAAAAATATGGAATATGGCTAAACCCTAAAGAGGGAAGCGTATTTTTTGATATATTTGACCCTAAAAAGGGGATACGTTTTATGATCTTGTTCTAACCAGAGCCCTAAATAGGGGATAGTTACTGTTCATCATCTCTATCCTCACCATAGAGGGACTTCAATGGGCGTTCGCTTCGTTGAATACGCTCATCAGTAGTCTTCTTAGCAGCGGCGGCGGCAGGCTGAGATGACTCCGCAGGAGCCTTCCCCTTTCCCTTCGCAGCAGCGTCAACCTTGGGCGCCATTGATGAAGATTGAGTCGAAGAAGAAGAAGGCTTGAGTTTTTTGGTTTTTTTCTTTCTCGAAGATGAATGCAGACGTAAAGAAATAAATTAGGTTTCGAAAGACCTATTTATAGAAGGAAAGAAGAAGTTAAAACGGCGGCCGTTCTTTAAACAGAATCCCTAAAGATTTGCACTGATATTGAGGAAGATAACAAACTCATGCTAGCGTGTCAGGACTTATTCCCACTTTAAGTTCAAAGTAATTTTGAACTTTTGAAATTCATAAAGTTCGAAAACTTTGAAGGAGGTCTTGTAGGGTGTGAAAAATTATGATACGCTGACATAAGTCTCAACCAAAGCTATATGCTCAAGGCCGTACGCTCAGCCAAAGCTGTACGCTCCAGACCATACGCTCAGCCAAGGCCATACGCTCATCCAGAGGCTGTACGCTCAGTGAATATTTTATGATTTTTTGAATGACAGCACAACATACATTTAATGGAGGTTGAATCTGACATTTCGTCTTTCGTGCAAAGACAGCTGTCCTATGAAGGTTAACCGTCGTATGGGTTTTCGAGAATTGATTTTGTCTCTTACGAGGACAGCTCAGCAGCCATCATAAATGCACAGCCATTATTACTGTCATTTCTGACAGTCTGTCAGCCATCAAATCTGCAGCACAACTGTAATGCCGGTGGTACGTATTACATATTTTGGAAATACGTGTACGTATTTTCTTGTATTATTCCTTGTTTAGTTTTCTTGGCTTGGTTTAACTCCCGGTTTGGGTTGGCTTGGTTTGGCCGGCTGGTTGCTTGGTCCATCATGGACCAAGGTGAACCCCCCACCTACCACCACCCATGATATTTATTTCCCCACCAACCTTCTCTCTCCTCCATAACCCTCATTTATTTCTTCTTTTTCTTCTTCCTTCCTCTCCACAACTCCCCAACCCTTAGGCAAGTGCAACTTGCTTCTACTAGAGAACTCCTTTTGATGGGTACATTAGCTTCTCCTTATGATTCTAAATCACTTTAGAACTTGTCATTTTCCACTTTGAAGCTTTAATTTTTGTAGATCTAGAAATTAGTTATTTTCGAATTTTGGTGGTTTTGATCTATCCAACTTCCTTGTTTTCAAGTTTTGATTGTTCCATGTTGAAGAGAATTTCATTCTACCCGATTTTGACCTTTGGAGAGTTGGATTCGGACTTATTTTGACCTAGTTATGAGCATTTGGAGTTTTGGGTTCCATCCATGGAGTTCTTGCTGTTCTTGCTGTTTTTGCCCTTTGGAGAAGATAGTGAGCAGTGTGCTAGCTTTTTTTAGCTTCGTCGCTGAGCTGCACGCGCTCTTTAGCGAGCGTACGCTGACTTGAGTACGCTGCTCTTTAGCGTGCGTACGCTAGCCTTGATACGCTGTCTATTGGCAGCGTGTCTTTTGGTACGCTGCTCTTTAGCGTGCGTACGCTAGCCTTGATACGCTGTCTATTGGCAGCGTGTCTTTTGGTACGCTAGCTCGAGCGTACGCTGCCTTGAGCGTACGCTAGCATGAGCGTGCCCTAGACCATTTCGTACGCTAGCTCAAGCGTACGCTGACTTGAGCGTACGCTAGCTTGAGCGTACTCTGACCTGTAGCTCGAGCGTGCCCTTGTGTACGCTGACCCTTGCGTACGCTTCCCATTAGAAGTGTATGGACCCTTTGGTACGCTAGCTCGTGCGTACGCCAGCTTGAGCGTACGCGTGCCTTGGTACGCTAGCTTAAGCGAGCGAGGCGTACGCTGGCTTTGAGCGTACGCTGGCTTGGGCGTACACTAGCCTATCTTGTCACCCTGGTTCAACCCGAGAGCTTTGTGACCCCCATATTTTTTTTTCCCCTTACATGGTTTTGCACTCATTTTATATCCTTAGCCTTTTGTCATGAATTGATAACCACGAATTCAGTTAATATGCTTGGAATTGATAATTGAGCACGACCCGATAGTGACCCGTAGTGGTGCACTCCCGACATGAGTAACCTGACATGACCTGATAGTGGCCCGTCGTGGTGCACTCCTGGCAAGTACACTTAGCATGATAACCTGACATGATTATCTTGATAAGCTGTTGCGACGGCTACTTGTCATGACACGACCTGTATAATAACCTGGACATCGTGGGCGATTGTGCTTGTATAAATGAACCAGTCCTGTCTTGCATCATGTCTAGGACAGGGACTCCTGAGTACCACGGTCAGGAGTACCTATTGAAATGAACTAAGGATTAATAACTAGATTAATATATTAGTCATGACGAGATTTCCCAGCTACAGGCAATCCCGTTACCTGGGCGCGCCTGGGATCTGTAGCCTGCCGTCGAGTAGGGCACATTTCCAGCACACTGTCATGTGTTGCACCCTTCAAGCTACTTAAGGGTACATGCGTTTCCTGGACGATGTACCCACCTGAATTCAACCCCTAATTTCGACCTGGATAACCTGGATGGTCTGCAGGGCTTGTGGCTGTAGAATAATCTCACTGCATCTTGCTAGTAATTAGGCTTGTGACAACCCTAGTTAGTTAAAGTATAAGCCGTAATTCTTGCTTGGCCGTAAAATGATTGGATGGAGTCAAACCAGTCTAGTCTTGCCCTGATCTTGTTCCAGACTGTTACACGACCAGCATGCTTGTATTTATTTTACCGATAAATGGTGAGAAACCAAGCTCCGTTCAGACGAAGGGTTACAACCCCGGTCCTTGTTTGGTTTACGGGTTGTAACCTGGCTATCTGAATAGTTCCATGGTTATCTCATCGTATATCATCCTGGCATGTTTTTCTTATTTCCAGTTTTTACCATTTATTTATATTTCCTGTCTTTTATTATATTATTTATATTCCTGTGCTGATTGCTGGTTTTAGTTCTTAAGTGAAGCTCCTTTGTGGCACTTGCTCTTTCTGGGGTCTGATCCAGCTGGTTTTGTGTGGCCAGATTTCGGAGCAGCTACCGAGGATCCCCCGACCTTCCAGCCAGATGGTGGCCACTAGAAGGAATCCTGGCAACGAGTGGGTTATTTTTGGCTCTCCCACTCTATTGTAAAAATTATTCTTTTGAGGCGTTTAGCCGACGAGCACCTGTTTAGCTCGATTATACTTTCACTTACTGTCTGCCTACGGGCTGTAACATGATTAACAGATCCTAGGGTTGATCATGTATGACTAAACTCTTGCTAGTCCTGACATTTTGTAACGACTAGCTTCATGATCAGCTGAATATGTAATATTTGGGACGCCTTATTATTGTATATTTAATGATCATACATCTTGTAACTTTTACTTACTTGCTTGTGATTGAGACACTAGGCTTGTTCATGACCTTAAGAGACTGTTGGCTTGTAGATAAACCCTTATATATCTAGACAGCCGTGACCGTATAGTGAGATGGATTCCATTTCATATACGTAGCTGGCTATGTCTGCCCCCGCTCTCCAGTATTCTGGTTCTGGGGCGTGACAACAACGCTCAAGAGATATTTGTCAGCATTAGAAGATATAGCGTATTTGAGAAGATTGAGGACAGCCACGTGTCTACTCATTACGACTCCTTGCCAATCAAGTGAGCGTATGGACTTCATACGACTCCTTGCCAATCAAGTGAGCGTATGGACTTCATACGACTCCTTGCCAATCAAGTGAGCGTATGGACTTCATACGACTCCTTGCCAATCAAGTGAGCGTATGGACTCCATACGACTCCTTGCCCATCAAGTGAGCGTATCAATTTTATATGATCCAAGTCAGCGTATGCAAGACATATGCCTTCAAAAGATAGCGTATGACTCCTCTTCAAAGACAGCTTATCACAGTAAATGCATTCAGAATGACTTTCAACGTACAGTCAACACACGTTCTCACGTGTCCTGTACTCAGTTACCCACTTATTCAGAAGTTATGCAACGTGGCCTCCATGCCATCAATCTCTCCTAGATATATTCCACTACTTCCAACCGCACCCTAATGTGTCTCCATCAGAATTCGCCACGCGTCCCTCACTACACCAAAAAAGGCATTTAGGAACAATTTATATATGTTGCTAATATTTTTAGGAACATATCATAACCGTTCCTAAAAGTGGCGTTGCAATTTTTGGAACGGTTATAAAATGTTCCTAAGTTTAGTCTGGAACGGTTATCAGATGTTCCTATAATTAGATTTTGGAACACATCTAATGTGTTTCTAAATTATTTTTGGAACTCCTTTAAAACGTTTCTAAATATCATTTTGTAACATTTAACACGAGTTCCTAAATGTAATTTGCTACGCTTTTACATTGTTCTTGTGGCTAGTTCTGAAATGCTTAATTAATGATCCTGTATATTTTTTAATTTAAATTTTGCGTTTTTTAGTTTGACGCACAAATCTGGTGATTCATAGACTGGCCATTCAAACACATAAAAAGTGGTGCAAGTTTTTTTTGCATTCCTTGGATCAACATTCAAGAACTCCATTAAATTAGCAAAAACGGTCAACTTAATACAAGAAAACTAATAACACACCTCAAAAGTTCATCTTTATAAAATGTCATCAAAAGTATATAAAGTAAAAAAATACAAATAATCATCTGTATCTTGAACAAATTTCTGCAGTTGCATGTTGCAATATGCCAGACTTTTAGACATTTGACAAATAAATCCAAGTTTTTATCGATACACAAACACATGCTCATGCTAAACAATCATGGTTATGAAAAGTCTTGTTCAATCTGTCCACTTTAATAAGATCCTTGCAATTGCTCTCAGTGTAAACTAGCATCTGAATTACTCTGTATTCTGTAAATACAACCCTTGTTATAGAGAGAGAAAGTGAGACCCTGCGATTACAAAAGTAAAAAAACAAAACATATTTCAAACTCAATCCTAGTAATGGTTTGTAATATAGTTCACCTTAATGTCTGCACGCATAAATGGACTGAAAAACTTAAAACACAATGACGTTAGTTGGATTGAAGTGCACCTACAGCTAACATGCCTATTATTTCAAACATGGTTTTGATGATCTATATAATAGCAATGGATATCACAAAACCAATTTTCCAACCTTACTTTGGGTTTTATAGAGAAATTGCGACAATGAGCAGTAACCATTACTATACCTGCTGAAGTAGCCTAAGATTTTTCTATGAATGCATACTAAGTCTGAGCATCAATCAATCATCTTACACCCAAGAAACATGAATTTGCAATATCGAACATTTCATCCAATTTCTATAGCTATTGAGAAATGTTTATGAATCTTTCCTAGTTAGAACTGGCTTCCAACAATAAGAAAAGTAATGCATACAAATCTAGAAACCTCGAAGGGAAAAAAAATTCAACAGACATAAATATAATTTTAGAAGTGTAGAAACAAAATAACTATATAGAAATATCCATGTGTCATGCAACAATACTGCTAAATAAAATTAATTAGAAATGAACCTTTACCTTCCAAATTTCCACCTTAGATAACCACTTTGTGAGCTGTGTGGCCAGGGAGCAAAAAATAACTAGTTTCTTCATTGACCATAAAACAAAAGTCTGGATCGATCATTCATCTCATAAGTTATTTCTCCCATAGATTGAATTGGGTAAATAAAAAACAAACATAGTTTTTTCCATAGTTCTTGTTACAAATAACATTTTAAGTAGAACCGTGATGATCCGCATATAAAAGTGATTAAGAAATTAAGTATGCTGCATAAGATAAGTTTGAGATGTTTGGGGAATAAAGTGAGGCATATCAGTACCCTTGGTCCAACTAAGCAATAAAAGAGAGCCATAAATATTATAATGAGGAAAACAAAATCTAAAAATTGTTTAGAACTAGTTGTTCGAAATATCGGACAACATGTTCTTTTTGACGTATAGTATCCAAATGCTTATACACGATTGTTACCAAGTCTTGAACAAACTACAGGATTTACATTTAAATGGAGAACTAAAATGTAATTTTGGACATGTATGCAGTTGAAAAGATTCATGTTAAGTGCGAATCTCTACATTTGTTGTAGTTGACATACGTTTGCAATTTTACTTAGAAGCATCAGGCTAGAGGATATCGTGGCAATCAATAACTAGGTACAGCCTAGAAAATCTTCTGGTTAGCTAACATTGAAGCAGATAATGTCCACGAAATATTAAACGAAGAGAAACTTCACAAAAGTATAAAACAACATAGAACATTCGGCAATTGTAATTAATAGAACATACAGCCCAGTTGTGTGTTTTGGCAAGCCTTCTAGCAAGAGCATTTATGCAATATGCAACGTCTGCTCGAGGTCTTCTAGCTGAAACAGCCTAAAAAATAGTTGCATCAAAGTATTACTGTAAGCAAAGCCTAACTAGAACTATGAAAGTACAAACCAAAAAGAATACTAATAGTCCATACCACGAAAGACTAATGAAACATAAAAAGATTCACCCCAACTTAAAAATGACAAGGATGGAAAAAGTTGACTCACTGCGTATATGTTTCTCCTTTGCCAGCAGTTCGACATGGTTGGTGGCATTAACAATTGCAACATCTAGTTCCTGGAAAAATTTAAATAGTGTAAGAGTGATGCACCGACTTAAACCAATTTACACATTAATAATCACTAACAAAATGTTGCCAATTTGGTAAATCCGTAAATGTTGGGTTAACCTGGATTCAAGCTAGAAAGATAAGAAACCACTATATGTTAGCATGATTCTAAGTTATAGCATAACCTAAAAATATTTTATTTGCTCAGCCAATCGCTGATATCTCTCTCAAACGCAATCCTCTTTGACCTATCATATTTCGGCAACACTGGAACCAACATCAATGACAACCGAAAGTCACCGGAGACATTAGCAATGCATCCAATTTTCTTTCTCTTAATTTTGTAACTAAAGCTCTCCCTTCTTTTTTTGGTTCTTTTTCATCATCTACATATCCTCTATAGCAAGTGGCAAAGAAAATTATCATGTAAGAATGTCGAAGTGTGCGTGAATAATACATAGACAAACTTATCTGATGCATGTATGTCATGTACATAACATATGAGTAGTCAAGTAGAGCACCAGGTTTGTCAATATCCCATAATAGCCCATCCTCTCAAACACCTTATACACTGCAACCAAGCACAAGTTCAGTACCTATGAACTGTGTAGTAGTAATACTAAGAACATTTGTGAGAAATATAGGAGAACAATATATACCTACTACAAAGGAGCAAGCAGTCCAGCCTCAGTCTTGGATCAAAGGACTGGATAACCTTTGAGATTCACAGAGCCATCCTTGGTGTAGCCCACCCGGTACTGTACTCTCAGCCATTTTCTTTATGTTTGATCACTTTGCTTTTTCTCTGTCATGTACTATATTTATAGGTAAAGTGCTAAACGTAGTCCACAGGAGCATCCATGGTGAAAAAAGAATTGTACTAAAGATAGTATACAAGCTCTCATCTAAGGGAGCCTACTGCCAAAGGAAGCAAAAACAAGAACTGCTCCATCTTCCATAAAAACATATAGGACTTTGGATGACTAATCCCTTTAGACTAAAACTGTCGACAAAGGTTACAAGCAAAATAATGATGAAATTCGGTTGTTAAGATCAACAACCTCCCTTGTCCAATTATGTGAAAGGCAACCTTTTTATCCTGGACTATAGTAAAGATATAATCTCAGAACCTACTCTCCATCGACACCTTTTTATCCCGGACCAGCCTACTGATGAAGTCATGCCAACATCCCCAGTGTACCACAAAAAAAAAATTGAACAACTACTACGCCATATTGGGGGAAAGCATCAATAACTAGGGGTGGGCATACGGGTCCAGGACCTGCGGTTTCGATCCGGTCCGAACCGTATATTGGTCAAACGGGGCGGTTCCTAAAATTTGGAATTTAAACGGAGCGGGCCGGGGCGGGTCGTGTGACACTAACGGGGCGGGGCGGGTCCTCTTTTTAAAATAAACGGGACCCCGAACCGACCCGTTTCTAGGAGTATGATTTTTTTTATTTATCAATTTTAATTTTTTTCATATTATAATTTATAAATAATAGCACACGTTATTGTTTAGTAAACAAATTCTAGAAATTGGAAAAACATAATACTTGTTTTGTTCTTCTAGATAATAGAACATGTTTAAATGTTTACTATTCTATAATTTTTTGAATTTTTTTTGGGATCCGTTTGGACCCGCGGGTCGGCTCGGTTTGGACCCGTTTCGAACGGGTCTAATCCGTACCGGTTCCAATAATTTTTGGACCCGTCCCGCCCCGCCCCGCCAATTAACGGGTCCGGTCCGGATCCATAAAATTTGGACCCGGCCCGACCCGTGCCCACCCCTATCAATAACCACAGCGGATGATATCTACGAGGATTCATCAAGTCCAGGGCTCACATCAAATTCAATGGGTACATCTCGAACGAACTTTACTTATTTTAATACGGCTAAAAGTATATATCATTGTTCTATTGTAGAAATATTGCCTCATGAAAGACGAAGTTGGCCTTCGAACAATGGAACAACAACACTGAAAATGGACAAGTTATTAAGTGGAGTGCAGAAAGACAGTATGGATGGAAAGCTACAAGTTATCATTGTAAAACTTATTTATATCGACACATACAAGTTATCATTGTAAAATTTATTTATATCGACACATATAAAAACTATAGAAAGTCAAAAAGAAGTGCCTAAACTAGGTTCTACCATCATAGCATAAAGTCTTGCTCTTCTGGAAAGCTTAAGATGGAAATCATGGAATGGAATAAGCCTTTAAGTCCCTTTTTATGTAGCTTTTTGATCTAATATGATACCCAGGCTATACCAGATTTGGGTTTGAATTTTCCTAAATCTAGAACTAACGAACTTCATCCATTTGAAAAAAAACCAAATAAAAGTGGAGCCACAAACGGTGATGTACCAGAGCCAGAGGTCCAAAGATGAGAGCCAGATGAATGAGATGTGGGCCAGTGACACTGGCGACTAGCGAGTGGAGGGTTTTTGTTGGATGGAAATCAGGCAGCATCCAGGGTCCAGGGAGCAAAGCATTTTTATTAGAAATTTGGAAGCAGCAGCCAGTAGTGACGTCTCACCTGGTCTCCTTCACAAGTGGAACCTGTGCTGCTTTTTGTTGGCCCTTATTTTTGTTGGGTACTAATAGCAAAAACTGCTTTTTGTCGACCCTGTAGCCAACTGAAAGGTCCAGAGTATCCCAAAAAAGCATTCAGAATATCACACATTGACCAAAATTCTCTTCTCTTCCCTAATCAATATCCATTGATGCCCAGTTTTAGATAATATTTCCTTCTGAATTTTCTACTATACTATGTCCTAATGCATCTTCAGCTTTAGTTGACAATGAAACCTATTTCATACACCAATTAATGAAAAAGAATTACGTGAAACCACTATAGATGAGTCAGCTAACTTCCAAACGAGTACATAAGAACTAAAAAAATAGTTACACTTGAATTATGTGATATCATGTGCTGCACAAATTTTTAACTGATATGGTTTTCTAAATTTAAAGAGTGTAATATATCTTAGGAGCAACCAACCCATACAAAATATCTAAACTATAACTAAACACATACTATTACGTCGACAAAAGTAGGTTTCTATATTACCCCCACCATTAGGGTCTTTTATGGTTAATAACTGATTTTCCTGTCAAGATGCAAACATCAAGAGACTGATAATGAGAGTTCAAATCAGTTGTGTATGCATTAAGATTGGTCAAAATCTGTTTTTTAGTTTTTATTTCCAATATTTTTTACAAATATGTTGAGTTCAAAATCAAAGAGTTGGGTTGCTCCCTCGATGGAGGAGATAGATTGCTGAGGGGAGATATTTTAAGGTAGAAGAAAAAAATTAAGACATAATATACGTTTAAAGTCATCTGAGCATTCTAGCTTCCTTAAGCTATTTCGTGAACCAGAGGTAATTTGTTCCAGTTGTCGTAAAATGATATGGAGTAGATGGCTATATTGTATAGAAAATAGTTAGCAAGAAATATAAAAGAACAACATAGTGCAAAAGTTGAGTAATACATAGAATAATTAAAAATTATGTTGCACAAATAGCATGTTCAGGATGAACTACCGAAGGGGATCAATCAGAAGGCATAAAAGTTGGGCTGCCTTTGCATCTTCATAGCATTCAAGCCATGTAGTAATAGAATAACTATGCATGAATGTTCAATTGTAGAAAAATTGAGTAATCATAGCAAAGGAAACAACATCAAAACAATTATTCATACTTAAAAGACATCCATGCCTAGAAAATTTCTGCAAATGTCCATAAGCTCATAGAACAATAGCTAGATGAAATAATAATGGCACACTGTTAGCAACATTGGATTAGGTAAAATCCAACAATATCCGTCCAACAATAAACAGTCAACCAGCATATGGACATGTGTGTATGTAGATTTATAGAAAAAAAATTAAGGTGTCCTTCTAAAACATCTATATAACTGTGAACCTGGTACGTATACTTAATCTAAAGATTAATTGCAAATATTAACCATAGATAAAGATCATTGATAATGCATTATATATAGATTCAAACATATGCATGCAATACATAAGTACATAGATATAAATACATGCACAAAAAGATTATCTCAATGTATATTAGCCTTCAGTAAGTATTATTTTGGTCAGTTGCTCCGAATTTTCAGTAATTTCTCCGAATCCTTTAGTACAAGCTGAATAGATTATCTCAATGTATATTAGAATGATTTTAAAGTGTGGTCCTAGGGTACATTATTTTCTATTAGCATTTACATATTAGGAGTGTTAAAAAGTAAACAAAAGGCACATCTCAGTATGTGTTGTAGAATCTAGCCCATTCAATACATGATGATCAATGTCACTTGCATATCGTTCATTAAGAAATTGACTGGTGCTGCAGTAGTAACATAAAATAAGTAGGCAAGAACATAACATGTTCTTTGATGCAAGTTCAAGAGCAATAAGTGTATCCACATTCAAAAACAACAAGTCTGCAGCCAACATGAAAAAAATTAAGCAGCCACACTGGAAAAACTCACAAAAAGAAATACTCTGGTTGCTCAGAATGACTGGATCTCCTAGTTTTAAAGTTTAGCTTTAGAGAAAAATGAAATAGCCTGCAAACAAGAACCTTACATGTTTAGCATAGGAAAGAGAAAGTAATAGTCATAATATCATATGTTCCTCTTTCTAGACTATAAAGTTGTACATCCAAAAGTTTCAATTATCGAAGGAAATTTATATATTTTTAATTTTTACATAAGTTCTCAATCTTCTAAGATCTAGTTATTTTGCTTAATAAGCTAACTGAAGAAATAGCCAAGTATCAACTGCACAAGCTTAAACAAAGATCATTAAGCAGGTTTCTATCACATCAAAATGAATAAGATCGCATAAGCTAACCAATTTTAATCTACTTATGCATTTCAACAAAGAGCTTGTGTGTACAAACTAGATGGGATGATGGATATGTTCCTCCTCGCCAGCAAAAATTCCTTCTACACACACCAGATTCTCTATAGCGACACCAACATATCCATCGACAACAACGACCTCCCCCTCGTCCTCGGGAACCTCGGGATCGATTTGTTGCTCGAGTGTGAAGCGGTCGACGGGATCGGGGGATACGACCTTGGTGTCTCAAACACCTCCTCCTCCTCCAATAAATATTCAACAATCACATAAAGAAAATACGAAAAAAAGAGCAAAACCCGAAAGAAAATTTTACACGAATAACTTCAATAACACTTTCAGGATTTGGGAAATGGGATCTCACATGGAATACCTTCCATTTCAATGGTTTCCTCGAGAGTGATGGCATCATCGGCGTCGAACATGAACTCCGAGTTCACCCGACAGTCCTCCACCTACTCCCTCACCACCCTCGGCCCCATGAACATCGACGAACTCTTCCGCACCATCGACAACAACACCGTCACCCCCAACTTCGCCCAGGCCCCTAAGATCGAGTACTGGATCACCGACATCAACACTTTCACCCATATGCTCTCGTTTGTACCGAAGGGGAGAGGACGTGACGCACTCACTGAGGAGGAGGTCGATGCAGTCGTCATCGCTTCGGTGTTTGGTTCGTTGGTCGATGTGTTGCATCGAATTTCGAGCGGAGGGAGGGGGAAAAGTTGACCTAAAATGAGAGGATTGGGAAAAATGAGAGAGAGAGAGAGAGAAGGGAAAGAGAGGGAAACATGAAAAATAAAAAAATGAGTGCGGGATAACTGAAAAAATTTCCCTTCGCAATCAGAGGTAGTTTTCTTTGGGGGGAGGGTAGTTATGCCAACTGGAACATTTTTTATATCAAAGTACGTGATTGAACATAAATAAGAACGTTTATTGACTGTTTCAAAAAATTTAAAAAACGTCTAAATTTAAGTAAATTAATTTAGGAACATTTTAACAGCTTGGAACTGATAACAAGTGTTCCAAGGTCTAGGAACACCTATATACCGTTCCAAAGTCCAAAATGCTAAATGTTTCAAATTGTCATTTTTGGTGTAGTGCCTGCAGTTATGCACACGTCAAGTAACTGACTGAGCGTATGCTTCAGGACAGTTATCCAGAACTCTATAAAAGAGAGTTTCTTCATCTTCATCAGACACTACAGTCATTTTCAGAGAGAACAGAGAGATTGCCCAGTTGCTGTCCAAGCTCTTCGAAGTTCGAGTTTTCTTCATCGCATCGTCCAAGGGATAAAGTAATCGTCTTCGAGATTAGATTCCTATAGTTGTAATTTTCCCAGAAATACAATAAATAAAGTGAATTTATTTATGGAAAACAGCCTTACATATTCATCACAGTTACACAGCAGAGATGAACGCCGACATCAAAGACTGGAGATTTCCTTTCATAGACTACGCTGCGTACGGAATCCTCCCTGATGACCCAAAGGAAGTAGTGTCTATCTAACGACGATCTCTCAGATTTTACTATGATATAGCTACCAAAATGCTGTACCGACGTTCTTACGATGGGTTACTATTATGATGTTTATCAGACACAGAAGCCAAACATGCACTACGTGAGGCTCACGACAGAATTTTCGATGCACACCAAGCATGCCCCAAATTATAAGATCGCCTCAAACGAATGGGTTATTATTGGCCCACGATGATAGCAGATGCTGTTGAATATGCAAAGAAGTATAGGGCTTGTCAATTCCACGCTAATTTCATTCATCAACCTTCGGAGTTTCTACACCCGACGGCAGCATCTTGGCCTTCTGAAGCTTGGGCTATGGACGCAATCGGCCCAATTAGCCCGCCATCCTCCAGAGGATATCAGTTTTTCCTAGCTATAACCGATTACTTCTCCAAATGGACGGAAGCTATACCGCTCAACGAAGTAAAGACATCAAACATGATTAGTTTTGTCAAACATCACGTCATCTACCGCTTTGGCCAACCTCGCAGGATCATCCATGATAATGGTCCACAATTTGTGAGCCATACATTCTATCGATTCTGCGATAAGAATCGAATCAAGAATGTAGCCTCTACCGCTTACAATCCTGCAGCTAATGGATTAGCAGAAGCTTTCAATAAGACTATCATCAAACTTCTCAAGAAATTCGTGTCTTTAAACAAGCACGATTGGAATGAGAAGCTCGGTGAATGTCCCTGGGCCAATCGCGCAATGGTTCACACTCCAACATGCAGTACACCATTCTTTCTGGTTTATGGAAGTGAAGCAGTTCTTTTCCTAGAAATCCATATTCCCTCTCTTCAAGTAGCCTTAGCCAGTGAGTTGACTGCCGAAGAAAGTTACCGTCTGCGACTATAAGAGTTGGAAGCGCTAGATGAAAAACACTTAATAGCTCAACAACGTATTGAGATATACCAAGCACACATTTCTAGAGCCTTTAATAAGAAAGGAAAGATTCTTTCAAGTTGGTGATCTGATCTTAGTAGTGAGAAGACCAATGGTCATGATGCACAAGACAAAAAGAAAATTCTAGCCTAAATGGAAAGGTCCTTTCGTTATAGAATCGATGTATTCTAACGGTGCGTATCGACTAACCAAGCATGATGGTGACTTGCTTATGATGCCGATCAACGGCAAGTTCCTGAAGAAATATTATGTGTAACCTTTATATACAGAGTCCACATATACTTTGTTTTAATCATGTAAATGTACAGTACAATGTTTATATAATTCGAAAAATCATCTAACTATTATCCGTATTTCAAGAGTCTTGAATACGTCCTAGATAATAGGTCCTCTAAAAGGATTCTTCAGTGGAATTATCTTCGTTTGAACTCTGTCCAAACTCGATCTTATGAAAACGGTCACGTCCATATTACCTCTAAACTGTTTTCCGATAATTATTCCCCAGTAGGATAATTAAAAAATGTTTTGTCACGTCCATATAACCTCTAAGCAAAACACTCGTCAAAGATAATCACGTCCATATTACCTCTGAATTATTTACTGACTCCTACTTAATGTTATATATCCGTCCACATCCATATTACCTCTGGTTAGATATAAAACATCCTCTGATATTGTGTCCATACTACCTCTATTAGCAGTTTTTTTTCAACTTATTATCTATATTCAAGAATCTTGAATATAAAACGGATAATAAGTCCACATCAAATTCCCCAATGGAATACCCACCAGAAATATCCCTACTATGTCTACATTACCTCTAGTTCTGATATTTCATAAACTACATTCACGAGTTTCGAAAGCCAAAAGATTCTTTATTAAAAAAAAACTTCTCTCAAAAAGCAAAGAAAGGAAAATATACAAGAGTTTTTATGGCAAAATGAGCCAATTACAAAGGAAGACCTAAGGGATACACAACCGATTGATGCTATCCCTTAAAGCCGTAACCTCAGCCTGAGACTTAACAGTGGCATAATGACGCACTTCTTCCTGCTGAGCAGCTTCATCCTTGAAGGGGATCAGTTTCGTGTGCTCCCCCTCTAACTTCTCCAGTTGTTCTTTCAATTGGTCTGAAGTTGTGGCAGTCACAGCAGCCTGCACCGTATAGTCTTCTTGCTCAGACGCAATTATTCTTAAGTTGGCCTCCAGTTGGGCAATCTTATTATGGATCTGCGCAATGTGATTATACTTTTCGATGATCTGGGCGGCCAACTTGTTCTTCGAAGCAAGACGAGCCTTGCTCGCAGCGTTGAACTGTTCGTATTGATCAGCCATCTCACTGATCTCTTTAGCAAGGGCACCCCTTCTTGCTTGGAAAGTAGCTTCCTCTTCTGTAAGAGTCGCAACCAAAGCCTCGTCTTCTTCAAGAAATAGCGATGTTGGGCTTCGTTGCTTGGCTTTTCGGAATTTGGCCACTCGGTCCTCCAAGTCATTTTGAACTTTATTCAGAGCATTAGCCCGCTCTTCATACCAGCAATGCTTTCAAGGGCCGTCACTTGGCATCCGACAATAGCCTTTACAGGTCCAAAGGCGACATTTTGGTTTAAGTCTCCAGGAAGCTTTACTTTCAGAATGGAGTAGAAAGCTTTTATGACTTCCTGGGCCGTCTCGTCATCCTCAGAGGAAGTCGTTGGAGAGGCAGCTTGATGGGGATCTTTCGCTCCAGGAAGAGATACTTGACAAGAAGCCGAACCTGACAATAAAACAATATATATATCAGTAACAAAAAAAAGTACGAAAGAGTTATAATTTTGTACCTTCTGCTTGCTCAGCTCCAACTTGAACTAGGTCAGCGGCCCTGGTTACAAGGGAACCAAGAGCAGGCCCAGGTTGCTCAATAGTGACAATATTAAGACCCTGAGCATCCCTAACATCAAGCTGTATATCGCATGGCCCCAGTTGGACCTGTGGCAGATTCAGTAATAACCGTCTTAACGCACCGTTCAACTACTTCTTCAGCAACCGATGTCGGTTTACTGACAAAACCTTCTGCACCGACTACCCAGGAGAACCGGGGGCAACTTCTTGTCTTGCCCTAGTGTCTGGGGCAGCCTTTGTATTTGTTCCCTTTTTCTCGTCTATAAGGGAATAGACGACGGAAGTCAGCCTCATGAGAAGTACGCAAAATTGAAGTCGGAAAATCTCATCCAAAGTAAGGTGCAAGAATAACGTACCCACAGGAGGGTGAGCTGATTGGACTTGACTCTCGTCCAACTCCTTTATTAGAGCCCCAAGCTCAGACATATCTCCTAAAGAGATATCATAAGAGGGGCTGTCTTCATCCGTCGGTTGAGGACGAATGGGGGACACCATCGTCACGTCCACCTCTTTAGGCGAAGAGGCACCTGCCTCGGTCACGACTTCAACGTCCTATGCAAAGGACAAACGCAAGGGTAAGAGAGCGTTATTTGAAGACCGTACGAGTATTTGTTTTACCAAAATGGCTATGGAATCCAAAAAGGGATCTACCTCCAGGATAGTAACAGCCTGTGATGCCGTTTCACTCCTTTGAGTTTGCCGGGAAGATTATCTTGGAGGAGAGACGAGCCGACACCCACATCCTTGACCTTCTTTACACCTCTAACAACAAGTTTCTTCTTCCTTTTAAAAGTCGACTGTTGAGCCAGTTCAGTCGAAGCTTTTTTGTTTTTGCGGAAGATCAGGGAGATAAGTGTCCTCTTCAATATCTTCCTTTTGCGGTGCTGTAGCAGCCGGCTCTTCAAGAGCTGCCCTCCGTAGTAGTGTTGCAGCCGGCTCTGCTGTAGGTATGACACCTTCTCTTCTATGACCCATCATTGCTCGGGCTTGTCCTATATCGGCAAGAGTGGAGGTAAGCCTAGTCCCCGAAACTAAACTCTGCTCGCGGTCAAACCGAGGATTAAGGGTATTAACCCGAGTATAAAACTTTGCAGCAGCAAAGAGCAGGTGAGTTTCAGGTTTATCTTCTGGCAAAGTAAAAATTACCCTTGTGCATCCGGCGTTGTAATAGCCCCATGCACGCACCCCGTCAATCAGGCTTCTATCGACTGAAGATGAGGGCTAGGGTTGCATAGAAGAAGCTGGCTATACCCAAACTGTCGTGCAAAATGACTTAGCAGATAATGTTCCAGGAAAGTGTGGTTCCTATCCCTGAGTACCAGATGAGAAGGCCTGATAGACTGGAGCCAACAGAATGCTCCAAGAGTTAAGCTCGTAGTGAGTTCTCCCTCATCTACTAAAGTATCGCCTGTGTGGCCACTGCCAGATGGAGGGGACACTCTGAAGAACTCATAATTCTATAGGAAGTTCAAAACCCTCCTACAAGCAGGCACCCCGGTGACGGCCCAGTCTGCGTCATTGAACCTCCGAAGAAAGGCATCTCCTGCCAAAGAGTCTGCCATCAGCCTGACATTCATTAATCTGGGACAGTACAGCACCAGCCATCCCATCAAGTAATAAAAGAGAAGTTCAGTCCTGGCAAAGTCCCTTCTACCATCAGGCATTATCGCGCTTGCAGTAAAGTCCCACAAACCTCGTTGGATGGCACAGACCATTGCAGGAAGTAGGACAAGCCGATATCCGAACACCAGCCTTACAGCCGGACGAATCATACCCCGGCTCATCCTCTCGATAGATCCTGAACTACTAGGAACTACACAGTTACGGAGCCACGTCATCAGAAAAGCGGCCAACACAGCCTTCTTCGACAACTTAAACTCAGTTTGCCGAAAGAAATGATAAATTGGGGACTTTCCCTCGGGATCATCGCTGTCATCGGTGTCTACTGCCCCGTGATCTGTCATCAGTTGCTCTATCTCAGATTTTGTTAAGGGCTTGCGAGTTGAGAAGAAGACCGGGCCGTCTTCTTCTTCTTTTTTAATGAAGACGTAGTTAGTCCAAGACCTCGTATGGGTTATGTCCCCCTCGGTCTTGCCCTTCTCCAGGTCTAAAAGCTCTTCATCACAAGGAATGTATTCCTTGTACGGCTCCGTTTTCCAGGGCAGCTTTGATATTGCCTGCATCTCATGTAGAGCCAAATCTATCTCCCCGCCCGGAGTAAAGAAAGTACAGGTGTAATGATTATACAACTCCACCAACGCGATAAACATAGGCCAATTCACTTTTATGCCATATTGGGTGGCTCTAACGGCATAAAACAGGCCGACAGCTTTTAGGTGTCCTCCTAGGTCGAGAGCACCCATCCCGTGAGGTCACTCTAGAATGGGATGGGGTATCTCCAACCTTCCATCCGCAGCTTCCCTCTCGGATACGACTCCTTCTTTGACATCATCAGATTGGAGAGGGTCTCGGCAGCATAAGGATGAAGATCAGTCAGAACGTCGCTTATTATGGCCCCAGGATGCAGCCCCCTCGTAGAATAGGATGTGGAGCCCTTGACACACTTGAAGGTGTCTTTCATCCGGTCACCGGAGTTAAATTAGATCTTGCCAAAAATGACTCCATGAAGTTCAGGGGTCAGATCCCATTTCATCTGTCTTCAGACAGCTAAATCGATAACTGCCTACAGAGGGTATTGGTGTAACGCCCCAGAACCAGAATACTGGAGAGCAGGGGCGAACATAGCCAGCAACGTATATTGAAATGGAATCCACCTCGCTATACGGTCACGGCTGTCTAGATACATGAGGGTTTAACTACAAGCTATCAGTCTCTTATGGTTATGAATAAGCCTATTGTCTCAATCTCAAGCAAGTAATAACAGTTACAAGATGTCAGAGCATCAAATATACAATAGTAAGGCATCCCATACATTACATATTTGGATGATCATGAAGCTAGTCATTACAAAATGTAAAAACTAGCAAGAGTTTCAGTTATATATGATCAACCCTAGGATTTGTTAATCATGCTACAGCCCGTAGGCAGACAGTAAGTAAGTACAATCGAGCTAATACGTGCTCGTCGGCTAAACGCCTCAAAAGAATATTTTTACAATAGAGTGGGAGAGCCAAAAATAAAACCCACTCGTTGCCAGGGTTATGCCTGGTGGTCACCATCTAGCTGGAAGGGAGGTAGATCCTCTGGAGCCGCTCTGGTATCTGGCCATACAAAACCAGCTGGGTCAGATCCCAGAAAGAGCAAGTGCCACAAAGGAGGCTTCACTTAAGAACTAAAACCAGCAATTAGCACAAACATAGTTATATAATAAAAGACTGGAAATATGGAAAATCATGATGATATATGATGAGATAACCATGGAACTATTCAGATAACAAAGTTACAACCCTTAAACCAAACAAGTACCGGGGTTGTAACCCTTCCTCTGAACGGAACATGGTTTCCCATCATTTATCGATAAGGCAAAGCACAAGCTTTCAGGTCATGTAACAATCTTGTACAAGATCAGGACAAAACTAGACTGGACTAGACTCCATCCAATCGATCACGACTAAGCAATGAGTACGGCTTGATATTTTAACTAACTAGGGTTATCACAGGCCTAGCTACTAGCAAGATGCAATGAGATATTCCAACAGCCACAAGCCCTGCAGACCATCCAGATTATCCAGGTCGAATATCCGTTCATAAAGGGTGCAACACATGACAGTATACTGGAAATGTGCCCTACTCGTCGGCAGGCTACAAGTCCACATGCGCGCCCAGATAAAGGGATTGCCTGTAGCTGGGAAATCTCTTCATGACTATTGGAATATTCTAGTTATTAGCCTTAGTAAATTTTAGTAGGTACCCTAACCGTGGTACTCAAGGGTCCCTGCCCTAGATATGATGCGAGACAGTACTGGTTCATATGCACAACACAATCATCTACGGTGTCCAGGCCATTCATTCTTGTCATGTCATACTAGCCGTCACAACGCCATAGGGACTCAAGCTCTCTACGCGAGCAAGAGTACGTTAGGCCAAATAGACCCCGAGCGTAAAACAGCTCTATGGAAGCGGAACTTTACGCATAGCAGGATTCTTCGTGAGCAAGCGCTTTACGCATAGCAAGCACCCTATGGAAGCGGAACTTTACGTGCACGAGCACCCAAGTGAAACTCTACGCACGTAAGGCTCTACGCGAGCGAGGAAGAGTCTACGCGAGGGAGGCTCTACGCACGGGACACTCTACGCTAGCGTGACTCGACGCGGCAAGAGAATACGCAAGCGCGAGTTTACGCGAGCGGGAAGGCCTCTGCGTAGAGTTCAAGTGAACTCGACGTAGAAGGATTACGCTGGCACGCAATGCGTGTGCGTAAAAAGGGAATACTATGCGGACACATGAAAACATGTGCGTAAAGGGGTAAATGATACGCTGGCACGTAAAACGTGGACGTAAGACTTAATACTACGCTAGCACGTGAGAACGTGTGCGTAAAGACTTTATCTTCTCCCCAAGGCCGATATAAGCAAGCGTAAAAGCTCAAGAACTCAAGAAAAACCCCATCTCGGTTAAGTCTCTGTAAAATCCAACCATTCCAAAACCAAACTTGCATAATATCAGGATGTCTACCACATGGAACTCTCAGTTTTCGAAAACAAGCCAGTTTAGTAGATCAAAACCAAAAAAAATCCAAAAATGCAACAAGCTTAGATCTACATGAAATGAACCATAGAAACTAAAAATGGTAAGTATTAAAGTATCTTAAAATCTCGTGAGGAAGACAATAGAATAACAAAATTTGAGTTCCTCCGTGAAGCAAGTTGCACTTGCCTACTGGGTGCTCGGCGGAGAAGGAGACGAGGAAGCAGAAGAGAAGTAAATGTTTAATAAATGAGGAGAGAGAAGGGTTGTTGGGGTTAATAAATGATGGAGGGTGGTAGGTAGGGGTTTGCATTCTAACCCTAACCGAACCAAACCAAACCGAACCCAACCGAACCCGATATATGCCAGAACCATGAATTGCTAAATAACTCATGCCAATACAGAACTCAAGGCTAGCCAATCAGGACAAGTCTAAATATAGGTCCAAGATTACGTACACGTATATCAACATACGTAATACAAACTACATGCGTTACAACTCTACCTACCTTAAAAGAATTCCGTCCTCAAAATTTAATTAAGAGGCTAGAGAGGCAAGGACAAGTCATATTAACCATAGGCAAGTTATAACTAAGCAATCAATCAAGCAATCATTCATGCAAGCAAGGAAATCGAGGGCATAAGGTATAAGAAGACATTATACCTTACGAGTCAAACATGTCAGGATATCGCGATCGGATATCATCCTCACGCTCCCATGTTGACTCACCCAAAGAGTGATGACCCCAAGCAACACGGACTAACTTGATAGTCTTGTTCTTGAGTATCTTCTCCCTTCGGTCCAATATGGATACGGGTCTCTCCTCATACGATAGGTTGATACCAACAACCAATTCCGAATGATCTAGGACATGACTCGGATCCAGGATATACTGTCGTAATTGTGATACATGGAAGACATCATGTACCTCACATAACGACTGCGAAAGAGCGAGACGATAAGACACATCTCCTACTCGCTCCAGGATGTCAAATGGCCCTATATACCTAGGACTAAGCTTTCCCCGTACACCGAAACGAATGACGCCACGGTTAGGCGAGATCCTAAGGAATACATGGTCACCGACAGAAAATTCAAGGGGACGCCGATGAGAATCGGCCCAATGACGCTGGCGATCTTGTGCAACTCTAAGATGATCTATTACTCTTCTGACCACCTCAACTGTCTGAGTAATCATTTTCGGACCAAGCATCTGCCTTTCTCTAATATCATCCTATGCTAGCGGGGATCTGCACTTCCTACATACTGTTCCTCGAACGGTGCCATCTGGATACTGGCCTGGAAACTGTTGTTGTACGAGAACTCCACTAGGTACAGGTGATCTTCCCACGAACCACCGAAGTCGAGTGTACAAGATCTTAATATGTCTTCCAAGGTTCGTATGGTACGCTCTGACTGACCATCTGTCTGCGGATGATAAGCTGAGCTGAACTGGAGGTGGGTTCCCAAACTCTCTTGCAGGCTGTGCCAAAAGTGCGACATAAATCTTGAATCTCGGTCCGAGATGATACTGACTTGAACACCATGAAATCTGATAATCTTCCTGAGGTACATCTCTGCTAGCTGAGCCGTCGACTGACCAACTCTGAACGGGATAAAGTGAGCTACCTTCGTGAGCCTGTCTATAATAACCCAAATAGCATCTCTACCGGTCGGGGACCTAGGTAATCCAGTCACGAAATCCATGGTAATATGCTCCCACTTCCATTCTGGAATCGGCAAGGGCTGAAGAAGTCCAGCCGGCCTCTAATGGTCAGCCTTAACTTATTGGCAAACCAAACACCGAGAGACAAACTGGGCTATCTTACTCTTCATACCATTCCACTAAAAGTGCTGACGGATATCACGGTACATCTTCGTACCACCGGAATGAATGGAATACTGACAACTGTGAGCTTCTGCCATGATCTTCTGTCTGATATCACCACTGGGTACACAAAGACGTCTCCCATGTCTAAGTGTACCATCTTTATGGATACATAACTCCGGCCGTCGTCCTGCCTCATACTCTGCTCTGAGTCGCTGAAGCTTAGAATATGCTGACTGCGCCATCCGGATCCTCTCGACTATACTGGACTGAACTTGTATACTGGCCATCAATGCCATATTGGTAGGGAGGACAACTTCTATACCCATTTTCTGAAGATCTGCTAATAACTCTGGTTGTGCTGTTAGAAAATAAACTTCGGCTCTCCTGCTCAGCGCATCTGCTACTATATTGGCCTTCCCTGGGTGATACTGTAGGTTGACATCATAATCCATAAGTAGCTCTAGCCACCTTCTCTGACGCATGTTAAGATCCTTCTGGGTGAACACATACTTCAGGCTCTTGTGGTCGGTGAAAATCTCCACCTTATCTCCATATAAGTAGTGTCTCCAAAGCTTAAGTACAAACACTACTGCTGCCAACTCCAAGTCATGGGTTGGGTAATTCCTCTCATGATCACAAAATTGACGTGATGCATAAGCTATTACCTTCCCATGCTGCATCAAAATATATCCTAAACCTCTACCTGAAGCATCATAATATACTAAAAATCCTCCGATCCTATCTGAAAGCGTAAGAATGGGTGCCGTCATCAAACCTCGCTTCAACTTCTCAAAAGATTCCTGACACTCTGCCATCCAAGCGAACTGCACATCCTTACGGGTCAACTGGGTCATAGATGCTGAAATCCGAGCAAAATCTGAAATAAATCGCCGGTAGTAGCCGACCAAGCCAAAAAAACTGCGAACTTCTACAACTGTACTAGGTACTAGCCATGATTCCATAGCTACGATCTTCTGGAGATCCACTTCTACTCCTCCTCTGGTGATGATATGACCCAAGTATGAAATACAATCGAGCCAGAACTCGCATTTACTGAACTTGGCATACAACTGGTGCTCTCGAAGAATCTGAAGAACAACTCTGAGATGCTGCTCATACTCCGCTTCACTCTTGCTATAGACCAGGATGTCGTCTAGGAACACAATCATGAACTGATCCAAGTAAGGCATAAATATGCGATTCATGAGGTCCATGAATACAGCTGGCGCATTGGTCGCTCCAAATGGCATAACAAAGAACTCCCAATGCCCATATCTAGATCTGAAAGCCGTCTTCGGGATGTCCTGCTCTCTGACTCTGATCTGATTGTATCCTGACCGTAAGTCAATCTCCGAGAATACTGCCGCCCCTCTGAGTTGATCAAACAAGTCGTCTATCCTCGGGATAGGGTATCTGTTCTTGATTGTCACTGAGTTCAAGGTACGTTAATCTACACATAATCTGGACGTACCATCCTTCTTTTTCATAAAAAGCATCGGGGCTCCCCAAGGCGATCTACTTGCACGAATGAATCCCTTGGTCCTGAGTTCTTCAATCATCTTGTACAATATCTCTACTCTGACGGCGTCATCCTGTAGACTCTCTCTGACACTGGGGCTGTCCCTGGGATCAAGTCGATAGTAAACTCGATCTCTCGCTCTGGCGGCATTTCTGGAAGCTCTTCTGGGGAACATCTGGAAACTCCTCGATTATCTGGGATAACTGTACTGCTGCTACTGCCATCCGCAATACTGGAGGAGGAGTTTTAACTTCGTCTCGGGAAAAGGAAAACTCTGGCTCGCCTGGAATGCTAAAAACAACCCTGCCAACATGGCAGTCTATCCTAGCATACTGGTTCCTTAACCAATCCATCCCTAAGACCACATCATAATCGGCCATCGGGAACTCTATCAATCTAGCGGGGAACTCTCTACTACTAACTACGATCCGACACGAAAAAAATACTCTATCTACTCCCACAAGACCGTTACCAGTAAGTATATTGAGCCTTACTGATAATGACTCGGGCTCCAGTCCTATCCGTGTCACGAATCGTGCAGACATGAATGAATACGATGCACCAGAATCAAATAACGCTGATGCTGGAAAGGAGTTGACGAGAATGGTATCTGCCACTACCTCACCTGGTGCCAATCCTTCTTCTACGGTCATCGCCATCACCTGACCATGCCCTCTGGGTATGGGTCCCCTCTGCTGATAACCTCTCTGTCTACTCTGAATCAGGGCTTGGGCTTGCGCATACTGCTGGGGGTTCTGCTGCTGAAATGCTTGGGACTGCGTCGACAATGGCCTTTGAGGCTGATATTGTTGTTGTTGCTGGACTGGTGCTGGTCCTCTCACCGAAGGACTAGAAAAGGTCGAAGAAGAGTAACTCCCCCTGTTTGGGCAGTTCCCAACCTTGTGGTCCGGTGCTCCATAAGCTAAGCACAATCCCTGCGCCCTGCGACATTCTGATACCACATGTCCTGGCTTCCCACAATGAGTGCAACCCATTACGGAAGTCTTCTTCTGCTGAGGATATACCGGGGTCGAATGCTGGATCGACGTCACTGAAGCTGTCCTTCTCGGAGCTCCAATGGTCAAAGCCCTAGCTGCCGGGGCTGGTACTGAAGACTGGTTCATCTGGCCGTGGGATCGCTTCTGACCTCCTGTCCTGTCTACGATCCTCTGGGAGGTATACTTGTGCCTCCTGGTTGCTCTCAATACCGTATCAAAAGTATGATTCTCAAACTGCTCTACTGCCAATAAAATCTCTAGATGGAGCCCCTGCTGGAACCGCTGGGCTCTGTCGAACTCGGTTGCTACCAAGGTGGCAGCAAACCGACTTAGCCTCAAAAACTCGGCCGCATATCCGTCGACCGTTCTGCCCATCTGCTTCAGATTGGTGAACCTCGTCTGTAGATCGTACCGAGCTACAGCATCGAAGTACTTGGTCTGGAATCTCTCACGGAATACTGCCCAGGCAATAGGTGCTACTAATCCAACAGCATGTGCCGTCCACCAGATGTGGGCAAGATCTAAAAACTGTAGACGTACTACTACCAGCTTCTCGTTTTCGGGCATCTTTGCCGCTTCTAGAATCACTTCTGTATCCTGCAGCCAAGCATCTACGACAATAGCATCTTCGCTACCATCGAAGAAAGGAGGGTTCAAACGTTTGAAGCTGTTGGCCGCACTGTTACCTTGATGACCACCTCTACTCAGAGCATCTTGTACTGACTGGTGCAATGCATCACCTCGACGATCTTGAGAAGCTAGCAATGTCCTGATGAGACCCACCGAGGTGCCATCATCAGGCTCTGCAGGCTGGACTGGCTGAACTGGTGGCTCTTGACCCCCAGTAGGCATGACTCTGGAGGCTACTTCTGAATGCTGGGCTTGATCTCCAGGTTGCTGCGGGTCCACGGGAGGTGCTCCACCTTGCCGATCGGTAGGACCAGGAACAGTACCGTTGAAGAAGACGACACAGGGAATAATAAGGAAGGACCAGGACAGATCAAAGATACAAGCATGTGATCAGGTCAAGAATTCAGGGATTCAGAGAATATGAGCAAAAATCAAGGGTGAGTGATGATTGAGACATCTATTCGGTAAACCCTCACATATCTTGATTCACAAGACCTGCATGGGCCACCACTTAAACCATGTAACGCCCCAGAACCAGAATACTGGAGAGCGGGGGCGAACCTAGCCAGCTACGTATATTGAAATGGAATCCACCTCGCTATACGGTCACGGCTGTCTAGATACATGAGGGTTTAACTACAAGCCATCAGTTACTTATGGTTATGAATAAGCCTATTGTCTCAATCTCAAGCAAGTAATAACAGTTACAAGATGTCAGAGCATCAAATATACAATAGTAAGGCGTCCCATACATTACATATTTGGATGATCATGAAGCTAGTCATTACAAATATGAAAACTAGCAAGAGTTTCAGTCATATATAATCAACCCTAGGATTTGTTAATCATGCTACAGCCTGTAGGCAGACAGTAATTAAGTGCAATCGAGCTAACACGTTCTCGTCGGCTAAATACCTCAAAAGAATATTTTTATAATAGAGTGGGAGAGACAAAAATAAAATCCACTCGTTGCTAGGGTTACGCCTGGTGGTCACCATCTGGATGGAAGGAAGGTAGATCCTCTAGAGCCGCTCCGGTATCTGGCCATACAAAACCAGCTGGGTTAGATCCCAGAAAGAGCAAGTGCCACAAAGGAGGCTTCACTTAAGAACTAAAACCAGCAATTAGCACAAACATAGTTATATAATAAAAGACTGGAAATATGGAAAATCATGATCATATATGATGAGATAACCATGGAACTATTCAGATAACCAAGTTACACCCTTAAACCAAACAAGGACCGGGGTTGTAACCCTTCGTCTGAACGGAACTTAGTTTTCCATCATTTATCGATAAGGCAAAGCACAAGCTTTCAGGTCATGTAACAATTTTGTACAAGATCAGGACAAGACTAGACTGGACTAGACTTCATCCAATCGATCACGGCCAAGCAATGAGTACGGCTTGATATTTTAACTAACTAGGGTTATCACAGGCCTAGTTACTAGCAAGATGCAATGAGATATTCCAACTGCCACAAGCCCTGCAGACCATCCAGGTTATCTAGGTCGAATATCCGTTCATGAAGGGTGCAACACATGATAGTGTGTTGGAAATGTGCCCTACTCGTCGGCAGTCTACAAGTCCATATACGCCCCCAGATAACGGGATTGCCTGTAGCTGGGAAATCTCTTCATGACTATTGGATTATTCTAGTTATTAGCCTTAGTAAACTTCAGTAGGTACCCCTGACCGTGGTACTCAGGGGTCCCTGCCCTAGATATGATGCGAGACAGTATTGGTTCATATGCACAACACAATCATCCACGGTGTTCAGGCCATTCTTTCTTGTCATGTCATACTAGCCGTCGCAACAATATTCAATAGTTTCCATCAGGCTTGCTTGTCATGTCTTGTCATGTCATGTCAGTTACTTGTTATACCGTTCCATGTACAATTATCTGTCCAGTCATGTCAATCAATTCAAGTAATCAAGTTCATGACAAAAGGCGTAAGAATATAAAAGGGCAACAGGGTACGCCATAGGGACTCAAGGTCTCTACGCGAGCAAGAGTACGCTAGGCCAAATAGACCCCAAGCGTAAAATAGCTCTATGCGGGCAAGACCTAAGGATAGGCAGCTCTACGCGAGCAAGAGTGCCTGCAAGCAGGATTCTATACGAGCAAGCGCTCTACGCATAGCAAGCACCCTATGGAAGCAGAACTTTACGCGCACGCGCACCCAAGTGAAACTCTACGCACGCAAGGCTCTACACGAGCGAGGGAGAGTCTACGCGATGGAGGCTCTACGCACGGGGCACTCTACGCTAGCGTGACTCGACGCGGTAAGAGAATACGCGAGCGCGAGTTTACGCGAGCGGGAGGCCTCTGCATAGAGTTCAAATGAACTCGACGTAGAAGGATTATGCTGGCACGCAATACGTGTGCGTAAAAAGGGAATACTACACGGACATGTGAAAACGTATGCGTAAAGGGGTAAATGATACGCTGGCACGTAAAACGTGGGCGTAAGACTTAATACTACGCTAGCACGTAAGAACGTATGCGTAAAGACTTCATCTTCTCCCCAAGGCCGGTATAAGCAGGCGTAAAAGCTCAAGAACTCAAAAAAAATCCCATCTCGGTCAAGTCTTTGTGAAATCCAACCATTCTAAAACCAAACTTGCGTAATATCAGGATGTCTACCCCATGGAACTCTCAGTTTTCGAAAACAAGCCAGTTTAGTAGATCAAAACCAAGAAATCCAAAAATGCAACGAGCTTAGATCTACATGAAATGAACCATGGAAACTAAAAATGCTAAGTACTAAAGTGTCTTAAAATCTCGTGAGGAAGACAATGGAACAACAAAATTTGAGTTCCTCCATGAAGCAAGTTGCACTTGCCTACTGGGTGCTCGGTGGAGAAGGAGACGAGGAAGCAGAAGAGAAGTAAATGTGTAATGAATGAGGAGAGAGAAGGGTTGTTGGGGTTAATAAATGATGGAGGATGGTAGGTAGGGGTTTGCATTCCAACCCTAACCGAACCAAACCAAACCGAACCCAACCCAACCCGATGCATGCCAGAACCATGAATTGCTAAATAACTCATGCCAATGCAGAACTCAAGGCTAGCCAATCAGGACAAGTCTAAATACAGGTCCGAGATTACGTACACGTATACCAACATATGTAATACAAACTACAGGCGTTATAATTGGCGTTCCATAGTCGGCAACCATATCCTCAGGTCATTCAATCTGACCACCAGAGGGTCCTTTAGACATTTCAACTCATCATCCTCAAACTCCAGGCTGTCACCAAACATAAAGTACAGTCTCTGGAAGCTCCGTGCCCCTCCAAGCACGAACTTCTCATTGTTCATTATCTGCTTCAGGAACATCTTGTCCTATTCAAGCATAGAGATCATCCGCACTGAAGGCTGGTTTTGGATGATCTTAGCTTGAACGTTCCTGATCATGGCGGTGATGAGGCTTGAATCCAGAGCATGGCTGGCAGAGCTGAGAGGAATTCCACCAAGAGCCGGGACAACCATGTCAACTACAAAAACAGAACAAAAAGTCAGAAAAATGACTAAGTCCTGGAAAAACTTTCTATGCGCCCATGAGTTATGCGCCCACAGCGGCTTTGGGCGCATAGAATTCCTTCTTGAAACATAAAGTTTCTGTGTGGCGCATAACATGTTGCAGTCAAAAGCAACAAGTATGTGTGCACATGACTCTGTGGGCGCATAAAAATGCTAGACAGAGAAAGGTCGCTTTGGGCGCATATCAATAGTTATGTGCCCAAGTAGAGATCAGTCCGAGCGTCGCAAATTAATGCTCTGGACATTGTTTTAAGGACATTGCCTCACCTAGAATGGGGTTTTGGACCAGTGAAGACGTTACCGAAGGAGGAGAACCGCTCGTTGCAGCCTATTTACCCTTTACGGACCTCTTGGGAGTCGAAGCAGCCTTGGAAGACATGATTTCACGAGAAAGATAAAAAGAAAAAAAACTCTTAGAAATTTCTGAAAAGAGGAAATAATGAATTTTCTCTCTCCTCGGGCCTATTTATAGGCAAAGAAGGGAATTATGTGCCCACATGGCTATGAGCCCACACAAATTCAAATGTTGGGTATTATGCGCCCATATTATGCTAACGTGGACTACGCATAGACATAAGACAGAGAGTGGACCTCTTCAAATTCTGTTCCAACGAATCTGTCGATTCAGATTTTTTCTCAACAGCCATATTTAACAGCCTGGCAACATTTATGCGCCCAAGAAGATGATCCGTCATGCACCCATAAAGCTATAAAAAGTCTCCCATGATTTTTTTAAAGTATTCTGAACTTGTTCGAGTATCAAAAACTTTGAAGGGGGTCTTGTAGAAGCATAAAAATGAAGAACTATGCACCCACATGGAAGGAGATGTTATGCGCCCACATGACTAAGGGGGCTATGCGCCCACAGAAAACTGCTTTATATACTAAATCATGCACCCAAGTGTGGGTGCATAGTCTGCTTCCAGCACTATGCGCCCAAGGCAGAGACAACCCTACAACTCGGTCAACACCCACGATCAGTCATGGGCCGAGGCATGCGGCCACGTCAGTCTCCACGAGCGATCGTGCATCGAAGCATGCGGCCACGATCTACCCACGATCATGCAGTCTTTATGCACCTACGTCCTATGCACTCAAAGGGACACTATGCGCCCACAGTGTAATCAGTATATTTTCCACTTGTGTGCGCATAACAATCATTTCAGTATAAAACGACTATAAATAGAGGGCATGTGCCTCTTCAAAAAAGGAGAATAGAGAGCATTTCACAGCCAAATTACTGCCCTTCTTGCCAGTGAACCGAGAGTTAGCAATTTTCTTAGGTTTTCTCCCACTTTTGTAAATCGGAGTGTCAACGGAGTAAATGAGCAATTGCCACTCGATCTCCATCGTCCTATTTTCTAGAATTTTTTTGTACTCTGGGATTCTCAGTGCAGGATCTCTCAGGTGTACTCGATTTGTAGTGCTTTGCACTAATAAGAAAAGACAATAATTCTTCTCTTTTTTGTAAGTGTCTACAGCCATGGCTGGATGCTTGAAAGCTAGGGTTAGGGTTAGGTCTCGAGTGAAGATTTGGGGAAAAACTCTGGGGAGAGAAAGTATGGGGAAATGGAGTTCTCGAATTCCTGAGAGAAAATGAGTCCTATCTCTCTCCAACAGTGGGTTTAATAGAGAAAGGAGTATTAGCATATAGCCCCTCACCAAAACTCTAACTGCAAAATGCCCCTAAAATTGTTAGAAACAGTTGCACAAGCTAGAGAGGTTGTTAAAATGTTTGTTAGGATATTAAGGGACCACTCTTTAGTTAGTTAGAAATTTGGGATACCCTCCAAATTAGTTACTCCCAAATCCTTAATTAGTTAACTATGATATAATAACTTTAAGCATTACACTAATTAATCAACTTGAATATTATTTATAAAATATTAAAATAGCCCAAAATTTTATAAAACTGGAAAAGTGGGGTTACAAATCTTCCCCCTTAGAAAATTTCGTCCTCGAAATTCAAAGGGTACGATACGATACAAAAATGACACAAAGTTCAATATTGATTAGGCACGAGTGTGAATACATTTAATGACTAGGTACGAAATCATAATGATTTGAAACGATTTAGCATGACAAAATAAACGGGTAAAATGGCATAACTGGTAATGACCAAAATTGGTCAGACACGAAATGAAACAAGGTCTTATTATGACCAAGTACGATAATTTCATACGGGGATTTGATGTAACACGATATAGCAATGATCGAGAGTTAAACAAGTACGAGGTGGAATGGATTTAGAAGAGTAAAAGAATCACGACACAATTTTCTAAGCACGATCAAGATGGAAAGCTTAGCACAATAGGAAGATCATGGTTAGATAGATATGATGAAGATCGAAATTTAAACAAACATGATCAAAATATAGGTACAATTTAAATCTACTGGAACGGATTCAACATCTAGCAATGTATATTTATTGAGAAAAACAAATGATCCAACGATAAAATGCAAGAAGGGAAATTGCAAGGTTGATTGAGAAAACGTATGGAAACTACCCAGGAGGTATTAGAATCAAATCAAGGTGAACGTGCAAGGATTTGTGATTCTCAAAAATCAATAATCATATGAAAAGGGATATAGTCTCTATGGTATCCGAGAACATATAGATATTTGAAATCACTTCACTTAAAATCCATGACCCGCCAGTGTATATCTAGCTGTAATGGACTTTCGGTTCCGCGACTCAAATAACGATACGTTACCGAATGTTCTATCAACTTTATCCATTTTCCAACAATTATCAATGGAACAACCCAAGAGATCAAAATATGAAGATTTTAGGACAAGGTCTCAATAATACCCAAAAACCTTATGAATGTCTGAAATTTCTTCAACTTAGAGTTCATGCCTCGCCAGTGTGCTGCTGGCTTCAGTGAACCCTCAGTCTCCGTAGTCCAGATAATGGTTACTGTGCGTAACTGTCACGCCCTAGTAGGTCATCGAATAGTCTCTCAACCTTATCCATGGGAATTACCAAAAAGTTTTAGAGAATTCAAAATGAGTTCCAATAGTCCAAGTCACGATAAAAGGTGAGGTTATCTGTCTTTTAGAAAACATGGGTTTTATTAGGTACTAAGAAACAACAAGAAGGTTTTTAGAAATAGATCTTGAACACGAATCAAATTTTCGAATAGTAACCGGGAGCTTAAATAGAAGATAGAATCTCAAACGACAACAAAAATTTCGTATAAGGACATAATCCCGAATAAGTAACAAAGTCTCGAAGGTTGCATAGAAGCAAGGTATCAGATAGAAGATAAAGTCTCAAAATAAGGACCAAAAATCTTGTATAGGAATCAAAGTATGACAAAATCTCGAATGACAATGAAGTCTCGAACAATACCTCGAATGGAAAAAAAATTTCAATAGGAAACAAATCTTAGATAGAAAATCAAATATCAACAAAGTCATGAATAGGAAACAAAATCTTGAATAGAAATCTCGAATAAGAAGCAAGGTATCGAATAGTGAATGGAGGAGTATCAATCAACGAATAGGAAAAATGGTTCTGAATCATGAATATGAAACAAGCAAACTCTCAAATAAGGTCGAAACAAATCCACGAATAGAGGACAATCTCGAATAGAAAATAAAGTCATGAATAGGAAATAGAATCTCAAATAGGAAACTAGTCAAAGTCTCAAAATAGAAAACAAAATCTTCAAACAATGTCTTGAATAGGGACTGAACCTCAACAAGTGTCAAATAGAAGGGAAGGTTCAAACAATGTTTTGATTGGGAACAAGGTTTCAAAATGAAATTTCGAGTAGGAATAAAATCTCGAATAACACAAAGTTCGAATAGGGAACAAAAAATTTCAAATAGAAGCCAACAATAGAAAATAAAGTCATAAATAATGAATATGAAAATAAGGTATCGAATAGTAGATTTGAAACAAAATATTGAATAGTGAATTTGAAACAAGTTTACCGAATAGAAAACAATCTTCAAATAAGAAATAGAGTTACGAATAAGGAACAAATTCTAGAATAGAAATAATATCTGGAATAGAAACCAAAGTTTTTAGGATAGAAAATAAAATCTATCAAGCTCACAAACAGGAAACAAGGAAATTCTTGAAAATCTAAATTGGAATGCGAATTACGATTCATGGTCTTCTCCAACCATACAAGAAAAGCCTTCGGTCTTCAGTCTATCTTCAGTATTCCCCCGAGACTGGAATTGCTTCAATTTCTTTAACTGTCTTAACGTAGGCTGGTCCTTGCAGTAGTACCCCAAGCGGTTGCTGAATCTGGAGAGGCGGGTTCCCTTGCTGCAGTCCTGGTGCTCCTCGTGCTCGTCCTTGGACAATGCGATCAACGACCTCCGGGAATCCTTAATCTGATGGGCAGGCGACCTGCAGAACAAGCATAGCCTCAGTCTCTTGTGGCACTTCTGTATAGCGATGTCCTGGCTGACGGCAGTAATTTTAAGTGATCGTCGTCTTAATCTGAGTCTGGATCTTCCGTTGGGGCTGAAGTGTAGGGACTCTGATAGGAATATACAGCTGCTGGCGTGCTGGCTGCTGAGATCCTGATGCTCCTCTGCCATTGTGATCCGCGACCTGTTGGCAATCCTTCATTCGGTGGGCAGAAGATCTATAGCATAAACAGAGTTCGAGCCTCTTGCGGCACTTGTCAACATGATATCACGTCCTCTTGTAGAACACACAATAAAGGTGTGCCTGAATCTGCCTCAGATGATGCGACTGATGATGCGACTGATGAGGCGCTGTCTGAGTGTTGCGATACTTTACGGGTCCAGAGTAGTTGCTATTTTTGTCATAAGTCTTCATGTCACTTTTGGACTTCAGCTTCCCGTCTCGTTCTATTATCCGGGCTACGTTCATGATCTCTGGTTGGTGGCTTCAACCTTCAGAGGAGTCGGATCCTCAGAGACTTGGATGATCTTCAGAAGTGGCGGCTCCAGGTTCTCGATCTGCTCTCGATGCAAGGGATGCACTCGGTGTCGGAGAAATCCGAAGGTCTGAGAGTCTGGAAGTCAGAAGTCCTCCCTGGCTCAAAAAGTGCATCTACAAGTCTAGCTTGGTAAAGGATAGCCTGCTCCCTTTGGGTGTCAAGGAACTCTTGAAACATCTCCATCAACTTCATACTACCCATGGGGATAATAGGACGATAGAAGGTAGTAGAATCTCGAAACCCTCAAGTATAGGTGGATCAACAGTTCCGGTGTCGCGTGCTTGAACTATCTGAAAAACACAAAAATGTTAAAATTGCCTAACTATAGATAATAAGTAAACCTAAAAATAATATGTATAACCAGACTTAGTATGATATACATATAACCATTTTTCCACAATCCTATGTTGTGATCAAGTTTTCCCTAGTTTAACAAGTCCCCCAATAGTACTCTAATACCTAGGTACTATTAAGATTGACCTGTATAGGCCACCACTAAAAACATGTCACGACCCACTGCTGAATAATCGGATACGAGTCGTACACGCCCAGCCTACGTTGGAAGACTCAACGTAGTAAGCTGTAAACATCTAAGGAAAACTCCAAGTATAAACATGAAAGTAAAACATCACAGCATCTAAACGTCCCAGAGAATCACCATAATCCACCAATCATAATAACATAAAAGTACTAGAGACAACAAGAATGAAAATACACTATGAACTCACAATATACAATATCTATAAGAAGAGCTAAAATAATCTAAACCTGAAACCTCTACCTAAGTCATGGCTCCATCCTGCTCAGCTAAGATCTCGGGCTCTGGCCCATAAGGTGAACTAGGTCCTCAAGTATACATGCAACATATCCAGTCAGGAGTGGAGCAAAGTAAAGTTCTAGGTAATGAACAAGAACATCATGATATAAAAAATGGTACAAGAGAACATGTAAAGCACATGGAAGAACAAAAAAGTATATGAATGTAAAGTACATGGAATAAAGTACAAGAATGTAAACCATAAACCTTTAGTACACGACATGACATGTGCACAATGTTTGAAATACAACTAGACTATATAACCGGCTGGGGTAAGTATAAGAAGCACATAAAATTGGTACAGCTTAGGGCCCGCGCGCACGGTGCGAGGCCTAAGCTATCAACATGAATTTCTGATCTCTAGGTTTGGTCACATAGCTAGTGTATTTCCCCTCCCCGACCACAAGTAAGTACAAGACATGAAAGTACAACAGTACAAGATAACGTGTCACAAGAAAAGCACATGATATGAATGTAAATGAACGTAAACTATAGAATGTACTTGCCTTGCTCAGGGTGATCGAGAAAAGAAAGTAAAGTTGTATATCCACCTTGCATATGTACAAGTTGGATAAGATCTAAACAATGGTAATCAATTTAACTATTACTAATTAACTACAACTACTAATTATTGTGTACCCTAATAGTTTGGCAAAAGACATAATGTCCTTTAGGTATTATTGATTCTAAACTATTTTACTAGCAACAAATTTAGAATAGTCTAGCAAATGGTATCTATAAGAAATAATGTTTTACTACTTATACAATAATCATGATCCTAAATGAATCTTCTAGCAAAGAATTACTTTAGCAAAATAGATTTTATCAAAATATAATTTTTATAAATTAATCTTGCAATTAGTAGGATTTACCCAACACATTATAAACTGAACCCATCCTAGCAAAATCATAACTAAAGCCCAGAAATCTAAATCACTTGTTAGTTGGATAAGCAACCCAAACTTAACAGTTTAGCAAAAACCCTTAAAACTCAAGTTCAGTAAAACAAAAACAAAACTTCAATAGACATTCAAACCACTAGCCTAGCATGGGTGGAGCCCATCTCAACCCGAAGCCCAGATAGCTTCTACTGTCTCTGCTTATTACTTTTGATCATCTAACCAATCACATAGATTCAAAATAGTCCAGAATCAAACCCAACTCTAGCAAAATCATATATAGGCTATAATTGAAACCACAACCAATATGAACCCAACCATCAACAACTATATGCCTCGAGTCAAACTAAATGTCTAGTAATCAACTAAAGAGTCCCAGCTAACACCTGCAGACCCACATACCCAATCCTCATCTCCATGGCAAACAAAAGTTAGCATAGCCCATCAACAGATCATCAACTCAAACTGCACAAGCTTATGATTAGACTAAATAATGACACACTTTGAACCTCAATGGCTATTCCCGTCTCACCTTGCAATTCAAAATTTTAGAAAGAAATATTTACGAAATCAATGAAATATACAACCAAATCGAAACTGAAATTGAAAAAGAGTGCACGCCTTTGCTAACTACCAACCCGCTGCTTCCCTGTACTCGACACCACTCGAACTCATCCAAGCAGCATACCAAAAAATACCCCTGCATGTAGCCTACTACATTACTCCCCAAATTGAAAACAACACAAACTAACCTACTTCTTCAAAATATGCACACGAATACTCAACCAAAATATACAGAATCCCCTGACCAGAAATATACAACCAAATCGAATCAAATATTTAAAACAAGAAAAATGCAACTAATTGTAGACAACTCAACTAGGAATTCCCCGCCATTGCTAGACTCCATCCCAGACACGTCCGCTCTTGGATACGCACCCTGATCAGAAACGAACAACATGGACACGAATACACAACTTCAGATACGAACAGAACCAAATCCTCATAACCGATTCCTGACCAGAACTTACTCATTAATCTACACATGACACAAGCAGTCTTAATTATCTAAGAAGATGAAGAGGTTACCTGGCTATAAAGGAAATCGATCCGAAATGAATATACGCTTTAAGAGGTCGAACACGATCATTTTCGTGTCCAGTCCAGATGCAACAATTACAATTAAAATTCTAGAAAAATTAGTCGATCAACTGGCGTGCAAGAACAGAAGAAAAGAAGATTCAGAGCATTGCTCAAAATCAACACTTCAAAAATCATAAGAAGAATGGATTCGTCCAAGCGAATCGATCATGAATCAAGAACTCACCTAAACCAGTTGTGTAGCCAAATCGCCTAGTTGCAGACGTCGTAGATTGCTCGATCGGAGGCCGTCGAAGAAGTCCGCGTGGAGAACTTCAGCGTCCATTCGAGAGGACGATCGAATTCAACCCAGATCTGTGCATAGATTCTTTTTGATCGATCGATCGATGAACAGAGCCAGAACGATGCTCTGCAGAAAACTCGTGGTGACGAATCATCGAGGCGAGGAGCTGCCTGCTCGTTGCCGAAGAGAGGTGGAGAGCCGTCGCCGGAGGAGGAGAACCTTCGCGGTCGTGCGCCACCGTGGAGCGAGTGAGCGCCTCCTGGAAGGGTTGCTCGTGAAGATAATCACCGCTCGGGGAGATGACCGTCGCTCGTCATTAAAGAGAGCCTCGCCATTGTAGAAGCATGAAAATGAAAGGACTATACGTCCACATGGAAGGAGCTGTCATGCGCCCACATGATAAAGGGGGCTATGCACCCACAGAAAACTGCTTCATATACTAAATCATGCGCAAAAGTGTGGGCGCATAGTATGCTTCCAGCACTATGTGCCCAAGGCAGAGATAACCCTACAACTCGGTCAACACCCACGATCAGTCATGGGCCGAGGCATGCGGCCACGTCAGTCTCCACGAGCAGTCGTGCATCGAAGCATGCGGCCACGATCTACCCACGATCATGTAGTCTTTATGCTCCTACGTCCTATGCGCCTAAAGGGACACTATGTGCCCACATTAAAATCAGTATATTTTCCACTTGTGTGCGCATAACAGTCATTTCAGTGTAAAACGACTATAAATAGAGGACATGTGCCTCTTCAAAAAAGGAGAACATAGAGCATTTTAGAGCCAAATTACTGCCCTTCTTGCCAGTGAGCCGAGAGTTGGCAATTTTCTTAGGTTTTCTCCCACTTTTGTAAATCAGAGTGTCAACGGAGTAAATGAGCAATTATCGCTCGATCTCCATCGTCCTATATCCCAGAATTCTTTTTGTACTCGGGAATTCTCAGTGAAGGATCTCTCAGATGTACTCAATTTTTAGTGCTTTGCACTAATAAGAAAAGACATTGATTCTTCTCTTTTTTGTAAGTATCTACAAAAATGACAACTCTGCTCGGGACTACCTTTTCCTCTGATGTGAAGGTGGTGATGCAATCTGATACTACTAAGGTGGGGAGCACTCAGAAGATGCTGATCGTAAATTTCGATCAGCAAGCGTTCGAAGAAATGATATCCAGGGATGGCTCTACTCCCTTAAATCAGTGAAGCCGAACAAGTCTCGTAAGACTTGGCTTCCGAAGGCTCGTATCGCATATCCTACCAGTGCTGTAGAAGATGTGCAACCGAAGAACTTTGTCACATGGACGCATAGGCCTTCTACGTGGGCGCATAAAGCTCCCCTGTGGGTGCATAGCTCTACCACAAAGACTCCTGATGCGAAGAAGGCGCATGCTGTTCAGGGCTCTACTAGCCCGGCGACTCCTCTTCTGAACAACCAACAACAGAGTGTTCAACACTCGAGACTTGGCAAAAAAACACGACGCTGCCAAGAATCGAAGTGCTCGATACTCTGGGCAAACTCAGCGAAGCTTACAAACGAAGAAGGCAAAACTGGGGAAAAATGTCGATGTTTTCCAAAGTACACGACCAGTGCCATGCGCCCAAAGGAGTATGTGGGCACATGAGTCTGATCAGAAGGCTTTTGTCTTCCATAGACTTTCTGCACCCATGCGCCCAGACTCTGCTGACACCTTCTATGCGCCCATAGCTAGAAAGGCCAAGCGTGTTGCCAGATCTCTTGGGAAGCATGTGCCCAAAGGCATGCCCCAGGGCCTATGCGCCCACAACAAAAAGGCAGACCCCAACGCGTATAGCACGAGGCTGTCTTCAAGGTCATCCCGGAACTTAGGTATGGGGGTTTCTCCTGCACACGAACTAAGTTCGGATGTTCCAACTTCCCTTAGAAACCCATATGCAAAGCTTGACAATGCATTTAAAATAGGTTCTAAGGCGAAGCTCCCTTCTGTCGATTTATGTGACATGGTAACTCATAAGCGTAAAGCGAGGGAGATAATTACTACTCATGAGATGCCGCTACAAGAGCACCCGTGTACTAGTATTATCATCAACTGTTGCTACTCCAAAGCAACAAAAGTTCCTCCAAGGCAGTCCGTGTTTCGACGACTGCAGCGTTCTGATGATGAAGTGCTATTATATGTTTCATCCAACATGGTTTCATGAGGTCCTGCCTACGGGAGCCCTAATTAAACAAGATGGACCAGTAATCCAACCTTTTCTTTTAATTCTACAAACAAGAGAAGAAGAAGTCTGTCAGTAAACAGCCATCGAGCTATTTTACTTGAAGGAGTCTATATAGGTACTCGATCGAGAATAAGATCCCTTATAGACAGTGAGGACTCTTAAGATGGGGTGGTGTTCCCTCAGAATCTCAAACGGGGGTAGTAATCCCTCAGAATTTGAAGCAGACGACCTCTACGTCGGGGGTAGCCTTCCAGATGATAATGATCTCTTCGAGTCCGACGGTGACTAGCTACCTCCCCTGCCCGATAAAGAAGGCCTTTTCAACTCAGTGACAGACAACATCACAACCAGTTGTACTGTCTCTCTTATTCATCCTCGCATGCTATCGACGTACACAGCGGATGAAGAAAGACCTGAAGCCAGTGATCAAACCAGCAAGCGGCTGGAGAACCTTGAAGTAGCGTTTGTCAAGATCACTGATATGCTTACCAGCCTCATGGCTGTCCAAACTGCTGGTGCTGCCCCCCCCCCCCCCCACTTCAACCAAACATCTCAGCACATGCTAGTCCGGATCGTAGCAACAACCCTCTTTCACTACAAAGGGAGTACCATTACGTTGTACCTCCTCCAAATCCCATAAATGCTGGGGGTGGTCCTTCGCCGACAGCACTTGACAACCGTACAATAGCCGTTTCTCAACATCTGCTCAATCAGCAGGATGCAATTATTCTCTTGTTGCCCGTCTCGATTCCATCTTACACAAAGACGAGCTTCAGAAGATGGGAATATCTCAACCTTATCCTTCTGAATAGGAGAATAACACTTGTCCTCCTAACTATAAGCCATTGACGCTAAATTAGTTTGACAAGATGACTTCTCCTCGCCAACACATGACATACTTCTACACACAGACGCTGCAATTACCAAGAGACGATGCATTCTTGTCAAAGCTATTTATCAGCACCTTGCAGGGAGTAACTTTTGAATGGTTATGCAGTCTGCCTGACGGTTGCATTAACTCCTTCAAAGCCTTGGAGAGGCTATTTCTTAATAGGTTTTACGAAAGTGGCATGCATGTTAGTATGTCCACCCTCATCGAGACCAAGCAGAGGAAAAATGAGACTGTTATTGATTTTATCGAACGCTTCAGGTGAGTAGCCTTGAAGATGCCCTTCAGTATACCAGAATTGGAGCTTATGGATACTTGTCAGCATAACTTCCTTCCTATAGTAAAGTTCTGTCTGAGTATACATAAGTATGATACATGGCCCGCTTTCATCAGGGCCGCTGATGCTGAAAATAACGTTTCTAATCTGGAACTACTGGATTGAAGACACCCAAATCTGAAGACAAAGGTAAGCACCCCCAAACTATCCCTATCCGTGGGGGTAAAGGAAAAGAAGTCTTAAAGGTTGACACTCCCAAGGGAGCTCCCAATTCTCAAAGTGCTCCGGACAGACCCAAGGAGAATTTCTCATTTGACGAGGATGATGTTATTACCATTTTCAATACGTTAATAAAGGGTAATAAACTGGTATTGCCTCCACCATGACATCCTGAAGAGGCAAGCCGACCCAGCGACCCCAAGTAATGTCTCTATCATTAGTATGTATACCATTCTACCAAGGATTGCATCGTCTTGAAGAGGAAGATATAACAGCTCATCGACAGCCAGGTTATCAACCTCGAAGCTGAAGAAAAGGTCGTATCTTCTAACATGATCTCTCTTCAATTTGGTGACTTTCCTTCCACAGAAGTTCTAGATGGCATAGTTCCAATTCCTAAGATAATAATGGAAGTCGTCAACCTGCCGCCAGCTTACGATTCAACATCCACTCTGGTGGTACTCACGACGGAGCATGGAGAGATTATGTGGGTCCATTCCGACCTTATGCAAGAAATGAAACAGAGGGTATTGTCTTCCAAAGTAAAGAGGGGCAAGAAATATAAGCCATGCCATATGGTATCTTCTCTTATTTATGAAGTCCTATCTGGTGAGACACGATCCGGCAAGACTTACCTGCGAACTTATGACCCCGTACAAGAGGATGTAATACCTTCTTAAGCTCCTGCTGCCCCCACAAGTTTAGAAGCTGGTCCATCTAAGTCCTCAACTGTCGACAAAGCTAAGCAGAAAGAGATGTGATTTGACAAATCTCAGAAGTCACTAGCTCCCGAAGGCAAGGATCGGCCTTACAACTTTGACATACTGGCACAACTGGCCAATATACCTGCCAGATTTTCATTATTCGATCTACTATGGCTCTCCAAAGAGACGCATAAAGCTTTAAGTGAGGCATTACTACATGTCGACTTTTATCTCGCTGAAGTCAAAGCTCCCTCTGAAGATCCGATCTCTTGTCCTCATTGCCATAGCACCATGGAAGTGGTTTCCAACATCACCTTTTCACAAGAGGACATGCTACTAAAAAATAATCGTCATAATAGACCTCTGTACTATACAGGATATATCGAAGCGATTAAGGTGGATCAGATGCATATCGATCCAGGTTCCTCCCTCAGCATCATCCCTAGAAGTTTACTCCAAATTCTAGGGATCCCTTTGTACAAGCTGTCTGCAACCAATACAACTATCATGGCTTTCAATGCTGGAAGAAGTCACCCTCTAGAAAAGATCCGTCTCAAGTGCCAGATTGGTGATCTCTAGACAGAGGTTGCTTGCTATGTAATCGATACCAGTGTGTCCTACAACGTCTTGTTAGGATGTCCGTGGATACACAAGAACATGATTATTCCTTCTACCCTTCACCAGTACTTTAAGTTCGTCAACAGTGATAGGCATCGTAAAGACAGAATTTGTCGATGTCGATCCTTTCAAGGGTATTGAAGCCTACTATGGAGATTCAGTGCTCTATCAATCTCAGCCTCCCAAGGATGACGACAACGAAGCTAATGATGAAGCTGAAGTTAATTCATCCGCCAGTGACGGTCCCCTAGTTATCCAATTCAAAGGACGTACTACTCCACAAATTACTTCAAAGTCTCTCATAATCTGGGTAAAAAAGAAACATCCTAATGTTGTCGCACCATTGACCATCACTCTCCGTAAAATAACTCGGGTGAAACCTGCTGAAGCCTATCCTTCCAATCCTGATGAGTTATCCTACGTAGTGAACTTGACCATGTCTGTGACTCCTGTCTTGGATGATGATGCCCTTAATGAGTATATCAATACTCAAAATAATATATCTTCAGTGATGATGTTATCCCTGAAGAAAAACTTGCATATTTTCTGAGTAAAGGTTTATCTTTGAATTACTCTGATGTCTACCAGTTTGTAAACCAGTACGTAGATACATTGTATGCCTTAGAGCATGGCATAAGACCACATCTCTGCATGCCGGTCATGATACCCCGTCTGTGGGAAACAGTCTGACCAGAGGATATCTGCTACTTCATCATTCCAGCGAGAAAGAAGGGTGAAGAACTAATCATCTTCGATCGAATAATTGGTGAAAAAAAGTTCATTCAGGACTTTACTACACCCAATTACAACGCCGAAGCTGACTATGATTCTGGTACAATGCAACTTTACCGATATAGTTGGCAGGCCAAGAAAATCATCCAGAATATGGGATATGATATAAAAAGCGACCAGGAACTGAACCACGATAAAGGACGACGATTGTCAATACGTCACTTTGCTCCTCCCGGCAAACCCGAGAACTATTATCAATGAAATGGTATTGGTTTGGGTTATGTTACTCCTCCAACAACTCCTGAAGGATCAGACGTTAAAATTGATCATTGTTCTCATTCTTCTAATTCCGGCCTCTGGGATTCAGACTCCAGCATTGGAGACATGTTCAAAGTAACTCTACCATACCACATTATCTATTATGTCGTACAATATTCTTTATAAGCAAGAGTCGAGGTACCATATCATTACTTTGGAATTTTTCTAACCTCAATAATCCAAACCGTTTCTTAGTTTCTTGAGTGAATAGATTGTAATGCCTTCTGAATTTTAGAACTTCTATGATTACCGACTAATAGGATAAGTTGGTTCCTACTAGGATAACAAATTAAGTACCACATGAGCACCCACATTATTTAGATCAATTAGGGTTCCCGATTGTGACATCGATATTCGGAGCACGAGCCCAGCTGTTACCTTCCAACAAATTTTATATGCAAGACCTAGACTAGTCCACCTTCATGTAGACATATCATGTCCCACTAAAATATGTCCCCTTGTACTCTATTTTTATGGTAAGACTTTCAGGTCAAAAAGACTAACTAGAACCCTTACCATGGTACCGATATACTTCCCGACTAAAATTAGAGACTCAACCTCGTCTTAAACTTTTTGACCCAATACATAGTTGTGATATACTCGAAGCCCATTATGCACATGCTGCTAGTGTGCCAATCAATTGAGTCCTCTTGTGCTACTTACACACAAAAGTCATGGAAGGCATATTTTTGGGCTTTAGGAACCTAGTTAACCAGTCGATTGGAAATTAGCCCAACCACTTGAATTGGAACCTATTCTAGGTTACCGTAACCTAATAGGAATGGTCTAGATTGATTTTGTGGATCTTGTCTAACCAATATAGATTAAAACCAAAGACTTATTTAATAAAAGATTGATGTCCAATTAGGGAATCCATGGAGACCCAGTTAAACCATCCTTGCATATCGCCATATTTGGACTATAAAACCAAACTTTATAAAATAGGTCCTTACACCTATTATGTAGTCTCCATCTTATGGTCCTCTAATCCTCCTTTCATAAATCCCTTAGCCATATTCCTTCGTATCATATATTGTGCGATGAATGGAATGCTGCCGTACCAACTTGTTTCTGGTCATCCTTGACCAAGATCTCTCCTACTGCTTTGATAAAACATGGTCTATTATAGGCAATGTTAAATAAATAGTACCATGGCTTTCTATAGAGCCCGTGACTACGATCAGAAGTTCCCTATATCCTTATACACCTCCTTGAAATTTGATCTTCTTAAGAGTCCCATTTCCGTGCTTTCCATAATAACCAATTTATGTAAGTTGGGCAGAACCTCGAACTTAGTGTACTCTATGGGATGCCATTCGTAATCGTTATTCCATCTGTTTGGAAGTTGGATTATGATCTTCATATTGCCATTTATATCTTGTTGCTCGTGCGATTAGATAACCGCGGTAAAATATCGCAACCTTGATACTTTAATTCCGTTCTATCATATAGTCGAATCTTAGTTTCAATTTTGGGAATAAAATTTCAGGAGTGAGTAGACAAGCCTCTCTAGAACGTAGGGCTCTTAATTTAGCAAAGGATTGAGGTAGCTCGATTCCCCTTGGGCTAATAATTCAGTGGTTCATAACGTCCATTTCTATCCATACTAATTGATACCCTCTACCGTGACTTGGATATATGGAGCACAACACTAGATTTTCCTTCCAACCAATTTTATACTTATGAACTAGACTAATCAAGCTACATATATGACATACATGTCCCACATAAGCACACCTTCTTGTGCTCTATTTCAATTACACCAAATGTAAGACCTACTTTTACCTTAAACAAACCATTATGCCTTTTTTTGTCGCACTAGATTTAAACTAAGCAAATATAGATCCATTCCTTTAACAAACTGAATGCCCATGATCCATGCGACACGTCACACCTATGACATAAGCATCCCACCCAAGCAAGCCCATGCCTCCTACACAACATCAAACATAAATCCGCACACACTAGGCCTTATGACTTAAAGAATCCAAACACTTACCAAATCAAAAATCTATAGCAAGGTTTTGCACTATTATGGATTCTCATCCCTTAGTTACCCACGTTAAACAAAGATTGAAATTCCTTTGGGCCAACATGTTCTAATTATATTTGAATAAGAGATTCCTACCCTCATGTTGAAAGCATGGCCGATAGAAACGATATTATATTGTAATAATCATCCTATAGAAGTTATTGACCAAGAACGCTATGAAATATCGGGGCTCACTTAGAATCCGAGACTGCGTTAGAAGTGTCCCACATTTTTGTGCATCTCACTTTAGAAACTGTCATGCTCAGAAGTCTTGTAGCGACAGTATTTAAGGTGTAGAATATTTAAGCCTATCCCGACCAAATACTTGAACAGAAGTTCGAGACCTTCATGAACTGTAAATTCAAACGAAATCCTCCAAGAATCTTTCCAATCTAATTTAAAACCTGATTATCCTCTGGAAGAACTCAAATCCTAATTCAAATTCTACTGGAATTGGAAGGGGATTCGAAACATCTCATTCGGGTATATCTAACCCAATAAATCGATGTTATCAAAAAAAACTGAACCATAAATTCACGATAAACCTAGCCACCTATGACTTCTAAGCAACCCACAGCCTTCCTCTCCATCCCGTGCGTGTTCCTGGGCGTCTGCATCAGTCGCACGCTCGTCGGAGAGCCGCCAACGCCGTCCTGGGCCGACATGAAACAGAGCATGCTTTATTTAACATGCAGCCAGGTACACATGTTCATCACGGATTTTCTTCGTCTATGATTGATTGATTTTTGCAATTCTTGATCCTATAAGAAGCCTAGTTGACCCTACTGAACTTCCAGTAGATAGATTAGGGAAAAGTTAACCCAATTGTTCAAGGATTCGAGACGAATTTGTCGAAAAACAGTCCCAAAACAGGACAGTAGGGCTGTCCTAAACCCTAAGTTTGAAGGAGGTTTTAGAACAAAATATTAAGAATTTCAGAAATCCATCTGAAGTCAGTTACAGACAACATATACTAGATTAAAACCTATCTTGTAGATCCTGATTTTATTAAGTATGCACAAAGTTATTTGAATTAAAAAATTAAGAAAAACCTGTTTTAAAAAACTAGCTTTTTAGGAAATTTCCCGATACGGCATGCGCCCCAACAAATCGGGCGACATGGTCACAAACCATGAATATCGAAAGACGCGTATGGACGTTGTCGACATGGGGGAGTTGACGGAACTCGATTTTATTGTGCGTGCGCCATGAAATCGAAGCGTATCCGCCGAGATATCCCGTATCGGCCCTTTTGCAAACTAGCCCATAACTTTGTGCACGTTCGTTATCTTGAGATGAAACTTATGCCAACAGGACCGTATCGTTTTTTGGTCCTGCATGCCAAGTTTGGTCCGATTCTGAGAATGTCGACCGGAACACCCTTTTGGCGGGCCCGCGACCCGATCCAACGGACGAATTTGTGCACGGCCCACAGAAATCCAATTTTGGACATACGGTTGGGTTTGTCTCATCAAATCGGATCCGTAGACATATAGTTTGACAACTTTAGAGACTGTAGACACTGGCACACTTTTCGGTGCAAAGCGAGTCCAACAACGGATATCGTTTTAGCCCAAAATTACCATTTTGCCCCTGTGTTCAGAATTGGACTTATGGGTAGACTATCCTAACTAATTTGACTATTCTGAACACTTTGGTAACATCTATTTCAGCCTCCGGGGACTGTTGTGCAGTTGGACTTTTGTGTGGCACATTGAGTGGTTGATATTATCGGTTTCACCAGCAAAGGATCCCAGGCGAGTATATTTTTTTGTTTGTTTTTGATATTGATTATTACTATATCTCATTATTAGTCATTAGATATGTGGTTCTCGTCTTTTTATGTTTTGTCATATTTTACCGTGTCGGAAAGGAAAAGTACCAAGGATGTGTGATCTGACCTCATACAGTGTAGACATCGTAGACAGTGATTTATTATTACAAAGTAGATATCATAGACAGTGATTTATTATTGCAAAGTAGAAATCGTAGACATTGATTTATTATTGCAAAGTAGATATCGTAGACGATGTTTAAACACCGTAGACAGTGTCGTGTAACTGTCCCTAGACCGATCATATGTCAAAGGTACTTCAGTCAGTTAGAGAGTATTTTATTTTGTTATTTCATTTAGTGTCCAACTTTCTGTATAGTTTTCTTTTTTTTTCTTTCTTTATTTTTTAAATCATATATTTAAAGGCTAACCTCTGTTTTATGGTCGTTTTCATATATTGGAACTGCACTCAATGAATTGTACTCGTTCCATCCTAACTGGATAACCCAATAATTTTCAGGTTAGCCGCAATTACGCTTAGCATTGGGAAGATGGGTGTACATGCAGGCCAAACCTAGAGACTAGTTAGATAGTTGAGTATTCATTCAGTTGTTCCTTATAAATTGTGAGACATTGTACCTTGTATCAAATGTAAATCTCTGAATATTCTAAGTTAATTTAGTTATTATGAATGAGCATTATTTATGATTTTGAGCAACATGGCTAGACAGCGTTCTATCGCCGACACTGCGGCGTAGGATGGCTTGGACACACACTCGTATCCTGAAAAGCGGGTGCGGGTCGTGACATCTATCGATGCAAGATAGCTAGCCCCGTGGAAAGCCCCGACTACCCACACGGTACAATCCAGCGTTGCTATAACGTCTTCCCCCTAGGTCGACCTAGTCCCGACACCTCGGCGTAATACAAGTCGAGGAAAAAATCCTCGTGCACAAGTTTTCCATGACCACGCACCTACGAGAACATCTAGATTCACGTAAATGTATGACCTAATTTGCGGGACAACTTGAACCATACTTAGCAAAATGTGCTTTGGAACCATACTATGTAAAACGTGCATTAGAACCATACTATGAAAAACGTGCATAAGAACCATATTATGCAAAATATGGATCTCTGGAGACTCCTAAACGAGGGACCGCCTCAGCGACAAACGGTCGCATGAACTTTCCATTCTTTGAAACCCAGGGAACGACTATTGCATAGCCATCCTACTTAACTTGAATAAAACGCGTTCTTAAGTGCCATAGACTGTTGTTAACTTTTCATCGAGCCAGCCATGGCTCGTGCCTTAAACCAACTCGTGCTTTATGCTACACTATCGTCCAAGTCATACTTTATATGACGAGTCTTAAGATCGTGGGCTGTGTGACTTTAACAATCGCAGAAAGTACGGGACAGTACTTAGAATGACTTCGATAGCCCGACATAACTTTTGCCTAACTCAATCGATACAACAACTTAATCCATGGAACAGACAAAGGCTATACCAAGTCTTAAACGATAGGACTATGCATGCTTTATCAAGTATTTATACGTGCGACGCCTATGATTTATGCTATCTTCATAGCTTTGTGGTAACTTAGACTAACTTTCCTTCTCCCAAACCATGGGATGAAGGATCGAGTGTCATTTTGAAAGCACGTCGTGCAACACTTCTATGCCGACCGTGGGACCTTTCTATATTCTAACTCATTCCGACCCAAGTTGGGATTATTCCCTTAGCTATGTGGATTCGTCTCTTTTATTATCAAGCCTACTTGTGCATTTGAAAACTTTTATTTTATTAGTGCGAAGGCCAAGCTGAGGCAAGTTCACCGAAGTCACCCACCTGAACGAGGAGTCGCCTCGACCGAGTGGGACTTCGAGCAAGCTGTTGCATGGCTAAGTCCGAACGCCGTTGGTATTTCGATTCCTCCGGTTGAAATGAGCGGGACGGGGCATTACATATTTCTTCCTGCCCATGTGACTTCACGTATCGTATCCACGAGACGCTTGATCAGACCTCTAGCTAGGATAATGTGTTGTAATAAAAAGAAACAATACATGTATATTAATGTCATCGTCATAGAATTAGACACAAAATTTTGTAAATCAAAATGTAATTAAGCACGAGATTCCGTCAATAATGTAGTATCACATGAACATGTCCTAGGGTCAGAGTGTACCCCGCAACGAGTTGCCGCGGTAACGCAAGTGTGAATATCTATTACCGATACCCGATGACGCTAACGTCCATCGGCACCCAAATATGATTCGGAAGCGAACTACCGTACACGGCCCTAGGTGTTGCAACAATAAAATCAAGCTGGTATTTAAAAGCTAAATATTTTAAAACTGAAGTACAAGATTGGCAAGGTATACTTGCCTGGAGTTGTACGAACTATGCTGAGACTGCAGTACCAAAGTCTACCCCACTATCTATGAGAACCATACTCCATACGATATCTATCAACCCAAATCATAAACAAATATATATCACACACTATAGTACACATATGACTAATAACGCCCACCTAGGGAGCTGGGTCGCTTCTAGTCACCTATTGCCTTTTGTTATATAAGACACTTATTAATTATATCGTCTAGAACTAGGTCATACCAGTCACTAGAATCGTTATTGCCAATAATATGAATTGCAAGTTGTAAAATATCAAGCTTGTACCTCGTTATTCGTACAACAAAACCTACGACACGCAAATTGAGACAAGATGATCAAATGTGAGGTCAAAAGTCTTATCTTGACGATCCACATGGTCACGTAGTCAATTTCAGCGATGTGAGATCACTGGAATCGACTGATCTTAGTTTCGACGCACGGATTCCGAAATATGAACATGAATAGGAATGAATTATAATTAAAGGTGATACATAAAGGAAAATCTAGAGACATTGCAAGATGATGAAACAAATATTACCAACGTGTCTAAAATGGTCAAATTGGCTAGGATAGCCTATCCATAGGTCCAATTTGGACACATGGACAAACGATAATTTTGGATCAAAACGATATCCATCGTTGGATCCGCTTTGCACAGAAAAATGTGCAAGGGTAAAAGTCCTCTAAACCTAGCAAATTATATATACACGGATCAAAAATTATGATACGAACTCAACGGTATTTTCGAAATTGGATTCCGATGAGTCGATATCAAAATGACCCGTTGACCTGGACTTTGGGATCCGATTTGCATGAAAATGCGTGCCAGAGCCAAAGTCCACTAAATCTAGCAAATTATATATGAATTTCAGGCAGATGATGCCACGAGTCCACTGGTGGCGTCAGAATTGAAATCAGGAGTCCCAGGTTCAAAATGTCCAAAGGGCCTAAAACAAAAGTTAGGAATTTAATTAATTAATTTATTTATGGTTTAACTTATAGTAAACTAATAATTCAAAACCACTCCCAACTGTGCTTACTTGCTCGTCTTCATGCCACTGTTGAACATCATGAGGAATTCATGCATACTACAGCATACGAAGGGAAAAGCCCTCCCAAACTATATTGCTATTTTTTTTCCTTAAAATATAACTACTCTTAACTGAAAATATTTTTTTTAATTTTAAAAATTAAACTTTGCTAATCAATTCTCCTATGCCAGGCATTCCTTCATGGTTATATATAGCATAGTAACATCAAGGAAAGATACTACTTGTTAGTAGTGCAACCCAAACTTCCTAAACGAATTGCTAACGACTAATATATGAGAACATCCAGCTTGTGTCTATATATATCGTGAATTGAAAGAAGGGAACTAGAGCTTTACCAGGGAGGAAGAACCCCTGCTCATCGAACCCGGAATAACAACGACGAGGGAAACACTCCAACGACCGATTCCCACGCTGCACGAGGTCGCCCGAGGAGGATAACAACAAGAGGGATGACGCTTGCATCGATGGACCTCGTATTCGAACGTCGCCCCGCGGTCGTCGACTCGCTGATCCGGAGTCAAATTCTGGGGTCAGAGGATAGGCGCCGGGCACTGCTCGGTTGGGCGCCCTCGAGGGTGGTCGTCGGCGGTGGGGACTGTTGCGGTGGCGTGCGGCCATGGGCGGCGCCCGGGGTTTCAGGGGAACAACAACAGCTGCTGCACGAGTTAGTCGCACTGCGGAGCTGCCAAAGAGGAGGGACCGGTCTGCGGAGGTCGTCGGACCGTACTGCCCGTCGACTGCCTTCGACTCCGGTCGGTGGGAGCTTGGTGATGGTTAGAGGAGGGTGGCGGTTAAGTTGTTTTAGGGTTTGGAGAAGGAACACGACGACTAAATATATGGAGAATGAGATGGCGTCTGTCCGTTCGTACATGCATGCCCGTAGACGCTTGTAGTCGACTGTAGCTCGACATGCTGTAGTGTACTGTTAGGGAAGAGAAACAATAATGAGGGATTTGTTTTTTTTTAGGCGGGTCGGGTCCAAGTGATTTACGGGTTAATCCAAACCCGACCACCCAATTGTGTGGCTGAACTCAGCATTGCTATCAAATGAGAGCGAGTCGGGCCAACACTACACCAAAACACCTATATTCCAACGGTCTAAACATGTTACAAAAATTAATTCTAACGGATAAATTTCGTGAGTATATAGGCGTGGGTAATATTACTAACTACCCTTCTAACGGAAATACCCGTTAGTATTTCAAGCTTTCTAACGGCTATAGTCGTTAATAATTATTTTTCTAACAGGCATATAAATATAGGTAGATATGAATACTAACGGGCTATGGCCGTTGGAATAATTTAAAAATATGTTTAAAAAATAATTTTGGAATTTAATACTAACGGGAGTGGGTCGTTAGTATTTTTTAAAAAAATGGAAAAAAAATTAATTTTAGAATTACTAACATGAGAGTAATTCAAATTATTTGTTTTACCTATATTTCAATAAAAATGTGCACCTGCCTCACAACTTGCACCTGCATGTTGCTCCAGTATAGGCAAACTGGATGTCTCATATGCACATTTTAGACCAGAAATCCAGATGTTTGAACTACTTTTATCAATATAACCTAACATACAATGGCTTTGAATTCACGAAGAAAGACGACGAAAACACAACTAATGAAAGTTAATGCCAGATGACTTGACAAGCTATAGCGGAGCCCACATTTACTATATTAGCAAAACAAAGTCAAATGATAAGCCACAAGCTTGTAAACCTTTAGTCTGCTCTCTCTTCTATTTATATTTCCTTCACAGGCTAGCTCAATTAGCTGCTGCTGCTGGTATATTTTTCTGACCTTTAACAAATAAACTGAAACCCTCAGAATGTTTTACTAGGACTCTATTTACTCTCACTTGCAAAATTTACTAATTAACCAAATCATTTCCACTATGGTTGCTAGACCACCAAGATACCATGGCCGGGCTAAGTAGTGTATTAACTGCTGGAACTCAACATTCAAGGACAATAAGATCATTCGAAGGACTGCACCAGCTGCAACCAGCAGACCAGCCTAGAACGCCATGAACTACATCCACATTCTCACATGCAAATACCTGCAAGTGTTACTGGGTTGAATCAGAAAATAGCAGCGAACAAAAAAAATGTAAATTTAATCAAAGAAAACAAAGGGCAATCAAGACCTACCAGATTCTCATCAGATCCTTCTATATGAAACAACATGACACCCATACCCTTTCTTCTATCAATCTCTGCTCAACAAAGAAAATTGAAGGAAAATGTCAATGAGGAATATGAAAACAAAATCTACCTGTTGACGGAAGGGCCAAAATAGTATGTTTACGTCAAAGCTACTATGTTGATAGTGAGTCCTTTTTTTAGTACAAGAAGAAGAGGTAGAAATTTACATGCAATGATTTTTCCCCGAGGCTTCAACCGGCAAGGCTAGCGAGGACCTTAACATTGGGATGGCAGGCTTTGAAGGACTTGACAGAGCTAGGAGTGATGTCTTCGGACCAGTACGGGAAGAACTTGCCGTTCTGATACTTCCCGGACCTGTCCGCGTCTATGGCGATGCTGAGGATGAAGTTGAAGTCGATCTCGGGATTGATTGAGACGTCGTCAAAGGATATTGGAATGCCGAGGGCTCCTATGTACTCCATCATTACCTTCCCATCTGTGTACAAGTTAGTAGATCCATGTTAGTTGTGGTGACACTACTGTTTGATCATGTGTATTATATAACAACTTTGGATGTCGCATCATGTCTGACACGTAACAGATATACATTTGGATACGCCCAAATAGGTATCAAATTCGTGTCATCGTGTCTTGTATCCGTGTTCCTGCATCGTAGACAACAGAAGGAAGTACATGCATGTCCAGAACCAGAGTTTTATAAGGACTCAAAAGTAGGCCACTATCATAGAACCAAGGCTGTAACATTTTACAACAACAGTTCAAGAAGAATTGTGCATTATCCACGATATATAGGATTATATCATACTAAAGAAAACTGAAAATTTCTGATACACCGCCAAAATTTAGCACTAGAGCTATATGTGTTGGGTGATTTCAGACAGGTATTCACAGTATCGGTGTTGGTATCGGACACTTGAATCTGGTATGAAATCATATATTTTGTTTCTTCACTGGAAACTTGTATCTGGTATGAATTCCTCATTCAAAAAAAACCTCACTTAGGGCTGTAAAATGGAGATGGTCCAAATTCATTTCATGGATGACTACAGCTGTAATTTCAAATGAAGTTCCATGACACTAAGCAGAACATAATTTCAAATGACATTAATTTCAAATGGTTCTAAGCTTTGAGACACAAAAAGTGATATGTTTTTGGAAAGTTGATCAACAAACTAATAGTTACACTTCAGTGCCCTTCAACTAGAGGCACTAAGCAGAACATATTGACCCTCAAAACAGAGACAACAGTGAAACATTTATGATTTTTTTAATACAGATAGTGAGTAGCTCTGAATAAAACCAGAAAAGGGAGAACTTTTACCTCTTCGATCTATACACACCATACAAAACCATTGAACTGGATGCCCTTCCAAATTGTGCCAAGAGGAGACTTTGCCAACTTTCCAGCTTTCCACTCAAAATTGCTATCTATAGAGCAGAAAACAGAGGACGTCTCATTACACTCAAAATTCATTGCACAGTTAAAGAGTGACAAAGAGAGTTTCACACACTGATCTTATTGAATTGTTAGTCTAACACCACACAAAACCATTGAACTGGATGCCCTTCCAAATTGTGCCAAGAGAAGACTTTGCCAGCTTTCCAGCTTTCCAAACCAGGTGAAACCTCCTTATACATAGGAATGCTGGTATGAAAGCACAGCTTGCTCTCTAAGGAACAAAATCAATTATATACATGGTCAGGTGAGGTATTCATACAATATATAAAAAATTATATACATGGTCAGGTGAGATATTCATACAATATATAAAAAACCAAATGAGACATGATTGTGAGCTGAAATCAAAAGATTGTGAATATGAGACATGGATGGTTGGTTCATTGAACTGTTGCTACTTGGTTGTTGACACCACTTACCTGAGTAGCCTTAAAGATGTACTTGGTTGTGAATATGTGAATGGATTGCCTCAGTGAATTCACAATCTAAAATGTCGTGGAGCTGTCGAGGCCCATCGATATCTCATCCATAAAGAGTGCTCTTGATGGTCCAACAAGCATCTCTCCTGTAATCAATAGTATAATTCAGAGGTCCACAGAGATCATTTACTCGATTCCACAAGGAACTCAGAATAAAGTAATAAATTGAAGAATATGTGCACAACATGTCGATATACCTGTTGTGACACGCTTCCTTTGTCCTCCGGAGATGCCTCTCCGCATCTCATCTCTAACCGTCGTATCGGCACAGATGTCCAGCCCCAATATCTGTTGTCATAGAATTAGTATTCAACTATCGAAAAAGGAAATAAAACTTTGAATTAGTTTTATTAGCCTACAGTAATGCTCTTTGTGTAAATAAAACTAATATCCTCTTTGTGCTTGGTGACAGGAATGCTCTTTGTACAGTAATGCTCTTTGTGCCTGCTGAAACCCTGGTGACTGTCAATAAGCACAAAGAGCATTCCTGTCACCCTGTTCCAGTTTCTCATACCGAACAAGCCAGAAACTGAATCCCCAGAAGATGCCAGCTAATAAGCATCAACAAATCAAGAACTAAAGGGAGAGGTATAGCTCTCACCATTTCAGAGTCCACAAACATTGTAATAAAGGACAATTATTATATGGACCCCAAAAAAGAGGTAATACGGACCAAATTGAATTTTCCAATAACTAAAAACACCGAAGTCAGGGGAATTGTCACACACAACAAAACTTGTTCCTTTATTAAGTAGTGTGGTCAGAACCTTAGATGAACATATCAGGGTAGTGTGGACAAGAACAAGTACATATATGTTCATGAAGATACAAAGTATACATGTACACTCTAATACTCCTCTTCTAACCAGCTGATAGCTTAAGGAAAGTGCATATAAAGGAAGGCTAAACATCCAAACCCAATAGACTACAACATAGGGCTACACAAGGTAAGTCTGATACCTAAAGAGATGGCTAGATAGAAACAAGACAGGCTATATTTGGACCGGACCCAATATGGTAATTGAAATTGGGATAAAATATATGGGAAGATAGGTTTGATACAAGAGATCAAAGGGGCTGTACCACTTAGCTACTGCTACTATGGTCTGACATTCGAATTAAGGTTGAACACTAAATATAGGACAGACAACTGGTTGCTAAGAACAGATCCAACCATAGCTGCACTCGAAATACTCCAACCCAAACTAATTAGGACTTACACATGATGTATGAACAAATATGGAATGAGGACAGGTATTCAAATCTAAACTCAAAGGATAAATGGGACAGAACAATGTGGGCAGGATAGTAGCTTCTTAACTAGGCATTCAAGACTGAGTAATGCCAGAACACATATGGCAAATAATCTTGAATGCATGTAAACAATAATATCAATGTAGGGAATGGTCTCCACACAGGGTATGCAGTGAGGCAATTTGTATATACAGAACAAATTGAATTCTCCAATAACTAAAAACACCGAAGTCAGGGGAATTGTCACACACAACAAAACTTGTTCCTTTATTTCAAATTCAAAACATAAACGATAGCAAACATAGTTTTTTCTTATCAAATATTGTCTTGATTTTTATGCAAAACATAAAGAGCTAGCCTCATCGGTGGGTAACGCATCAGCTGCAGGAAGATAACCTGCACAACATAGCGGTGGTTGTCAGCCTGCCAGTAAATTAAGAGTATCACATAGAAATTGCAGTGTGCTGATAAAATCATTGTGATTCTCAATAGCAGCTAGATACAAACACCGTCTTCACCTATTATCTTATTATTCTATGGACAGCGTCCATGCGAGTTGGCTTCTTCAACATCTAAAAAGATAACTTGCTACTTAAAAGATGTTAATGAACATACCAATTGTATGCCAAACCCAAGTATCGAATTACACTTAATAGGAAAAAGAAGTAATATGCAAAACAATTTAGAGAGTGATCAAAAGATGTTCTTTTAGGTGGATCAAATCAAAAGCCGTATATGGTTCATAGCCAGCATCAAGTTATTGAGGTCAAATTTTGCTGTGTACTAATTTAGCCGATTTATGTACAAAAGAAAAAGAAAGGATTATATTTTCTAGATGAATGGAATATGTAAGCTCTGTATTCTAAACTTCAAACATACAATAAGAACCAACAAACATACAGCCATGCATTGGGCAGCTTACTTCAAGGATCCAGGTAAAATTGAACAAGTACAAGGACCCATATTGTTCGTATGGAGAAGCAATGAATGCCATCATAGTTTGTTGATGTGCTAAAACTCAGTGTGTGTGTGTGTGTGCATTGTATTTGTGAGTTAGATTGCTGATGAAAGAATCAAAAGCAAAGATTGTTGATGAAGTATCCCTACTGAAGTATCTGGTGCATGAAGTAAATAAAATTTTGTAAACGTATGTTGAATTAGTTTTATTAGCCTACAGTATTCGCTGGCCTCAAAGAGCAATCAGAATCATAAGGATATAAACAATAAAGGATATGATAAAAAGATCAAAACCTTAAGCAAGTCGAGCTGATAATTAGTCCTACATCGTGCAGAAAGTGGAGGAAGAATCATGAAGTAATAACTTGTGGTTTTCTAACCTGCAATGCAAATAAAAATTAGGACATGAAGTTAAAAAAATGTAAGTATTAATAAAACCTTTTCCCTCCTCTTTTATCCGGGCTTGGGACCGGCAATGCAAAGATAAACAATGCATTGGCAGAGTTAAAAAGGTTTTTTTTTAATCCAAATTAACAAAGATGACAAGAAAAAAATGTAGACATAATTAGAACCTCCAAAAAAGCATTCACATATAGAACTGGTAAACATAATCAAAATAATTAAAACTTCATAAACATGTAGTTTAAGGTTCAACTACATAAACTAAACAAAACCAACAAAAGACAACTGTGTTAAACAAGTTTCAGCCCATAACATACCTGCATAAGATAACTAGAACTAAAAGTAAGATAGAGATCATCAAACATACTCCAACCAGCAATCTACCCAAATTAGAAATCCCCCATCGACTAAACCGACAAAAGTATGTTTCCCCCCTTATGGAGGGTCAAATAAAGGAGCATCGGGATCAATCACTTCCTCAACATAAACTTTCTTCTCTCCATATCCAACTTTCTTGAAATGACACATATTTGATGTAGCATCTGTGACGACATATCTTTTGCCAATTTTTTACCGAACTTATCACACAAGATAACTTGGGGGTTTCTTGTAGGAGGAGGCGATGAACAAGGAGAATGAGATACGCCAGCCGTAGCGAAAACAGTATCGATGTTTTGAGATAAATGAAGATTACATGGCACTGAACAAGAGCCAGGGTCACTTACTGGTGAATTCACAACTGTCGGTGTCTTTGTTGTAAATTTTGATAATATAGCCTGCATAAGACCCTCAAAATTATCCATGCACGAGCCAACAAGTGAGATCATTTCATCTTTGAATGATGCTAGTTCTTGAGATGATTTCTTATGTTGTTCAATTTTTGATTTTGCCACTCCCAAATGAGTTAGCTTTTTCCTCGAGTTTAGTTGTAACTGAGATGACAGTGTCAAACCTGCTAGAAATTAGTATAATCTGAAATATAGAGAAATATTGTAACTGAAGATGTGTCTGATCGGGATAGCTTCAAAGTAGATAAAATGATATTGTAACTGACATGACAGTGTCAAACCTGCTAGAAATTAGAAAATGATAAATAGATAGCTTTAAAGTAAAACAACCATATCAAATGAAATGAGCAATAGATAAAATAAAGTAGGTTAAACTGGTGTAACTACTAAGCAGCCAACATAAACTCTTGAACTTGCACAACTAAACTTTTAACTCTTAAAATGACAACAGAAAAAAAAAAGATTTAACAGGAAATGAATCTTAAGAGCAAGCACCTGATAAAATCCTAAATTCACAGGAATCAACTATCAGTCAGTAGATAAAATAGTTCCAACAAAATTAAGAGCAAGCATATCCTTGATTTTCTGGATGTGTAAAATAGCCAAAAAAAGACTGAGCAAATTATAGGTTCTAAGAATCTGGAAAACTTTTACATCTAATATATGCATTTGGGAATATAAGATTTGCTAGCACTGTTGGGGCATTTGTCAACGTTGCGCGTTTCAAATTTGACTTTTCTTTTATTACTGAAGTCAACTTACTTTTTATATTTCCTTGAGTACAAAGAACATTTTACTTTCATGGTTCGTCTCTAGTATCTTCTCTTCTTCTGGTAATATTTCCTTAACTACAAATAAAATTTTCCTGATGTATTTCAACCGTTTTCTCATCTTGGCATTACCTGCTTGGCAAAGTCAATTTGATCCTATACTAAATGAGCATGGCAATGGTTTAACACCATTTGGTTCTTGGCTTTGTTTGCGAAGTATATACAGACTATGGTTTTACGTGTGGAGAGGCAACAGGTACATCAGATATTCCAAGTGACCCTATTTCCATAAAGTTCAAATAAGTGAAACTTATGGTGGATCTTGCCCTCTAAATAGTAATTGGTATGATGACAAAGTATTTGAGTAATACTATGTTGCTCCCACAGTTACTTTAAATAGTAAACATAAAAATGAATTACAATGCAAAATATATTGCTCTACAATCTAATAAATAAATAAAAGGTGGCAAACTTCATTAATATTGAAAAAAAATCACTACAATAACTCATTAAAAAATACCTGTAGTAATTAAAGTACAAGAATAAATGGCATAGTCCCCTTGTTGGATAAGTTCCGCCTCTAATTCCAAGATCTTAAGCAGGAACATATTGTTGCAACAAATTTTCCAAATGAGGTTGGTCTTCAAGAGTAGACTGAACAATTGGTATCTCTAAGTCATCTACTTGACAAGTCAATCTCTTTGGTGAATGTATCACCACCCACCAACTAGGATTTAGGATTTCTAAGATCTTTTGAGTAAAAAACTTGACTTGCCTCAGAAGTGAGAATGGCGGGCTCATCTAACTCACTACTGGAACTCTTAAACCTATCAAAATTTACCATCACCAGGTTTGAGTCTGGGCAATGCTTACAACCATTGATCTTGTCCTCCACCCTCACACAGTCGCAATAAAATACCACCTCCTTAAATATTGTATAGTCAAGCTCAATTATTTGTTTGATAACCCCATACCACATGGTCCAAGCGTCTTTTAAGTTTTTATCACTTTTTCTTGCTCTAAATTGTTTGCCATTGATGATAAAAGAACAGAACAATTATATCGGAGGACTGGACTTTTACTTCACAATACAAACTCGCTCATACAAAGAAAGCCTAGGGACGAAAGCCTAGGTACAACAATCTAAGTACAATTGTTTAGTTTTTTCTGGGGGGTGACAATAGAGGCCCAAAAAAGCGACGGCCGCTCTGCCTTACTCCTTGGACGATCAGACATAGCCTTGGCTCCGGTGAAGAAATGCTCTTGGACTTGTGGGGAGACTTTCTTGTGCCTTCGGTTGCTAGATCTCTGGATGTCTCTGTCTTTTTTTTCTCCATATCTCTGCGTGTGTGTCCTGCAAGGGAATGGCACCTTGCTATTTATAGGAGTGGGGTGTGATCATTTGGGTTTGCAAATGATCACCTCCTTCAGAAGTCGGCAGTTAAGGATCCATTAATCTGGGCCACTCATCTTAAATATAATAAATTTGAGCAATTAATGTGATTGCATCAAATCTCTGTGGGCAATAAATATTGATTGCCATGAATATTCTTGAGTTGTGATAGCCTGCCACGTGTCCCATTTGCTTGATTTGATTTGATCTGGGCCATTATGACGATCGCTAATTTTGTTAGGATTTGTTAGCACCCAGAGTTCCAAGAAAGATAAGACTACCACGTGTCTCAATTGTCGCAGAGGGCGCCACGTGTCTCCATTGGACCGTCCTGACAGAGCCGTATATGGGTGGTCCCTGAAGCATACAGCCGCATGAGGATGGACAACCGCAGAAGGATGGGTCAGCCGCATGAGGATGGGCAGCCTCATGGGGATAGGCAGTCGCATGAGGATGGGCAGCCGCATGAGGATAGGCAACCGCATGCAGATGGGCGATCGTATGACATGGTCGGCCGTATAAGGATGGGCAGCCACATGACATGGGCGGCCGCATGAGGATGGACAGCCGCATGACATGGGCGGCCGCATGACAAGGGCGGCCGCATGACATGGGCGACCGCATGAGGATGGGCAGCCGCATGTCATGGGCGACCGTATAAATACAACAGCCGCATGGAGTGGCCTCGGGATTTGTTGGATTTTGACAGCTGTAAGGAGATTTTCTCCTCTTTTCTAGGATCATGCCGTTATGTCATAGTTATTATTACGTCCTTTTGTCAGAGCTGTCATAGCTGTCAGCCGTCAGAGTATTAAATACAGCTAAATGTAGAGAGGTACTGTTGAAGGCCACATGGCTGTTTTTTTCTGAGCTGCATAGAACTATCCGTATGAGGATCCTGACCGCATAAACGTCTGAACCGCATGAGGATCCTGAGCCGCATAGAAATCCTTCTATTAGAGCCGCATAGGCCTTTCTTTATTTCTTTTCCATGCTTCTACAAGACCCCTTCAAAGTTTTCAATTTACAAAATTGAAATACTTTGAATAAGAAGCATGGCCATGTAACAACTCTTCGGGCCGCATAAGGTGTTTTGACCGCATGGCCATCTGAACCGCATGGCCATCTGTGCCGCATGGTCGTTCTTCGACCGCATGACCATCCGAGACGCATGGGCTCCTTCCCACGTCTTCATGCATGTGTGCAAATCTTTGAATTAATTGCCTTTGATTTGCTGTCAGATTTAAGGCCACTTTTGGGGCAGGATCCCAAGAGTTTAGCCTTCAATAATTGGATCGCCTTGATAACCGAAGAGTCGGTTATATTGCTCGTGGAATGATGCGTCGGCCTATGGGACTCTGCCTATAAATATCAGAGTGTTTGAAAAGAAAAGACTTCTTTACTTTCTGCTTTTGCCCTAGCTCTCTTGTCTTCGTCTTCCTTCTCTGATCATCAGTAATGGCTCCCAAGAAGACCGTCGCCACGAAGGGTAAAAATACAGTGTCTTCATCGGCGACGAAGGGTAAGAAAGCTGCTTCTGCGGCGACGAATGTGGCAGCTCCTCTGCCAGCCGACGTGCCCGCAGCTCACCCCGACGTCCACCCCCTATTGTTGGTAAGGATGCTGCATTAGCTTGGAACCCAAACTGTTATGGCTATGTCGCATGTTCTACGCGTGAGCCTTCATCTTTATGTGTGTCGCATGTACGTCTCGAGCCGCATGGGCTATGTTCCATGTCCGAGCCGCATGAGAATTGTTGTTGTGGCCGCATAAGCGCTTTGCTAACGAGGTCGCATGAGCTCAGCATAAGCTCGCTTGATCTGGACCGCATAAGCATATTCGAACTGGACCGTATGAACATATCTGCATTGAGACGCATAAGCGCATTTGATCTAGACCGCATAGGCTTGCATGAGCTCGCTTTGTTATATGAGCCACTTAAACTTTTTAGAACTCTGTCGCATGATACTGCGTTAAACAGAGCCGCATAACTTTATTTAGTCATTGCCGCATGAACCTCCACGGATCGGAGCTGCATGAACTTTCTGAGTTGGGCCGCATGAGACTTCATTGACACTGAGCCGCATAGGCATGAGAGCACTAGTCAGTTCTCCTTGGCCATCTTTTTAACTTATTTCTTTTGTCTTCTTCTCAGTAAATTTGCCAGTTAATGCTGCTGGAGAACCTCTGGTGGGTCAGGCCCAAGCCGCTATGGGCTACAGGTACGACCAGATAGTTCGGTATGTGGCGAACCAGTTACCTAGTGATGAGCCTCGGGCGAGATTGAATGCCCTCAAGAACCAGCCCTTCTACTTTCTTTATGCTATGATGAATTCGGAAAAAGTAGAAGGGGAATACCTGAAGCCTGCGTTCTTCTTCGGAGATGCCTTGACTGTGAAGAACAGTCAAGTTCTGGACGTGTCAGAGAATTGGAGCTTTATTTATAACGGGATGGCGATCCGCATCCCTCAAATGGAGCGTCACTTTCCACTATCTTGGTTTAATATGCTTCCGCTAGACAGAAAGATGGAAGAGTCCTTGACCCCGACCCGGAATGGGATGTTTGTGGGCGACATCCATTACAAAAATAGCATGAAGTCAGTGTGTGCGGACAAGGTGCATGCCAGGCGCTATGTAATAGGATTGGCCCCGGGCACTTTCCTGAATGTGTCGGGTCCCAATTTCACGTTCTCTATAGTCGATACTTTCCTGAACCAGCTTGCTCGGAAAGGCTCCTATCCCATTGGCCGGTTGACGCTCCCGAGTTGGATACACCCCATTCTCTCATGGATCAATCTGTCTATGTGGATCTTGCAAAAGTATGAGACCTTTCTGCATGAGATTGGTCTTTATCACGCTATTCTGGGCACCAGCCACGGCTTGCCCATTAAAAAGAAATTATTCATGGCTATGCTAGAGATGTATAACTGCCATACGGGGACCTTCTATACACCTGTAAGGGAAATGGGGTTTGCACTCCATGAGATGCACGTGGTTTCCAAGCTTCCTTGGGGGGATGAAGCTTTTGAGGTGTACACTCCTACGAACGAGGAGTTCGAGGAGCTGGAGGGATGGTATCCGGGCTTCGTGGCTATTTATCAGGAGATATTGTGCCACTATAGCACATGTCAGCAGATAGCCAGGAAGGAAAGCAGTTTGGAAGGGAATGCTTCCACACTAAGGACTGGGTAAGCTATCTCTTCTCGACGGATGCCTCAGGTCGGGTTACTTCCCGAAGTCCTCAATCTCGGGAGGCGGTTCAGGCCTTGGTGTCGTCGGCCAAGAGGGTGGCCACCACTAGTGACCGATTTGGGAGTCAAACCGACTCTTTTGGTTATTTTTATCAGGACACCCAAGAGTTGTCAGAGAAGGCGCTCCTGGCAGAATTCTTGACGGTATGGTTGCAGAATTGCGTAGTCTCGGGAGGAGCTAGTTCTATTGAGAGGATCAGTCGTAATTTTATTCTCCCAGCTTTGAAGCTAGTTTTTGGAGTCAAACTAGCTCTTCTTTCGGCCATGGTGTGCAGCATACACCGTGGCCTCCGTACTTTTACGTCCAAGGTCATTGCCCGCGATGTGATGTAATACCCCAGTCCTAAAATACATAGGACTAGGAACGTAGACATGCCAGCTGTATTCATACGAAGTATACTCTAATATATGAAAGCCTCGTATAAATACATAAGCTGTAAAATGCAATAGAACCATAACTAATCTCATCCACACCAATAAAGAATAAAAGATCTCATATAATCAACTATGAAATTGTCATTTGGTATATGTAGTTGGGCGGAGACAAATCTACTACCAACTATGAAAAGAACTACATAAGAAAAGATATGAATTTGGCGAGCGAAGCGAAGACAATCCAAATGCAATCATCCTCGAAGAAATAGCAATAATCACGGCTAGAGCTAGAGCACCTGCGAAAGACAATAGCACACACCTGGAGAGATAACCAGGTCCTCAGAGGGACGTAACAAGACACATAATATCATGCCATATAAAATGAATAAATATTGCTCAAATAAATAAGTAAATCGAATTATAATATGGTCCAATATGCACCTACTGAACGAGCGTACCATCCCCCCAACCAAACAAGGACAGGAGATGGTAAACTAATTCACGATGATGTACCTTTCCATGCTAAGGATCCAATATGGTATCCGTACCCCAACAAGGTTCAATACCTTCTCATCAAAGTAGTAAGTCACACCTACAACCAAACAAGGACAAGATGTGACGAACTAATCCGCGATAAGTTATTGTTCCAAGCCACGGTCAGATACAAGTACCCAAACCAAAAGTACTCGTACCTAACGGATAAAGGTAGCCTAGCGTTCTAAGTGAAATATTGTTAAGAACAATCCTTTCTACGTATGGGCCCTGGCTAAATAGGATCGGCGTAGTCCCCATTGGGCACCAGAGGCCCCATCAGTAAGAGCATGACGTTCCGCAGAATCGTCAGTGGCCGTCAGTAATCATGGGTCATCAACCCCGTATCTCCAGCGGAGAGTCCGGGTCACAAAGAAAAGTGCATCGAAGCCCATACGCTAAGGAATTGTCCTTCCCGCCCAATGCCTACTATGTTATATCCACAACATTAACCTCTATAACCGCTAAGTCAAACTAGCATGCAACCTCTATTAGCGGTTATTCCTATCGCACGGCTTGTACGTACTGGTGGCCAGCCAATCACGCACTTTCGTGTTCTATATGCGACACACAACTTCGTAGTACAACGTGTCAAGGCCAATAAATGCAACACACAAGGTGGTCCCTTAAATCTAGGTTTAATTTGTAAGGAAATAATACACAACATGAAATATAAATGAACAGTAAGTTCTAACAGTTATGCCATGTATCACAGTTTATTTTGCATAAAGAAAATAAATAATGCATAAAATATGAGCTAAAATAATTAAACAACGAATGGCAAGGTGTCTTGCCTGATAGGGCGCCTGGTGTGCTGCGATGATCAATGTGGCACGATCTGCAACTTCGGTGCAACAACTATACAAGGTGACCTCGGTCGGTGGCACGAACAGTTCCATTGGGTCCAGAAGGGTCAAAATGGTAAGGGTGGACATAAGGTAGTCTCGAATTGGCGAGGGTATAGGAATAATAGGACTGGATACGGACAGGAAAAAAATCAAAGAAATAATGGATAAATATTATATATGATTTTTGAAAACTGTTTATAATCCTTGAAATATAACTACTAGTAGAATAAAAATTTTTTAGACAATTATTAAAAATATATAAATAGTTTTAGGCAAAAACTCTAGATTTATAAAATAGGATATTTAGATAGAAGCTATGTTTTTGTTAGTAAAAAATATATTGGAATCTAGGAAAATCATTTTAGGACAAAATTATAAATTTTGGTCAATTATATATAATAGGAAATTTCTTATTGTCAAAACTAAATTGTAAAAATAATTTTAGGTTAAAATAATATAGTAGTAATCTTAGGGTTTCTAACCAAAAATTTGGACTATATATAGGGCCACTATTTGTTACATAAATCCTTAGAAATATTCAGTGATCATAATAATAATAAAATATAAATATTTTACTTTGCAAATACTAAATAACATTATCAATCAGAACATATGTATGTATATTAATAATGTTCAATAATAACAATAAACAAAACAAAAAAATATTAAATAATCAATGATTATATGTTAGCTGTTCCTGTGCTAATAAAATAAAGTAAGAAAAAAAATGAGAAGAGGGAAAGTGAAAAAAATGAGAGGGATGACAGAGAGAGAAAGAGAGGAGTGAGCGAGAGGGGCGAAGCGGCGAGAGTGGTTTCGATCGGTCGGTCAGTGGCATTGTGGGGAATGGGGGCGACAGGGGCGGCGGACACGGGTGGCTCCAGGCGGCGCGGAGGCGGAGAAGTGGAAAGAGGGATGAGTGGAAGGGTTTCAACGGAAGAGGCGCACGCTCGCCACCATGAGGCGGAGCTCGGCCGCGTTGGGTGAGGCGGCCGCGGGGGAGTCTAGGGCGGTAGAGGCTGGACGCTGGGTCGGTCGGGCGGTGGAAAGTAGAGGCAGCGTTTTAGGGTTCGGTCGGCGGAGCGGGCAGCGTGCGCGCGGAGGCAGCGCTGCGGGGAAGTGGTGGGTCGCCGGAGTGGAGGACTAGGGCGAACGGCGAGCGGTCGCAGGATATTGGGGAAGACGCAGTCGACGGTGCTGGATTGGCGCCGGACGGCACTTGGTCTGCGGAGGACTGGTCGATGTGGGCGCTCATGGAGGCTGAGGCGGAGGCGGTCGCCAATGGAGGGCACGGCCGATGACGCTCGGCCACGGCGAAGGTGAGGCGTGCTTTTTTTTTCGATGGTGAGAATTTGGGGGTTTGGGTGATTACCGGAGGCTGCCGGCCGTCTCGGCTGGGGTCGGATCTTGGTGGGGGTTGCTGGTTTTGGCAGGTGGGCTCCGGTGGGGTGTACGGTGGTGGTGCTAGGCCGGCGGGATGGTTCGGGTGGCGGCAGCGGTGGTTGTCGCAGCCAGGGGTTGGTCGGCCAGGACGGTTGGGTGTGGTGGTGGAGAACGGCGAGGTGGTGGTGAGACGGTAGAGATGGTGGCCGGGTGGAGTCGGATTTGGGTCGAGGACAGGTGGCCGGGGACGGTGGTCAGAACTGGGTTAGGGTTAGAAATTTCTATTGTAACGTGTCCTGGTGTTAGGACACGAAGGAAATGTTGTGGGAATTTGTGTCCAGGGTGTTGGACACGAAGAAGGGGAAAAATTATAGATGTAAAAGAAAATAACCTATTGGAAAGACACCCGGGGTCAGACCCGAGGCCGTCACGGCTGACACGGAAGGGATGAACACTGACACGAGGCACGTACATATTGTGGAAATATTTGTGGAACAATTTGGTGGATGATAAAAATAAATTGGAGGAGTACCTGCCTATTTATAGGACGTGAGAATTTCCAATTAGATAAGGATTAGGATATTTAAAACCTAATTTAGATATTTCCTAATTTAGTTTAAAGGCAATCAAATCAAAATCCAAATCCAAATCTAATTTAAATCAAATTAAATTCTCTTAGTTTAAAATCAATTCAATAAATCAAATTTCAATTATTTAACTATTTAAATAAATACATAAGTTCAAATCACGATTTAAATTGCCATAATAAATTCAAAATATGTTTTCTAAAAATAATAATAATATTAATTTCAAAAATTAGATTATTATTTAAAATAAACTAATAATACATTTATGAAATATGTGACAAAAAAATTATTTATTAATAATAACTGTTTTCACAAAAGACTTTTTATAATAAAATAACGGACTTGAAAATGTTGGTATGTTAGCTAAAACAAATTATTACATATATTATTTTGAAACTATAAAATAGATAAAAATATTTTTCTAAAAATATGTACGCTCGCACATATTCGCACTCGTCGAGCAATTATGAAAAACGAATTTTCGCGCACGACGTACAATACGATTATACGACGTACAATACAAAATTTTTAAATCGGTACTAAATTTAATAAAAAAATAGTAGAAATTTAGGGGTTTTACATGTGACAAAAGACTTTGAACGAACTGAGCTGCCCTATCATTATCTGATGGGGGTGGCTGCTGATGCACTGTCCCTCTCTAATGAGGCCGGGTACTGACGATGGCGTAATTGCTGATGATTCTTTTATCTTCCGTTATCGGAGTACGAGACCATGCGTGCTTGCCAGATGGCGCTGGCGAGAGCAGATGGGTACAACTTTTTCGTATCCGTCTTTCGTTTTACTGGTGAAGAAATAGCGGGCGTACATTTCGACGGTATTGGGCCGCCTCAGCTTCTAGATGGCTAGATGCTTCTGTGGTTGTGCAACATCTGCGCCGCGCACCTGGTATACCGCAACCGTAATGCTGTCTTCCTGGAGCCTTACCTGCCCAGCAGGTTTGCCCGTCAATTTGGATATAGCCAGCTTTTTCTGGACAGTCCCAGCTCTTGTCTGGGTTTTGAAGGTAGCCTCCTTGATGGTATCAGGGCCTGGCACTACTATGACACATTCCATACCCGTGCCACTTTCTCAGTTCCTGATGTTAAGGCACCGGGAGAGATTTTGTATATGGCGGCCTTATACCATGTTATGGCAAACAAGTTCCCCGTCGGTTTTAACCCGGGTGCCAGTTTTATTGTTGGTACTGGCCTGGACGAGAAGCCCGTGGGGTCCAAGAAGAGAAAGAAGAAGGCAAATATGGTTCCTGTGCTGGACTCAGAGTCTACTACGGCGGGCGAAGAGGATGATGAGCAGGATGCCGATGATTCGTTCCATCCGGTGAAAGAAGTTAGGGCGGATCAGCCGCCTGTTATGTCAGATGAAATGGTGGTGGACCAGCTACCTGTTGCACCTGGTCCTGTACGGAAGTGTAGCAGGCAAATTTCCCCTGTTGGCGGTATCCCTCACTCCAGGAAACGGGCTGCGACCAGACATCGCCAGCTAACTATAAGGAAGGGAAGCGAGGAGGTCGACCAAGCTTCGGAGGTAAAACGAGTTATTACCATCTTTCTTTAGTTCTTCCTTTCTCCTGAGCTTTGATCTTAATCATTTTCCTTTCCTCTCGTAGGCGTCAGAAGAAGAGGTTTCTCAGGAACCGAGCACTGTTCCTGAAGTCGATCCGACCCTAAACGTTTTGATCGATAACATGTGTACTGCTATCACTTCTGCTGGGGCTCCTTCGAAGGCGGCCGAGGGATCTCACATTGCTAAGGTCTCAATCCCAGATGACAGGGGCTCCAATGAACCTGTCCCCAAAATCGTCAAATTTCATCAAGGTGATGTTGATCCGGTTGTATCCCCTTCCGGGGCGGCTGGAGAAGAAGAGCCAGCTGAATTTGGCCTGGGGGCCACAGGTGAGGGGGCTATGGTGGTTGTGAACGAGTCTCAGCCTTCACAACCCTCCCCTGGTAAGATAAGCCATATTTTAACTAATGAGGAGGCCTATTCGCTGTATCATCACATCCTTCGGGTTAGACTGATTGATAGTTACTCTGGGCATACAGGTCGTTCCCTTTCAGAGTCGATTACGGACATCGTTATGGTAGGTTCTGCTAGAGGGAATCTGGTGGAGGGGAGTGTGCCCCTTTCTCTTCCGGCTCGTCTTGAGGGGCCTCTCACTGACTCGAGTTCGGGAGGTCATATGGCGGTAATGCCCGAACAGAGAGCAATGGTCCCCACATCTTCCTCTGCTCGTATGACTTTGGGGGTTGACCTCTCAGCCTTACCGAGTATTCAGATTGTTCGGGCCGCGGAGGAGGAATTGGCCGCAGTTCAGGCATCCTTTCGCTCAGAGTTTATTTTCCTTGTGGCAGGGGCGGCAAGTTCTGTTGCGTCTTCCTCGATACTGCCGGCCACACTTCCTTTGACGCCATCTTTTACGGAAGTTCTGGATGAGGTGTCGCAGGATGTGGTTGATAGTTTCTATCGCCATTTGAAGAGAGGAATAGACGTTGTTGTGGAGCGGGGGACTCCTTTCACCTTGGCCCGCCAATGCGCCCAAGGCCAAATTAACACTCTCAAGACCCTTCCTGGCAAGGCCAAATTAACACTCTCAAGACCCTTCCTGGCGGGGAAGGGATAGCTGCGCTCCTGGGGCCTAAGCTATTGTAGGCTGATCAGCTGGTGGCCCAGTTTCAAGTGCTGCGACAAGCTGACTTGTCTGTAGCAATTGATCAGGAGTGAGAGTTTCTTACCACCGCCCTGGAGAATATAAGGCTCGCGCGAGATACATCTAAGGCGGCTATAACAAAGGACCTTGGCGACCTGTCTCTCCTGTACGATCAGCTGATCCACCGGAGCGAGGTTTGCAGGGCTCGGGAGGCGGCCGCCTCCCAAGAGGTAATCGCTACCAGGGAGCAGATTCTCGAGCTTCAGAAGAAGTTGGTCTTCTTGGAGTCTAAGCTTGAAGCTTCTCGTGCAGACAAGGAGCTAATTATTCTGGATGCCGAAAGGATTTCCAAGGCTTCCGTCAATCTGGAACGCGCTCTAAAATAATTTAAGGAGGGCTGGCAGGCTCATGCGCCCTTAGAAGATGCGGCGCTACTGACTCAGGAGGCCGAGCGTCGGGCCAGATAGCGATTTGAGCGGTCGAGTGCCTTGTTGAGGGACCGTCTCAAGACATTGTGTATCGCCGAAGAATAGTCGACCGTTTTCCTTCTTTCTGTTTTTTTTGTTGCATTTCCCCCCTTTTTTTGAGTGGGACATAGTCCCCAGAACCTGTAGTACCTTTTTCCTTTCAAATAAAAGAGTATGCTTTATTCTACCCTTTATTTGTACGGCTTATTGTGTTTGTAATGTTGTGGTATTGGCCACACTAGGGACTGTTTGTGGACTTGCTACCCCTAGCATACCTTGGTTTCGGGTACGGATAGCAAGTTGATGGAGATACTTGGAATATTCCATAGCGAGTTGGCCATGGAAGTTCTCGGTATCGGGAGAAAGAATGCCATGGAGCAGCTGGACTCCCGCAGCATGATGAGAATTGAAGGACATGTACTAGGAAACTTAGTACAGCATTTATGGTCAACAGAGGACATTTGTGGACCTATTATCCTTGGCGTACCCTGGTTCAGAATACGGATAATAAGACGAGAGAAAACCAACATACTTACTCAGAGGTAATGAGGACATGGTAAGTATGGGGGTTTTATCGCGGGGTCTTCCTACTCAGAGGTAATACGGACGTGGCAGGAGTGAACTCAGCGGAGGATATTTGTGGGCCTATTATCCTTGGCGTACCCTGGGTTAGAATATGGATAATAAGACGAGAGAAAATCGACATACTTACTCAGAGGTAATGAGGATGTGGTAAGTATGGGGGTTTTACCGTGGGGTCTTCCTACTCAAAGGTAATGAGGACGTGGCAGGAGTGGACTCAGCGGAGGATATTTGTAGGCCTATTATCCTTGGCGTACCCTGGGTTTTTTTTTTGGTACGGATAATAAGTTGAGAGAGAACCAACATACTCACTCAGAGGTAATGAGGACGTGGTAAATATGAAGGTTTCTTCGATGGAGCCTTCCCACTCAGAGGTAAGGAGGACATGGCAGGAGGGGGCTCCATGAAAGGAATATAGAACAACTCAGAGGTAATGAGGACATGGAAGTTCTATGTAAAGGTGGCGGTTTATTTTTTTGGTGGAAGTGAAGACAACTCAGAGGTAACATCGACTTGGTTGTTTTAGAGAATTTGTGGATCGGTTACCCTTTTCGTGCACTGAGAGTGCGGGTTTTAGATCATAAGGAGCTCCTTTTAGGAAAAAAGTTCAGAAGTACAATCATACATGACTTACTGCCTAAAAGATGCGATATAGATTTATCTGTAGTAGCCAGGATGTAAGTTCAGCGGTACCTGCGGGTACATAACTCGACAATCTGGGAGATTTAGAATCGGCATGTGAGTTCAGTGGTACGAGAGGGTTCATGACTCATCATTCTGGAAGATCGGTAGTCGGGATGTGAGTTTAGCGATACCAACGGGTACGTAACTCAACATTGTGGAAGATTTGTAGTTGGGATGTGAGTTCAGTGGTACCAGCGGGTACGTAACTCAACATTGTGGAAGATTTGTAGTTGGGATGTGAGTTCAGCGGTACCAGCGAATACGTAACTCAACATTTTGGCAGATGTCGTCTTAGACATAATACTTCTCTAGGAATTTGCCGTTGATGGGCAACATGAGCAAGTCTCCGTTTTGTTTTACGAGGCGGTAAGCTCCGTTGGAGAATACAGCGTCGATGATGAACGGGCCTTCCCACTTTGGCTAGAACTTGCCGGCGGTTTTGTGAGTCAAAACCATCGGCCTCCGAACTGCCAGAACGAGGTCGCCCACTTGGAATGCTCTGATTTTAAATTTTTTGTTGAAGGCTCCGGAGATATGTGCCTAGTATAGCTCGATTCGTTGTTGTGCTAATAGGCGCTTCTCATCTAGGGCCTCCAACTCTTGTAGTCGGCGATGGTGATTATCATCTGTCGTGAGTCGGTAGGTGAGAGCGATGCGAAGTGAAGAGATTTGAGTCTCCAGTGGGAGTACTGCCTCACTCTCGTACACCAGGAAGAATGGTGTATTCCCGGTGGCAGACCGTACTGTAGTGCGGTACGCCCATAAACATTCGCCGAGCTTTTTATTCCAGTCGTATTTGTTTGATGACACAAATTTTTGAGAAGCTTGATGATTGTTTTGTTGAATGCTTCAGCCAGACTATTAGCCGCGGGATTGTACGGTATTGAGGCAATATTCTGGATGTGGTGTTTGTCGCAAAACCGATAGAAGGCATGGCTTGCGAACTGCGGACCATTATCGTGGATGATCCTTCGGGGCAGTCCAAAGCGATAGATAATGTGGTGCTTAAGGAAGCTGATCACGTTTGAAGTCTTTACTTCTGCCAGTGGAATGGCTTCCACCCACTTGGAGAAGTAATCTGTGATGGCGAGTATGAAGCGGTGTCCTTGAGACGAAGTTGAAGTGATTGGACCGATGATGTCCATTCCCCATGCTTCGAATGGCCAGAACGCCACTGTCGGGTGTAGAAACTCGGATGGCTGGTGGATGAAATCTGCATAGACTTGATAGGCTTTGCATTTTCGTGCATAGTCTATCACATCCGCAACAATTATGGGCCAGTAGTAGCCCATTCGGCGAAGGCGATCTTGTAGTTTTGGGCCAGGCTGATGGGCTCTGCAGATACCGTCGTGGGCTTCGCGTACGGCTTCTTTGGCTTCTGTATTTAACAGGCATCGAAGCAGTAACCCATCGTATGATCGTCGATATAGCATTTTCGTCTCTGTATCGTAAAAGAATCTGAGGGAACACTTTTTGATGGAAGTGGCTTCCTTCGGATTCTCCGGCAGGATGTCGTAGACAACAAAGTCGATAAATGGCTGTCTCCAGTCTGGTGCTTCGTCGACTGTCAGAGCGAAGGGACTCTCCACACAGTGAACATTATTTCTGGGACAGACCAACTCACGGCCTACGATGTCAACCTTGTGATGGGCATGATTCGGTACTGCTAAGGAAGCGGCAAGACCTGCTAGGGCGTCGACTTCAATATTTTGGAGCCTGGAAACGTGTTCTATGAAGAACCCCTCCAGGGATAAGATGATGTCGATTGCTATTTGGTGGTAGGGGATCATGTCCTCATGGCGAACCTCGTATGAACCCCGAATCTGATTGACGATTAACTATGAATCGTCGTATGCTTCAAGGCGCTCTACCCCCAGCTCTTTTGCCAGTCGGAGGCCGATGACCAAAGCGTTGTATTCGGCAACATTGTTTGAACAGGGCTCTTTGAGGGAGTAAGCCCGGTTGATCACTAGTCCGGAGGGAGAAATCAGCACCACTTCGACTCCAGCGACGATGTTGCCCTTTGGTCCAGTTCTTGAAGCGTCGTCGAAGAACATTCGCCATATGGCATCATGGGAGGCCATATTTGAATTATCGACCTCGTCTGGAATCTCTTCATCTATTTTAGTTGACTCCGAACCTGGGTGAGCTGCTAAAAAGTCTGCCAGAGCTTGACCTTTAATAGCCTTCTGTGGGACAAAGATCATGTGGTAGGGGGACAGTAATATCGCCCACGTGGCGAGGCGAGAGCTGAGTGCACCCGGCTTGGTCATGAGGACCTTGAGGGGGTTGACTCTTGATATGACGTAGATGGTTTGTCCCGTGACGTAGTGTTGCATCTTCTAAATGGCAAAAACCAGGGCAAGACACTCTTTCTCCACGGTGGTATATCGGTGCTACGGCCCCATTATCATTCGGTTGAGGTAATATGTAGCTTGCTCGTGGCCTGCATCGTTGTTCTGTGCTAGCAGGACGTCAAGAGAATGCTCCATTGCTCGTACATAGAGCAAGAATGGTCTTTCGGGAATCGAGGCTACCAGGACTCGAGGGTTCGTCAGGTACTCTTTGATGTTGTTGAAGGCGCGCTGGCATTCTTCATCCTATACGAATGAAATGCCTTTCTTCATGAGATGGGTTAATGGCTGACATCGTCCGGAGAGGTTAGAGATAAACCTCCTGATGTAGGCTAGCCTCCCTTGAAGGCCTCGGAGTTCACGAAGATTTTTCGGGGGACCCATCTCCATGATCGCCTTTGTCTTCTCAGGGTCTACGTGGATACCCTGGGAGGTAATGATGAAACCCAAGAATTTTCTGCGGGATACGCCCAAGAAGGACTTTGTGGGATTCATTTTCAAATTGTGCGCTCGCATCAGATCGAACACTATCCTCAGATCATGCAGATGATCTTCCTTAGAGCGGCTTTTGACAGCGATGTCGTCGATGTAGCATTCTACTGTCTTGTGCGGATGGTCTCTAAAGATGATGCTCATGGCCCTTTGATAGGTGGCGCATGTATTCTTCAAACCGAAATGCATAACTGTGTAGCAGTATGTGCCGATTGGTGTTCAGAATGATGTATGTTTTTTGTCGTCGGGGAACATCTTGATTTGGTTGTACCCCGAGAAGCCATCCATGAATGACATACGCTCAAAGCCGCAGGTGTTGTCGATCATGATGTCTGTGATAGGGAGGAGGAATTCATCTTTGGGACACGCCTCATTCAGATTGTAAAAGTTGATGCAGATTCGAATCTTTCTACTCTTCTTGAGGACTGGTACTATGTTGATGACCCAGTCAGGATGCTGTTTCTCGCGGATGAAGCCGCTGGCTATTAGTTTATTTACCTCGGCTTCAATGGCATTTATGACGTCAGGACGGAATCGACGTTGCTGCTGCTTCACCGATTTTGCGTCTGGACGAATGTTGAGCCTGTGAAGTGCAATCTCGGGATTCAGTCCTGGCATATCTTCGTAGCTCCAGGCGAACACGTCGATGTATTCTTTGACGAGTTGTAGTAGTGATCCTCGCTCTTTGTCTGTCAGATTTTTGCTGACGAAGATGGGCCTTGGAGAGGAATCGTCACCGAGATCGACTTGTACAACCTCGTCCTCAGTAGGAGGCTCTCTTTGCTCGAACCGCTTCTTCCACTGCGCATCTAGTTGTTGTGCCCACGGTTCTAGCTCAAGAAGTTCGGAAATGTCTTTATCTTCTTCGTAGGCGTCGGCAAGTGCCATATTGACGGACCAGACTTGCCTGATCATGTCCCCGATGCTGACATCTGAGTCGGAGGAGGGTGATCAGGTTGAGTGTGAATGCCAGTCGCATTCTTCGTCTGAGCTTTCAGGTGTCGTCGTAGGTGTGACGTAACCTAGCCCATGTCTGTTTTTGTAGTAATCTCGTGGTTTTCCAGCTGGTACTGGCAGTCGTCGCCCAGTTCTGAAGTTCAAACCCGATGTAGTTTCCAGATCATATCCCTGTTTTTGCTTAAGGGACTTAGATTAGGAACTATACATATAAAGGGAAAATCTCCCGGTGTCGGGTTCGAGCTCAAATTCTTCTGTCTTGAAGGGCTGTTGACCATTCTTCCGGCCGAAAATGATCGGGTGATCCCCTTCCTCGATTATTCGGTAAGCGTCTTCCACAGGAGTAAGTTGGTTGGCGGTGTAGACATTTGTCGCTTGTGTGTGCAGGTGAGTGCCTATACCGTGTTCCATAGCATACATTGTACAAAGCTTATTAAGCTCGATATAGTTCAAAGATAGCCCTTTATTGATGAAGTAAGGTATCTTTTCCAGTAGAATTATATCATCTGCAGATGGAACATCAGTGTAAGCAGCCACATACTTGGCCAGCTCTGACTCTTCTTTAGCCACCCCCTGTATAAATACAGACTGAGAGGATGACTTGGACAACTTGATCATCAGGGGCTCCATAGGTGGAGCAGAACGTGGAGTCGTTGGCGCACTAGCCACCCCCAGTTTGGTGCTCGGTGCCGGGCGGGGAGTTGTTGGCTGGCTAACAGTCCCTGGCTTAGTGCTCGGTTGAAAATTTATTCTGGGAAGCCGAATTGTCATCGGCTTGACAGAGGAATTGAATTCTCCTGTTTGTTGCTGGCTGGCCTTTGGCAGCCTGATCGTTAGTGGCTCTGTCGTGGGTCTTGGCGCTTGGCCAGACCTTGGCAGTTGGATTATCAAATGTTCCTCCTGTGTAGAGAGGCTAACCGCGTCCTTACGCAAAGTGGCTATAAGGGGCGTAGTTATGCCAGGCTTGTGGGCTTGAAGGTGGATCGTCAGAGGTTCTTCTGATCCGGTTGCTGCCTCAGTTTGAGCTTAAGTGTCTCCTTCGACAAGGTGTCTCTTCGACTTCTCGTACAAGCAGGAGTTCGAGTAGTAAGACTCGACCCCCTTGAAAGGATCGATGTCGGCGAATTCTGTCCTCACAAACCCGTGCTTGTCAACATACTTGAAGCACTGGTGCAGTATGGAAGGCACGATCATGTAATCGTGTATCCAAGGGCACCCCAGTAGGATGTTGGAAGAAGTGTCTGTATCTATGACATAACAAGTCACTTCTGACTGCAGGTCGTCGATTTGACACTTCAGGCAGATTTTCCCGATAGGGTAGCTCCTGTCCGAATTGAAACTGCTGATAGCGGTGCTTTTCGGCGTCAGGCGATGCATTGGGATACGCAGATGATGTAGTAGGCTCTTCGGGATGATGCTTATGGAGGACCCGGGGTCAATATGCATCCGATCGACCTTGATATTGCCAATGTACCCAGTATAATACAGAGGGCGATCGTGCAGGTTGGTCTTGATAAGCATATCCTGTGGAGTGAAGACAATATTTGGCATTGACCCTGTGCAAGCGCTGTCCTGGAGATCTGTCGGCAAGTTACCCTCGGTGAGATTGGACTGAGCCAGATATACGTCGACGTTCTGGAGTGCTTCGCTCAGTACGACTCGGACATCTTTGGAGAGTCTCAGGAGCTCATATGGCGACAATTTGGCCGGAGTGTTGGCCAATTGTGCCAGGATGTCGAAGTTGTAGGGCTTCTCCAGCCCATGAGGGGTCTCTCTTCGGAGCGGTTTGTCGAAGCGAGTCTCCTTCGGCCTAGGCTTGTCGGTCATCGAAGGGTGCGACGGTCCTGGAGCCTCGGCAGCTGTCGTTTGAGGGTCTTCAGCCGAGTTACCCGGTGGAGGTTGGGTTTGTGCACCAGAGCGGATAATAACAGCGGTAGCTTCTTCGACCTCTACTGAGATTGTACGGCATGATTTGACTTTCCCATTCTTCTTTTTGCTGGTGGAGGGAGGTGCGGACTGAGTTACCTCCGGTACCAAGTTCGGATGGACCCACATGATCTCCCCTCGTGATGTAGTAAGGGACACTAGACCAGCAGCTTGGTCTCGGGGAGATGGCAGGTTAGAGACCTCCATCTTTACTCTGGGGATGGGCACTACTCTATCTTGAGTTTTTGTCGGAGGGAAGCTGCCAAACTGTACTGACACCATGTTGGCTGCCACGGTCACCTCTTCGAAATCAATGGCCAGGGCATTGGAATCGATGAGATATTGGATGTATCGCTTCAGCTGATAGCAGTCTTGTGTAGCATGGTGAACATAGCGATGGTAATAGCAGTACTTGGGACTCTCCATATCTGTAGGACGAGGCTCACGCCTTGGAGGAGGGAGCTGAATTCGGCCTCCTTGTATGAGCATGTCCAAGATGGGCTTAACATGACCGTCCTCGAAGGAGTAGGTCATCTGAGGCCACTGCTTTTCCGTCGACTTTGATTCGGGCTTTGGGGCTGTGTCGGCCACCATAGCCTGCTTGCCTTTGTTGTCTCGGTTGCTGGAGGAATTGCCACCGTTGTTGTTGTTGACGTTAGGGTATTTGCCTTTGTCTTCCCCTTCCGAGATGTGCAATCCCAGTTGGCGAGCTTTCTTTACCTTGTCTTCTGCGCTAGTGGCGCTGATGATGAACGTCTTCCAATCCCTGAATTGACTTTCGCCCATCCAGAGGCTGATTGTGGGAAGCAGTCTCTTTTGGCAAATTTCAATCATGGAGGAATTAGGGTTGCCGGAAGGCAGCTTCATCGCGGTTTGGCGAAACCGCTCGATATAATTTCTTGTTAGCTCCTTTTCTCCCTGAACAATATCCATGAGAGTGGACATTGTCATGTCTTGTCCTACTTCATAGAATCTCTCCAGGAATATGCGTTTGAAGCCGGTGAAGGAGTGGATGCAATTGTCCGGCAAGTTGCGGTACCAGTCGAAAGCGACCCCTTCCAGGGCTCCGATGAACAATCACGTAAGGATGGCATCATCATGGGGCAGATGGTCGGTTGTGACTTCGAAGTAGGTGATGTACCTTCTTACAGAGGTCTTCCCATCATATGGATTAATGTGGAATGGTTTATATTTTAGCGGGAAGGGAACATCTCTCCACGCGGCAGGATATGGTTATCGTACCCTGAGGTCCTGGCAAGTTTCTCGGGCTTGAAACATGGCTCGAAGATCTTGGACGTCTCTTCTTGCCACTCTGGCTTCGTCTGCAGCGGTAGGGGCCGATATTTCAGGAGTATTATCGCCCGGGTTTGGTGCAGCTGAGTTTGAGTCCGTATTGACCGCAGGACCCAAGCTCATTTGGCCAGGCATCCTTCCTTGCAGAGTGGGAATGGCCACCTTGATCTCGTCCACAGACTTGACCAAAGCATGCAGTATGGCCTCCATAGTATGGATGCGTTGGCGATCACTGGGACCCTCTTGGTTGCTATCCGTCATGAATACCGTCCTTATATGATGAGAGGTGGAAGGGGCTGTAGAAGACGTGCTCTCTGAGTCATACCCTCGCACAGAGAAGTCACCAGGGTATGTGGGAATGTTCTCTTCTGGTTCGGACTCAGAAAGAGTACCACCAGCTTCAGAGCTTACCTCGTCTTGAGAGTTGTGGACGTCCTCGGGGACGTCGAGATTTGCTGTATCTGGATTATCCTCTTGGAACACCGGATTATCGTGGATATTTGGAGGAGTGGTACCCCCAGTTCCAGTGTCTCCGAGTGTGGACGACGAATCCCCGAGTGTGAAAGATTTTGTCTTTGAGCGGGTCCCTTGGTAAACTCCTTCTATAACGGTGGTATACAACTGTTTAGAATAAAGTTTCTTGGTTACGCCGTTTGAAATTTTCGGGCTGGAGGCATTTGCATTCTTTCCTCTCCCGCTGTCGGAAATCTTCAGAGCAGAATTGCAGGAGGCGAAGAGGAGCGCCTCGTCTTCTGAGCTTGGGCGTTGCAACCGTCGAAAGACGGACTGTCGGTCTGCTTGTACTACCGCTTTGTGGCAGCAACAGTTGACAATGACTTGAGTGCAGTGATGTTCGTGGGAGGATTCTTCGCACACCGAGGCCTCTTCTCTTTCCTTGCACTTATGGAGGATAACCTCACGCAAGTCAGACGGGTCTGGAACGACCATGTTTGCTCCCTGGGTTTTGGAAGACTTTTGGAAACCACTTTATCCGTTTGTCGCCGGGGGCTGGACTCGAGTGGTTCTGTACAACTTTCCATCAGAGGCTCGTATAACAGTATGTGGAGCGCTCGGATGGTCAGAGGTCAGGACAGCAGACTGAGCTTGCCAAGCTCGTGCTGCCTTGGACTTCTTCACTCTAGTGCATGAGGGCACATAGTAGGAAGAGTCTAAGTGGTGCTGCAGAGAGAGATCAGAACCATAGGAGAGGCGATCGAAGACTGAGCCTGAGCCGTGCGGGGCAGACAGCATGCGGCTGGAATCAGCAGCCTTCATGCGGCTAGCATTGGCTTGCTTCATGCGGCTGGAAGTCTCGACCGCATGAGTTTTCTTTATGCGGCTAGAGATCTTGGCTGCATGAGTTTTCTTTATGCGGCTAGAGCTCTTGGTCGTATGGCTATTCTGCATCTGGCTGGCTATTTCGGCCGTATGGACATCACGCAGGCGGCTGGCAATCTTGGCCGCATAAATGTTCAGCCGGCGGCTAGTGCCTTTGTTTAGCTTCTTTCTAGAGCGCATAGAATCACCCTTTGCCCCTGCAAGTCCAGCATCGTAGTATTTTCCTCTGTCGAACTTAGGGACGGCAGAGTCCTCTATGGCTTGAAGTCGGGCCGTATGAGAATTGCCTTCGTCGTCTTGGGCAGCAGAGAGCACTCCGTCCATAGCTTGGAGAGGAGCAAATGACTTGGGTCTCCACTCCTTGCAGGCCTTCTTCGTGCGGGCTCGCCGCTGGACCGGGCCAGCACCCCCGTCGGAGAGCATTTCTTCAAACGCCTGTTGGTCGAACCGGGCGACCAGCACTTGTTGAGTGGAGCCAAGTTTGGCTGCATCTGATTGCGTCACCAACTCCTCAGTCGTAGAGAAGTTAGTCCCCAGCAGAGTCGCCATCGTGTTTGCCATTGATGATAAAAGAACAGAACAATTATATCGGAGGACTGGACTTTTACTTCACAATACAAACTCGCTCGTACAAAGAAAGCCTAGGGACGAAAGCCTAGGTACAGCAATCTAAGTACAATTATTTAGTTTTTTCTAGGGGGTGACGATAGAGGCTCGGGAAAGCGACGGCCGCTCTGCCTTACTCCTTGGACGATCAGACGTAGCCTTGGCTCCTGTAAAGAAATGCTCTTGGACTTGTGGGGAGACTTTTTTGCACCTTCGGTTGCTAGATCTCTGGATGTCTCTGCCTTTTTTTCTCCGTATCTCTGCGTGTGTGTCCTGCAAGGGAATGACACATTGCTATTTATAGGAGTAGGGTGTGATCATTAGCGTTTGCAAATGATTGTCTCCTTCAGAAGTCGGTAGTTAAGGATCCATTAATCTGGGCCACTCATCTTGAATATAATAAATTTGAGCAATTAATGTGATTACATCAAATCTCTGTAGGCAATAAATGTTGATTGCCATGAATATTCTTGACTTGTGATAGCCTGCCACGTGTCCCATTTGCTTGATTTGATTTGATCTGGGCCATTATGACGATCGCAACAAATCTAATTTTGTTGGAATTTGTTAGCATCCAGAGTTCCAGGGAAGATAAGACTGCCACGTGTCTCAATTGTCGCAGAGGGTGCCACGTGTCTCCATTGGACCGTCCTGACAGAGCCACATATGGGCGGTCCCTGAAGCATACAGCCGCATGAGGATGGACAACCGCAGGGGGATGGGTCAGCCGCATGAGGATGGGCAGCCACATGGGGATAGGCAGCCGCATGAGGATGGACAGCCGCATGAGGATAGGCAACCGTATGCAGATGGGCGGCTGCATGACATGGTCGGCCGTATGAGGATGGACAGCCGCATGACATGGGCGGCCGCATGAGGATCGGCAGCCGCATGACATGGGCGGCCGCATGAGGATGGGCAGCCGCATGTCATGGGCGGTCGCATAAATGCAGCAACCGCATGGAGTGACCTCGGGATTTGTTAGATTTTGCCAGCTGTAAGAAGATTTTCTCCTCTTTCCTAGGATCAAGCCATTATGTCAGAGTCATTATTATGTCCTTTTGTCAGAGCTGTCATAGCTGTCAGCCGTCAGAGCATTAAATGCAGCTAAATGTAGAGAGGTACTGTTGAAGGCCACGTGGCTTCTTTTTTCTGAGCCGCATAGAACTATCCGCATGAGGATCATGACCGCATGAACGTCTGAACCGCATGAGGATCCTGAGCCGCATGGGGATCCTTCTATTGGAGCCGCATAGGTCTTTCTTTATTTCTTTTCCATGCTTCTACATAAATGTAGTCCATGCTCTCAAACAAACACCACTATCTTGTGTGACTACACTATCATCATGAGATCTAGTAGAGAATACATAGCCGTTAGCTCGGTACTTTCTGTATGTTTTAACTATGTGATTTGGTCCTTGAACTAATCGCCACAACATAGCCTTTGTCTCCGTCTCCCCAGCAATAATCAGCTGTATGCAATGACAATTAATAAATAGAGTTAAAATAAGAAAATGAACCTAGCTAATGCAAAAAGTAATAAATTAAAAAAACACCTTTTCATGTAACCAAGGGATGAAAGAAGTCTGAATTTCTATTTCTGTCAATTGAACCCCCTTTCCTTTTCCATGTAAGGTAGATCGGATTGACACTTTATATTCACTGTAATTTGGTCATAATAATTAACAAGCTTATTATGATAAAATCTATATACGGACATCTATGATACATAAAAGAAGACAATGTACTTATAATATTCATCGAGTCCATCAACATTGAGGCAAAAGAGGACCCATCGACGTATTTGTTGAAATTGTTGAGGTTCAAGCATCACAGATTTATCGTCGAGCAAAGGTCCTTCATCAGAAAAATCCCTATTATCATCTAGAAAGGCTTCATGTGTATATTTGTGATTTTCCTCTTGTGGATTTGGCATATACTCTATTGCATATCTAACGGACTCGCCAACAAGAAAGGATTCCGCAATGGATCCTTCAACATACCGCTTATTGCTCGGTATATCTTTAAACTCCTTCATATGTCTTTTCGTAAACAATACATATAGAAAATAATGGATTAGATGTTGCAACAATTAAAAAATATAAAATGAATTAAGATAAAAAATAAATTACTTACTGTTCAAAGGGATACATCCATCGAGGTGCAGTAGGTCCACACATTAATGCTTCATCAGCTAAATGGACAGTAAGGTGAATACTGATATCAAAAATTGCAGGTGGAAAATGTTTCTCTAGCACACATAATGCCTCTGCCACCATGTATTTGGCTCGTTGGATATCCTTTCTAACTAGGATTTTTTAGCATAATAAGTTGAAGAACAAGCTTATCTGCTGAATAGCTCTTCGTAAATCTGGATGTTTCGAAAATGCATGTTGAAGCAATACTGGTAATAAGTACTCTAATATAACATGATAATCATAGGACTTCATAGAGTGCAATCCGGGTGGATTGAGAGTAACAATATTGCTCAAGTTAGATGAAAAGCTAGAAGGGGGCTTTAAGTCTTTCAATATTTTACAAAATTCTCCCTTCTCTTCTTTATCCAAGACAAAGATGCGGTTGGTTTTATCTGTTTTCCAGTCTTTTCATCTAGAGCCATCCATTGGTTGTTGTGCAAGCCTAATCGCTCCATATCCAACCTTGCATTTATGGTATCCTTTGTCTTCATCTTGTTATCTAAAATTGTATTAATTAAATACTCTGCCACATTCTTCTCAATATGCATCACATCCAAGACATGACGAACTTGATGAGAACTCCAGTATTCCAAGTCAAAAAAAATTGACCTCTTATACCATGCCTCTTTAGCTTCAACTATATCATCAGTCTTCCGCTTTCGACCTGGAGCTTTAAGAATTTTTCCTGGTATATACTTAATATTACTCAACTTTTCTACAAGTGCATTTCCATTTAAACGAGGAGGAGAAAGTGTATATTCTGAGGAGCTAAGCCCCAAATATCTACCACTTCTAAAGGGATGATTCATGCTAAGGAACATGCGGTAGTTTGTGTAAACTTGTTTATTACTACATTCAAGATGGATGGATGGAGTGTTGTCTCCACAAACAGGACAAGCTTTGTATCCATGTGTTACGCACCCAGATAAATTTTTGTATGCTGGAAAATCATGAATACCCCACATCAACATAGCTTTCAAAGTAAAATGTTGACCTTTGTAACTGTCATAAGTTGGGACTCCTTCTTCCCACAGTTGCTTCATCACCTCCACTAGTGGTTGAAGGAAAACATCAATATCTTGACCAGGTGCCTTTGGCCTAGGTATCAACAAAGACAACAGCCGAAACTCACGTTTCATACAGAATGAAGGTAGAAGATTATAAGGCACCACCATGACAGGTCAACAACTATAACTAGAGGATTGGATACCACGTGGATTAAAACCATCAGTTGCAATTGCAAGCCAAATATTATGCTCTTCTTCAGAAAAATTTGACCACTTATTTCGAAATGTTTTCCATTGAGGAGAATCAGATGGATGTCGTAAATAATCCCATGAAGAGGTCGCTCGATGGTGCCAAGTCATTTCACGTGCTATCCATGGTATAGTATACAGTCTAACAAGTCTTGGAATCAAAGAAAAATGTCTCAATATTTTCTTGGGTTCTTTACGAAGGCTTCCTCCCTTTCTCTTGGTCACTGTGTATCTCGGTTCTCTGCATTGAGGACATTCCTCTTTATCTTCATTATCTTTCCAATATAAAACACAATTATTGACACATGCATGAATGAATATGGCTTTCATACCCAAGTCCTTCATCTTACTCTTTATAACTGGATACTTTTCTGGCAATGTATTTCCACTAGGGAGCCACCTTTTCAACATTAATAAAAGTGCCGTCATACTATTTCCCGACCAACCAAACTGCTTCTTTAAGTTGTGCAGCTCCACGATTGCAGAAAGAGTTGTCTCAGAACCTTCACATGAAGGGTATAGCTTCTCAGTTGATAATCTCTTATATTCATTGTACTTCTCATTAACAACGTAAGGTTCTTCTTGAACTCCTGCACCACCACCATCCTCATTATTTAAATGAGGCGCTTCATTAACACCATATAAATCATCGATAAATTCTCCAATTTCTACTCCTCCCTCATCCTCCATATTTTTGTCATCTATGGTTTCCTCTTCAACTTGTTGCAATGGTGGATCTTGACAAATATTAGGAGATGGTTGTTCACCATGTAAAGCCCATAAAGTATATGACTTTTTAATGCCATTCCTGACTAAATGGCTTTTGTCACGACCCGCACCCACTGTTAGGGTACGAGAACGTAACAACGCCCAGCCTACGCCACAGTGTCGGCGGTAGAACGCTGTCCTAGGTCAATCATCTAACAATACCAAAGTACCTGTACAGTTTATACTCTCCGAATGGAGGTGACATAACAATATACATCTCAATCACATCTAGGGTAGAAGAACGAAGACAGATAGATAGATAGTAACTCAAGAGAACAGTATCATAGATGAATAAGTCTAAGTGTCTAGTACAACATAATATCAAGAATGTCGACCCAATATACAGAATAAGTCTAAGAGTCTATACATCTCAACGTCTCGAAATACAACTCAAAATGTGAGAAAAAAAATGATAATACAGAAAATACTGTCTAGCTAAACTAGCCTAGACTACAGGGGCAACATCCTCAGCTGAAGGTGGATCCTGCTGAGGGTCCACAACATAAGTATCATCTAGTCATGCTCCATAATAGGTAGACACCAGGGCCTCATCCTCATCCTCTGTAATATTTTCAACAGGTCCAGTCAGGACAGGAACAAGCACAATACATCTCACGCAGTGCATAGTATGATAGAAAATATAAAGCATGCAATAGAGTAAAATACAGGAACTGTTGAAGGAAAGACACATGTAGTAAAAGAGATAGCTGTAAAGGAAATATCTACTGTATATAGAGAACTGTAAGTATCTAGTGATGTAGAGTACAAGATAGGCATGTGAATGGCTGGAATTTATACATAATTATACTACTGAGTTTGTACATGATTACACTACTTTGGAATTATTCACATGTCCACTTCTACTCCTCCATTTTTCCCAATCAATACACAAGGATCCATTCAGGTTACGTTAAGATTCGTGATAAGCCCATAATTGGGTGATACGTGAGTGATTCATGAAGATTCATGGAGGCTCGGTGATCATGAGAGTACATGAGTCACTAGCTGATACATGAAAATACATGAAAATAGAAGCATGAGATACATGATGTAAGTGAAACACACGTGACAAAAGTACCTGATGCTCCCGAGGGGATAACATCTCATGAAAGGATCCATAAAGTACCAATCCGTGATAACAATCGTGTCAGCATCAAGTAAAGTAATCTAGAGCAAGAATATAAATCCTGGCAAGTATGAAACGGTCAGAGAATGTACTCGCCTGATAACTGAATGTCTGAAGAGGATATACTGTCTGAGGAGAGGTGTATGGCTCCTAATCAGAGCAATACAAGTCACAATGTATCTACAATGGTAAAAATAAAGTATACAATGCATACTACATGATTCTAGGTCAATCTGGTCAAAAGTCAACTCTGGGTCAACTCTAATAGTCAAACTAGGTCACAGGAAGTCATACTAGATTACAGGGAATCAAACTAAGTCAAATAGAGTCAAACAAGGTCAAACAAGTCAAGGTTAGTCAAATCTAGGTTAAAGTCAACTCTTGGTCAACATTCAATCAAACTAGTCAAATACTAGTCAACATGATCAATCTGGGTCAAGTCTAGGTCAACTCAGACCAACTAAGGTATTGGTCAAACAAAGACTAGTCAGCAAGGTAATTAGGTCAAACATGGTCAGACTAGTTAAACTAGTCATTTTAGGTTAGTCCTAGTCAATCTAGGTCAATTAGATTAAGGTTTGACCTAAGGTTGACTTTGGTCAACCCTTAGTCAACAAGGGTTAACTTGTAGGTGTTTAGGTCCATTAGGTTAATTGGGTTAGCCCCAAAGCCATAGGCTAGTCACCTTGGCCATAGGCTATTGACTTAGATTTCCATAGGCTAATGGTTATAGGTTTCTATATAAACCTATACTTAGGAAGTCATATATATATATATATATTTTATATATAGGCTATTGACTTAGATTTCCATAGGCTAATGGTTATAGGTTTCTATATAAACCTATACTTAGGAAGTCATATATATATATATATATATATATATATATATATATATATATATATATATATATATATATATATATATATATATATATATATATATATATATACCCATGTCTATTTACTACCTATATATATATCTATATATGCCTAACTATATACAATACCAATCACCCACATATATATAAAATGACACTATATGTGATCTATACAAATATATATATATATATATATATATATATATATATATATATATATATATATATATATATATATATATCATATATATATATATATATATATATAGACTAAACCTATATATATAAACATATATATAGAGAGAGGAAAGTGAGAGAGAGACATAGAGTGAGAGAGAGTGAAAAAGAGAAGAGGACAGTGAGAGAGGGGGGCTGGACAGAACACACAGGAAGGGAAATGGGTTTCAGAATTCCTGGAACCAAAATCCAGTCCCAAACACACACACACAGTTATGTATATACATGTATATGTATATACACCACAACTACACATACACACAACCAAATAACCTCAAAACTCACCCACACTCACACATACATATATACTACATATATATATACTAAAAATACACTAATACATGTATAAATCATATTGAAATTTGATTTGAAATTCGTTTTTGCAAAACTAGAAATAATCCCAAATCCTGGAAACTGTGCACAGTGTACTCGAAAACAGGCAAACCCATTCTCACTCACAAAACCGAGCTATGGCTCGAATCTCTAGGTTGGTAATTGACACCCCACACATACCCTAGTGTCCTAGGTGCCTGACATGACACCACGACACGGTTTCATGTGTCAAAACACACGAAAACACCACACGGGTAAACTAGGATACACAACACAGTGCACAGCGTTGTGCACGTGTTCACTTGTCTCGTGGACACACCACGAGACACGACACGTCTCGTGGTCACACACACATGTAGCCCACATATAGGGCTACACGATGGACACTCTGTTACGTGTCCACGTGTCCTACAGCGTCGACACGAGAGCCGTATAAGTCGAGGAAACTCGACTGATACGCGCGATTTTCACTGCGTCGTGCAGAGATGCACACGCCTCGTGCTCGCGACACAGGACACGACGCATCTCGTGCTCGTGTCCTCGTGTACGCCACACATAGGGCTACACTCTCGTGTCAGTACGAGGTGCCAACGTGTCGTGTCCGCGTGACACGATACGCGCGAAGTTGCCCCCGTGTGCGTGTGCGCTGACAGCGCGTGTCCAGTGCGAGTGAGATTTCTCACTCGACACGACACGACACGACACGACACCAAACTTTGGGGGCATGTTCGCAGACATTGCCCCCGTGTCCATGTTAAAAATCTCGTGTCCTAGTGCACTGTGTAGTGAGTATGAGGGGTGGGGTAGCAGGGCATGCACGAGAGTCTCGTGCAGTGGGTTCTGTCTGTTTTGGACACGGACATGATACGATTTTGTGTCCAGTAGATTAGGGTTGTGTTCTACTAGTCTAGGGCTACCAGAAAATATACTTTGTTCTACATTTTAATAAAAACAAGTTCTTTGTGGCATTTCACCAAATAATGATTTCTAGCTTAGGATACGTGTCCGATACGTACACCAAACCAATCCTATTTTTCACCAAACTTGACCTACAGTTCCCTAGTACCTAGATGCATGCAAATATGAAGAGAAAACACAAAATTAACATGGTTGGGGGCATTTACCTATTTGTGTATTTCTAATGGAAATCAATGAAAGAGGGGAGGGTGTCCTTCCACTTGGTGATGCCCAAAGCCCCTCAAATCCTCAATAGCAGGCCCTAACTAGTACCCTCTAGTGTAGGGGAGTCCAATGCAAGAAACTAGAGTGAATTTGGATCAAAATTGATCAAGTTATCAAAGTTTGAAGAAATGGGATTTTTCTAGGTTAAAATTCATGTAAATGAATGATGTGAGGGGTTAATATAGGATGGTGTAGTGGTAGGGGGGTACCCCATGGCCGGCCATAGCAAGGGGGGTGTCCTTGGCCTTTCTTCTAGGTTAAGGCAAGGACTTTAGGTAAAGGGTTGAGATATTTTGAGTAATTCATGGAAAATATCATATGTATAATATCTAGATATTTATCCTACTTTAACCCATGACTAATATCTATCCCCTTATCATTCTAGGTTAGTAGCTAACCTCTAGATTAGTGCTAAACTAGGTTAGGGACTAACATGACACTAATCAATAATTAAATAATAATAAAAACACATAATTACAAATAATTCCAAATAATTTCTAGAAAATTACCAAAATACCCTTTTTGGCCAAAATTACTAATTTGGTGTTCTAAGCCTATGGCTAGGCTCACATGGTCATGGTAACTTCTAGGTTAAGGAAAACTAGGGTTTACAATAAGTTATACTAACAAAATCACAAAGTCACAAGTCATGACTTAGCATGACTTAGAAGATGGTTCTAATTACACTAGAAATCACCATAAATCATATCATGCCCTAAAAACCATTAATAAATAATAAAAATAATAAATTTTCAAAAATCCCCAATTTTAGAAAACAGGGTGTTACAGCTTTCAACAATTTTTTCTTGAAATCTTAATTTATTTCGACACTTAACACACGGGCAAGGTAATGTTGTCAACCCCACAGCACGATTTTTAATGGCAAATTCAAGAAAATTTTTAATTCCCTTTGTATATGCAGGGCTCAATCTATCATTTTCATTCATCCACTCTTTGTTAATTGGTTCCGACATACTGCACCATAAAACAAAACCTAAAAAAATTAGAATACAAGATTTACTGAGATAAATATTAAGCATGAGTTAAAACTTTTAAGGAGAATAATTAAAATATAAACCCGCAAGCCTAGAAAGATGATCTACGCTCGAGCTTCAACTTTTAAGGAGAAATAGGCATGCACTTGCCGAAGTACTATGTTGTATTCTTTAAGCCAAACAACCAGATTGGTTGATGGGATAAAAAATAAATATATTAAGTAACATATAATAAATTGAGCATAGACAAAGCTTAACAGGTATTCTAACTATTCTTGCACAGCCAAACTAAAACTTTGATTACTCAAATTAAATCCTTACTCTAGTGAAAGAATAAGTCAAACACTCCAGATAATTAGACATTGTAAATAAGTCAATATGCAGCCATAGATCCTGTACATATTCGATGGAATATTGAAGTTTCAGAAGTACTGTACTGGTGGGAGAAAAATGCTCTGTATGACCTATTATACATAGCAGAAGGTGAATGAAAATAATCACTAATTTCAATAACTTCTCCTTTCAGAGAGAAATTGTCAAATTTTATATGGTCATATTGAGGCAGCCCCTCTTTATATGCATCATGTTCTTTGATGACTGCTTCTCATCACCAAAAATTCTTCTACGCCATCTCTAGAAATTTAGCGAGAGTAGTTCTCATCACCAAAAATTCACCTCAAAGCAAAGCAAAAGAATATAAGGGTTTCACCCAAAAACCTAGGATTTTTTCTCACCCAAATCAAAGCCGATGACTCTTCACAGGTGGTTGCTGGAGTTCCCACGGTTGAAGGTCTCGCCGGATGCAAACTCTTCTCAGGAGGACACAGAGTCGCGCGCCGAAATCGAGCCTCCAAGGTGGTTGCTGCGGCTGAAGGACTCGCCGATGCAAACCAATTTTTAAGATTTGGGAATAAGAGAAAGGGAGATGGAAAGAGAGAGAGAGAGAGAGAGAGAGAGAGAGAGAGAGATGAGCGTAGAGAGAGGATAATTGATGGGTGTATATACAGGAGGAGTGAAATCGGCAAGTTTGGAGGGAAATCGGCAAGATTAGGACTGAGCCGCTCACAAGTTTGGAGGGAAATCGGCAAACTAGGGTGCCAATCTATTTGTCCCTCAGATTTTTTACAAAAGGGATATATATATATATATATATATATATATATATATATATATATATATATAACATACTATGGTGAATAGTAACGGACATAACTAATTAGTAATTTCTAACGGGCCGTGACTGTTAGAAAGTAAAAAAAGGGTCCATTAGAAATTGAACCATTTGGTGTAGTCCAAGTGATTTACGGGTCCGGTCCAAGTGATTTACGGGTTAATCCAAACCCGACCACCCAATTGTGTGGCTGAACTCAGCATTGCTATCAAATAAGAGCGAGTCGGGCCAAGTTTAGGGTTTGGAGAAGGATGTCCACCCGACCATAATCAATGAGGAGGTGTAGGTGTACCATTTGGCTGGGCTTGGGCTGCTCCATTGGGTACTTGGAATAGAGGGGAAAAAGAATAGGATAAAGGGAAAATAAAATAAATGATAATCATAACAGTTTCTTGTCTACTACAAAACTTATAAAGATGGTTTCGAGAGATTGGCATCCCTAAAATTCCAAAAATCAGAATCACGGAAGGGTACATTTAATGATCAAAACTAATTCATTTAAAATTTTTAAAAGAACCCTAAAATCCACGGGGATTATACTTCTACCAGAGTCTCATCCATATGGTGGAACACAAAGTTAAGTGGCGTGCCTACGGTAAATGCGCTCAGAGCTTGACCAAAGTGACATTCCTACGCCATCAGTGACAGAAGAAGTACTGCACCTTAGAGTAGGACTTTTGGTTGCAATAGATTTCCAATGAATGAAAATCCTTCAGCACTTTTGTTACTTTTTTCCTTTCTATTTCTATTAATGTGCCAACTTTAATCTTAATGTCTGGCGTATGCTGTTAGCGGCACGTAGAGTATTTTGTTTGGGGGCGTATGAATTTCATGCTTCTACATATACCACTCATAAATTAAATCATTTTTTGCAATATACCCTGTATGAATCAATAATCTATTCCGACTCACTATCCGAGGTGATCATGCCGATCACGACATAACTTTCAATTAATCAAATCCGATATAACTTGGCCAATGTATACATTTCACCAATTCATGTTCGGTGCGCAACCGAACCAATTGTTTCCTATCGATTTACGATTTTAGTTCCACCCGTTGTATCTCGTGCAATATTTTATTTCCGACATTTATAGCCAATACTTGAATCCGTTCAACACATTCGATATCAACTTCTTTTTTCATTACAACGTATCATTCATAATCAACTCGATGCAATTCATGCAACAACATCCTACAACTTCTATTATATCGATGCAACTAACAATTCTCATATCAACTTCCATTGAAACAACAAACATCTCAATTCACAATTTATGACTTATTGCACTTACAACAACAAACATTTCTCGGCTCATTGCACTTATTGTATGGAATATGCAGTGCGTCATCAAGTAGAATCAAGAGTCATTTGATCATGGTAGGCAACTTTTGGAATTGAAACGAAGCAAAGCGTCCTGAGGAAATTGAATCTAGAGCTCTGATACCACTTTGTCATACCCCGACCTGAAAAATTGCTCGTCCTCGTATCGATTTCATCGAATTAATCATCCTTGCTGGGGCGTGATGTCGTACGAGTCTAGAGTTGCACTCATATAAGGCAAAGATGACATGTTCTTAAAATGGCTATTTCAATTCAATATTAGCAGCAAAAGAAATAGAGTCACATTGGAGTTACACAGAGTATACGAAATAATTCTATTTAATCAATAAGCCACAAAATTACAAAGACTTTTAATAGCCCAAATGAATTTGCCAGATTGACTTACAACACTCGAGTTCTCTCTTGCCCTCAAAGAATTTCATCATTGCATACATCATGTTTTCTGTACCTCGACTGTATCATCATGTTGCAAGTTCGAGCATCAATACGGTCGCACGTCTCAAAATGCCATAGCATTTTTTACCTCAGCGCGTTCAAGTGAAGCTCTGCCGTGATGCAATCCATTTCCTGCATCCTGCAAGCAATCTGGGGGGATCATTACTAATCCTTTCGCATAATGATACGACCCACTTTACTAAACGGACATTAAGTAATTATATGAATCATGCAGCTTAACTTGTGATCTTTCTATCGTTGCCTTAGGATCGATTGTATGACATATTGTAAGTAGTAAAGCATGTATTTCATGGCAAGCATGTTATCATTATTCACGTAAGCAAGCAGGCAACATACAACAATCTCGTATTGTTTCATGGTGGTTTCTTACCAACATTGACGCACTCACCCCTTGCACCGATTGCAAGATGAATACGCCTACCATATTTACTTATCATGTTATAAGTTATCTTTGTGCTGGATCTCTGTGTATATGTACTATTCAGCCTACCAGCCCTTATCTATATGAAGGTCATTAGCATCTCCATTACAGAATGGACTAAAATTCTTTTCTCAATTTGGGTAACCCGACGCCCTCCCTATACGAGATTCTAGCCTATTTTGGATGACACCGAACTTACCATTATTGCAGCTTATCACATCAGTAACCGGTCGTAAGTCGTCTTAAAGATGTGTGCCCACAAGATTAAACATCCCTCCTAGGCCGAACGGTCCCGGTACCCCGGCCAATAACTCGTTCGAGGGAAATCACATACCCGTATACAAGCACTATTTTTAAGTCCATTTGACCATACAATACGCATCTGCTCATACAACCAAACATAGTCTGAGTCTAAAACTCGGACTTCGCATCATTTCAGATTTATCAAATCATCTTGCATTTCTTTTCTTTCTTTTAATGTTCAATGAACGACCCGAAGGTCCTAAACATTTTCAAGGTAGCATACTATATATTTGGCAATTTTGTGGCATTTATGCCACAACTTCTTACTTCGCACATGAATTATGTCTTTCGATATTCTATGTCTTAACGTTCCATGATACACGATTCGCGCCTTTGATGCACGCCTGACACGATCTTTCAATGTGCTAGACTTATATTCATTTCCTCCGACTCGTGCACTTGAGGCACACCTCGATAGAGTATTCAATATTCTACAGCTCGTGTGCTTAGGCACTCGCGTCGATATAGTGTTTCAATGTTCTAGCCCTCTAATTCGTTCATGAAGGCACGAACGACTCCTGCACTGAGGAACTCGCTGATACAGTTATCCCATGTTCTATGGCTTGCGCACCGAGGCGCTCGCTATTGTAGTATTTCGATGTTCTATGGCGACTCATACGTTTGATGAACATTTTAATTCAATTGTTCTATCTAGTGTTTGACACGCGCTACGATATCTCTCAATCGAGCCACGCCCATGGACACAATAGGTTAACTTAGCATACAACAGTATATTTTACTTAGGCATGACGGAGTAGGAAAGAAGGGTCAAAGTCCTCCCACCTTATGCCGATACGCCTTGTTATTTTGCCGAGTCTATGTGGCTTATTTTTATACTTTATTGTATGGCCAACTCTTTTGACTTAGCCATTCGAACACTTCGTGCTCCGTTAAACTACTCGACTGATTCAGCCTACCGTACTTATGCCTCAGTCTGTTGCGAGGAGATACTTTAGTTTCTGCGGACACCGTTGTAAATAAGGCTCAAGATCGACCTCTTATAATTCAGTATAATTCACTACAAGAAAATAGGTTAATAACGACACTTTATTTAGGACACTTTCTATATAAGTGCCATTAATTTTCTTAAGTGATGACACTCTACTAAAATGTGTCGTGATAATTAAATATTTACCATCATCTATGACACCTTTTTGAAAGTGTCGTAAACATAAATTCAACAACACTTTTTAGATCATTTACAAATGTCATATAATGTTATATACTTAACACAACACTTTTAAAGTGTTGTCCCAAATTTAATTTCCTACACTTTTTTTTTTATTTTACCGCTCTTCCCCAAATTTTGCTCTGCAGCCCACGATAAAATGCTTTTCATCTTCCTTCTCTCTCACTTCCATCTTTTCTAAACTCTCTTCCAACTTTCTTTTTTTCTCTCCAAATTAACGGTGAACTATCTCTCTCTCTCTCTAAGGTTGGGGCCGTTAGGGGTTGCCGTCACAGAAGTCATAGAGGTTTGCTCGCATCTTTATTTCTCCCTCTCGATTTGGTCGAATTTCGGTATTTTTCTCGATCATTTTGATGTAGATCAGTTTGATCTTCTTCGGTGGAGAATTCTTGAACGATTTGAGTTCTTGAATGATTTGTTGCTGTTTTTTTTGGGGGATTTTGTACATTTTTTGTTGGGGAATAGAAGGCGCTAATGGAGGCGGAGTGGAGAGCGGGAATGAAGCTCTGTAGAGCGATCCGACGAATGTGGACAATAGTGCCTCTATTGAAGAGGCTCAAGAATCCAAAGGATTAGGCTCGAATTCGTCTGGAGCCAGCGACGGTGGCGGCAACGTCGAACGCGGTCCGGCTCCTTTCGATAACAAAGGATCAAATGTTCCTAAAGTAGGTTTAGTGAATACGTCATTATTTTTTGTTTGGGACAATGTGGTTTTAACCTTTTGTATGGTGTAGAAAACCACAAATTCGAAGGCACAAAAGGATGGAGCTCGAAACGGGGTGGCGGTAGTAGCCAAGAATTACAGGGCGGGCCTCTCGCAGAGCCTCTCTTTCGCCACCAATTTGAGGAAGGGCACTGCTCGTCGGCCAAGCCGAAAACTTCAAATGGTTTGCAATTGATTTGTTGCTCTCTCGTGCTTGCCATTTTCTGTGAAGTTACTTATCCGTGCGATTACTTTTGTGTATCATGAGCCAGGTGTTAGTACTGGTAGAGAGGCTAATTTGGGTGTTGTGGCAAGAAAGCAATCGGCAAGTATCTTTGTGTTTGTTGTCTATGGCCTAACTTTTCTTATATGTAAGATTCGTACTAATGAGAATGATATCTTCAGCATACCCGTGCCTTGTTATTTCAGTTACAGTTCAGTGCGCATTGCTCTACTATAAGCCTCATTGACTTCAAATCAATGTAAGTCGAAGTCAACTAATTTATATACATCCCAGAATAAGAAGTGTATACAACAGCAACAAAACCCTTTATCTACAAATTAAATATGTGTATATTAATACTAATTGGTTAGTCTATTCAAATAAAATGAAAGATGATAAAATTTGCAGAGATTGGAGCTAATTGTTTTTGGGAGATGTCCAATCCATACCTGTTATCTGGATTTAAAGCATGTTTGTATCTCCAATTTGGTCAAACCGTCCAATGGTCGATATGAATCACATCTACCAATGCTACCTTTCCTTACATAGTGTTTCATATGGTTTTCACTTATCTCATTTATCTTTGTGTGCCAATATGTATATATGCTACAAGGTCAACTGACAAACCATTGATTTGAATAGGTTTATTCTTAAATGATTGGTTTGTATTTTAGGGAATAGTTTGCTAAATATCGTCCCCCATTTTAGGCATCTTGATATTTGTTAACTTAATGTGGTATTTTGCTGATTGTGCATGTAGTTGTCGGGCATATGGGGCGTACTGCTTCTCACATCACACTGGAATGTGCTTTGTAGACACATCCAAACATTACTACCACTGGATAAGTGGTTATTTCTTTTTTAATTGCCAGTTGTAGTATGATCGATTCTTCACCTATTATCTGCTATATGGACACCTAAAGTTCTTCATAGAATCAACGTAGTGTTGGAAAAGGAATCAGTCTTTCATTTCATTATTAACATGCAATGTATGTGCTTCCTTCTATTCTAAGCCTTTTCTAATTGGAAGACATGAATTTTTGATGGCATTCTCCACTTTTGCACCTGAAAGTGGTTCCTCTTGCTTATTTATTATAGCCCACCCCCTATACTTCTCGTGCATACTGTGCATGACTTGTTCTCACTGCACATTATTTGCCTAGAGGCTTCTCTATGCAATATTTTTACTCATTTGCATATGATTAGATGGCTCTAGCATGTATTTTCTTCCTTTACTTTTTCATATCTTTACTTCAACAATCCTTTTGTATGCATAGTCTATAGTGAACGTCATATTTAAGTACACATGTATTATTTTGTACACGAGGTGGAGTTGTTGTTGATGTTCATTAATTGCTAAGAGGCTCCTTCATAGAGGAGAGATTCTCTCACTTACTCAGTTGCATATTATTTAATGGCTCTAACATGTAATTTGTGCCTTAACTTTATTTGCGTTACCATTAATGGCATGTCAGATGCTTTTCCCCACCCTTTAGTCTCACAAAAAACCCTTTTTCTGTCTGCCTTTAATTCATTATTCTGCAAATTGTTTACATAATCCATATGAACTTCATTAACCCTTTTGGTGTTGTGTGAAAATTTTACTTTTGTTTTTGTTTCATTATTTGCAGGTGGCAGCCAAAAAGCAAACTCTAAAAAATGTCATAGATTGCATTACTGATATAATCTGCAAGCGTGTTGGTCTTGGTTATAACTATGGTGTTATACTATTTCCCAAAGGCCTGATAGATTTTATTCCTGAGGTACACCAAATATATTAATTAGTTTTTTGAGTCCTATTGTAAATATCTCAGGCTTTCAAAAGGAACTTCAATTAAACTATTCCTCCCCACTCTAACAGAGTATGTTATTATGTACTTTTTAGGTTCACCAACTTATTGCATAACTGAATGAAATCCTTGCTCACAATGTCGTCGATCAAGAGGGAGATTGGAAGAAGAAGATCATTCAGCAATCTCACATTTTGTTTGAATTTCTGCCTTAAGCAATCCAGGAACTACTTCTATTAGAAAGAGACCGACATGGAAATGTTCAGGTATTTAAATATGCATATTGTTCTTCGGTCTAATGTTTCTTGTCTTGCTTATAAAAGGAAAGGGTCATGTATCTCGTTTCTAATGTTGCCCCTCCCATGACGTTATCATGTCCCCAACATTGATACTAATTAAGACTTAAGATAAATATTGCTCAGGTCTCTAGTGTTTGTATTCTTCCTTATATAAAGGAATTTGGTCATGGATGCATTCCTAATACCTTTCTCATAGCATATAGTCAGGTTGCCAAAATAGAAACTGAAAAGATGCTTTATATCTATGGTCGAAACTGAATTGGAGAAGAGGAAGTCAGAGGGTAATTATGCTGGACAATTTAAAGGACAATCTCACTTTTTTGGGTAACTATTTAGTGCCTTTAATTATAACTTATAAGTTGGTCTACCTGGGTTGTGTCTGATATGTGTCGACATGTGCGACACGACCCATATTTTTGGAGTGTACATGCTTCCTTGGGAAGCACTAAGTGCTAGGGTTGTACGCTAAGCTATCATGGGCTACAAAAATTAGAGATGCTTATTCATGATTGTGCACATAGAAAAGGAATGCTTAATTTAATAGACAATTTTGTGATGTAAGATGGTAGAGGGATTACTGGTTCCTAATAAATCCATAATACATCTATTGAACCTAACCATCGGGGCTCTACGTGTGGACATAGTACTTGATATTTTGGGGAAATTACCGAACACCAATAAAGCAAGGGCATCAATTGCTTAAAACCAAGGTGACATACTATGGTTTTGTTCCACTCTCTATGAAGATTTCTTATTTAGTATCAACACCAATATATAGATTCTCAACCTGATTCAAGAAGGACCATCTATGAAAAAACTCGGAACTAATATCCTCTTGGAAGTTTGGAACCTTGGATGCATCTCTCTCTTTTGTTAGATGAGTCAGATATATAATGTATCACATGATGGAGAAAATTTATAACTGAACCACTAATCCCAAATTAGCGCTAAAAAAGTTCTCGTATGTGGCTTTTATGTTTGTATACATATACATATACATATACATATAGATATACACATGTACATGTGATTGTGTGATTGCACACACATGAAATGGTAATGGTACTTAAATTAATACATGTGGTTTTGTTTTATACCTTTGACTTCTATGTGTTTTCTTAGTTGTTAAAATGGATTTATTTATCTTTATTTTAGAGGAATTGAAATATATGTATGTACATCTTACCGGTATCAGAAGTAGGCCGAGTCTGCATGTCTTGTCGATTTATGTGGGGACTATTCTGATACAAAAATCCTAGAGGAACTTGTGAGTTGTTAATTTTTAAAACTCAGGCCATCAAAGGCCGTTGGATTATATGCCATATCATTCATTGATTTCTTCAAGGGGTAAAGAGAAAAATAAATACACTTTTAATGTTAGTGACATCCACATGTCACATCCATATTGCAAGTTCTTATTTTGAGTTTCTGTAGTCGATCTGATTTTGATATCATCGACCTTAACACAGGTGCAGGCTTGGGAGCAGGATTACCTGGTTTCCAGTTTGGTCTGGGGATTGGTGCTGGATGTGGTACATGATTAGGTTTTGGCAATGGTGTTGGAAAAGGAATTGCATATGATGAGAACAAAAGATACACAAGTGTGGGAAAGCTGTTTCGTCGTCGCGGTGGAAGCCTCACACCTAGTAACTTTTTCGTTCACTTTTATAACATTAATTACGTCTTTCTATATATTTTCTATCATAGTTCTGGCAATGTATTAATAATTCTTAATTGGGTCACTGTGTTGGCTCTGACGTTTATTAAGGTTGGTTACATGTTGAATTGTTCATAATTACTGCAATAACTGAATATTTCACCTAAGCTAAGCTATTTCGGGTTTGTACTTATAAATCCTTCTTTTTATTGATATCAATCAAGAGCTATCTCCTTGTGATCATGATTGCATGCCTTAAATAACTTAGATAAACAACTCAGCTAATGAGCACGCACTTTATAAATAAAATTGATGAACATATATACTTGATAATTTGTAGAAATGTTAAAAATTATTATGTACATTTGTGTACGTGCATTAGTGTATTTATGTACTTAATTTTGTATGGTCAACATCAAACAGTGTTCTCGTGTAATGCCTGTGGTTCGTATTACGTATTTTGGAAATACGTGTACATATTTTCTTGTATTGTTCCTTGTTTAGTTTTTTTGGCTTGGTTTAACTCTCGGTTTGGGTTGGCTTGGTTTGGTCGGCTGGTTGCTTGGTCCATCATGGACCAAGGTGAATCCCCTACCTACCACCAACCCATGATATTTATTTCCCCACCAACCTTCTCTCTCCTCCATAACTCTCATTTATTTCTTTCTTCTTTCTTCCTCTCCACAACTCCCCAACCATAGGCAAGTACAACTTGCTTCCACAAGAGAACTCATTTTTATGGTTCCATTAGCTTCTTCTCATGATTCTAAACCACATTAGAACTTGTCATTTTCCATTTTGAGGCTTTAATTCTTGTAGATCTAGAGTTTTGCTATTTTCATATTTTTGGTGTTTTGATCTATTAAACTTTCTTATTTTTAAGTTTGGATGGTTCCATGTTTTAGAGAATTTCATTCTACCCAATTTTGACCTTTTGAGAGTTGGATTCGGACTTGTTTTGACCAAGTTATGAGCATTTAGAGTTTTGGGTTCCATCCTTGGAGTTCTTGCTGTTCTTGCCATTTGGAGAAGACAGTGAACAGTGAGCTAGCTTTTTAGCTTATGCCGCTGTGCTGTACGCTGCTCTTTAGCAAGCGTACGCGTGCCTTCGTACGCTGCTCTTTAGCGAGCGTACGCGTGCCTTCGTACGCTGCTCATTAGTGAGCGTACGCTCACCTTGATACGCTGCCTGTTGGCAGCGTGTCTTGAGCATACGCTAGCTTGAGCGTACGCTGACCTGTAGCTTGAGCGTGCCCTTGTGTACGCTGACCCTTGCATACGCTTCCCATTGGAAGTGTATGGACCCTTTGGTACGCCAGCTTGAGCGTACGCGTGCCTTGGTACGCTAGGCGTACGCTGGTTCCTTTCGTACGCTGGCTTTGAGCGTACGCTGGCTTGAGCGTACGCTTGCCTATCTTGTCACCCTGGTTCAACCCGAGAGCTTTGTGACCCCCATACGCTGCCTTTTGGGAGCGTATGCTTACCGGAGCGTATGCTTACCTGAGCGTATGGCCTTTGGCAGACTTGATCTTATATTAGCTTGTCAGTTTGTTTTATTTTCCTTATCCTGGATCTTCTATAGCCCTATATATTGATATTTTATTAGATATTTTACGTCCATTTTATATCCTTACGCCTTTTGTCATGAACTTGATAATCATGGATTTGTTTAATATGTTTGGAAATGATACCTGAGCATGACACGATAGTGACCCGTAGTGGTGCACTCCTGACATAATGACCTGACATGACCTGATAGTGGCCCGTCGTGGCGCACTCCTGATAAGTATACTTGACACGATAAACCTGACATGTTATATCTTGATAAGCTGTTGCGACGGCTACCTGACATGACATGACCTGTATAATTAATCCTGGACACCGTGGGCGATTGTGCTTGTACAAATAAACCAGTCCTGTCTTGCATCATGTCTAGGGAGGGAGCTCCTGAGTACCACGGTCAGGAGTACCTATTGAAATGGACTAAGGTTAATAACTAGATTAACACATTAGTCATGAAGAGATTTCCCAGCTACAGGTAATCCCGTTACCTGGGCGCGCCTGGGATCTGTAGCCTGCCGTCGAGTAGGGCACATTTCCAGCACACTGTCATGTGTTGCATCTTTCAAGCTACTTAAGGGTACATGCGTTTCCTGGACGGTGTACCCACCTGAATTCAACCCTAATCTTTCGACCTGGGTAACCTGGATGGTCTGCAGGGCTTGTGGCTGTGGAATAATCTCACTGCATCTTGTTAGTAACTAGGACTGTGATAACCCTAGTTAGTTAAAGTATCAAGCCGTAGATCTTGCTTGGCCGTGAAATGATTGGATGGAGCCTAACAAGTCTAGTCTTGCTCTGATCTTGTTCAAGACTGTTACATGAACAGCATGCTTGTATTTATTTTGCCGATAAATGGTGAGAATTCCAAGTTCTGTTCAGACGAAGGGTTACAACCCCGGTCCTTGTTTGGTTTAGGGGTTGTAACCTGGCTATCTGAATAGTTCCATGGTTATCTCGTCGTATATCATCCTGATATGTTTCCTTTTATTCCAATCCTTATTTTATTTATATTTATATTCCTGTGCTGATTGCTGGTTTTAGTTCTTAAGTGAAGCCTCCTTTGCGGCACTTGCTCTTTCTGGGGTCTGACCCAGCTGGTTTTGTGTGGCCAGATTTCGGAGCAGCTCCAGAGGATCTACCGAATTCCCAGCCAGATGGTGGCCACTAGACGGAACCCTGGCAACGAGTGGGTTACTTTTGGCTCTTCCGCTCTAGCGTAAAAATATTCTTTTGAGGCGTTTAGCCGACGAGCACCTGTTTAGCTCGATTATACTTTTATTTACTGTCTGCCTACGGGCTGTAACATGATTGACAAATCCTAGGGTTGATCATGTATGACTGAACTCTTGCTAGTCCTAACATTTTGTAACGACTAGCTTCATGATCAGCTGAATATGTAATATTTGGGATGCCTTATTATTGTATATTTAATGATCATACATCTTGTAACATCTATTTACTTGCTTGTGATTGAGACAATAGGCTTGTTCTTGACCTTAAGAGAATGTTGGCTTGTAGATAAACCCTCATGTATCCTAGACAGCCGTGACCGTATAGCAAGATAAAATCCATTTCATATACGTAGCTGGCTATGTCTGCCCCCGCTCTCCAGTATTCTGGTTCTGGGGCATGACATGGTTTAAGTGGTGGCCCATGCAGGTCTTGTAAATCAAGATATGTGAGGGTTTACCGAATAGATGTCTCAATCAGTATTCGCCCTTGAACTCTGCTCGTATCTTCTGAATCCCTGGATTCTTGTCCTGATCATATACTTGTATCGTTGATCTGTCCTGGTCCTTCCTTATTGTTTCCTATGTCGTCTTCTTCAGCAGCATAGTACCTGACCCGGCCGATCAGCAAGGCGGAGCACCTCCCGCGGACCAGCAGCAACCTAGAGATCAAGCCCAGCATTCCGGAGTAGCCTCCAGAGTCGTGCCTTCTGGCGGAGAGCCACCAGTCCAGCCAGTTCAACCTGTAGAACATGATGACGGTACTTTGGTAGGACTCGTCAGGACCTTGATAGCTTCCCAAGATCGTCGTGGGGATGCCTTGCAACAGGCAGTGACGGATGCTTTGACTAGAGGTGGTCATCCAGGGAACAGCGCTGCCAACAGCTTCAAGCGCTTGAACCCTCCCTTCTTTGACGGTAGTGAAGATGCTATCGCGGCAGATGCATGGCTTCAGGACACAGAAGTGATTCTAGAAGCAGCCAGGACTCCAGAGAACGAGAAGGTGGCCGTTGTGCGCCTGCAGTTGTTAGATCTTGCCCGCAGCTGGTGGGCAGCGCAGGCCGTTGGATTAGCAGTACCCATTGCTTGGGCAGTATTCAGAGAGAGATTCCAGACTAAGTATTTCGATGCCGTGGCTCGGTATGATCTACAGACGAGGTTTACAAATCTGAAGTAAGGAGGCAGGACGGTCGACGGATATGCGGCCGAGTTTTCCAGACTCAGTCGGTTTGCTCCCACCTTGGTGGCAACCGAGTATGATAGAGCCCAGCGGTTCCAGCAGGGACTTCACCTGGAAATCTTGTTGGCAGTCGAGCAGTTTGAGCATCAGACTTTCGATGCAGTCTTGAGAGCAGCTAGGAGGCATGAGTATACCTCCCAGAGGATCGTGGATAGGATCGGGGGTCGGAAGAGATCTCACGGCCAAATGAATCAGTCTTCAGCACCAGCCCCGGCAGCCAGGGCTTTGACTATTGGAGCTCCGAGGCGAGCAGCCTCAGTGATGTCGGTTCAGCATTCAACTCCGACGTACCCTCAGCAGCAGAAGCAGAAGCAGTCTTCCGTAGTGGGATGTTCTCATTGTGGGAAGCCAGGCCATGTGGTGGCAGATTGTCGTAGGGCACAAGGATTGTGTCTGGTTTGTGGAGCACCAGACCATAGGGTTGGATCCTGCCCGAACAGGGGTGGTTCATCCTCGTCCAACCTTTCTAGTTCTTCGGTGAGAGGACCAGCACCGATCCAGCAGCAGTAGCAGCAGTATCCATTGATGAGGCCCTTGCCGCCTCAGTCCCATGTATTCCAGCAGCAACAACCCCAGCAGTATACTCAAACCCAGGCCTTGAGTCGGAATAGGCAGCGAGGATTTCAGCAGAGGGGACGAGCACCCCGAGGGCACGGTCAGGCTATGGTGATGACCGTGGAGGAAGGATTGGCACCAGGAGAGGTAGTGGCAGGTACTATTCTCGTCAACTCCTTCCCAGCTTCAGCTTTATTTGATTCTGGTGCATCGTATTCTTTTATGTCTGCACGATTCGCGACACGGGTAGGATTGGAGCCCGAGTCATTATCAGTAAGGCTTAATATACTTACTGGTAACGGACTTGTGGGAGTAGATAGAGTGTTTTCCTCGTGTCGGATCGTAGTTAGCGGTAGAGAATTCTCCGCTAGATTGATAGAATTCTCGATGGCCGATTATGATGTGGTCCTAGGGATGGATTGGTTGAGGAACCAGTATGCTAGAATAGACTGCCATATTGGTAGGGTTGTTTTTAGCATTCCAGGTGAGCCGGAGTTTTCCTTTTCTCGAGGTGAAGTTGAGTCATCTCCTCCAGTATTGTGGATGGCAGTAGCAGCAGTTCAGTTGCCCAGGATAGTGGATGAGTTCCCAGATGTTTTCCCAGAAGAACTTCCAGGTATGCCTCCGGAGCGGAAGATCCAGTTCACTATAGACTTGATTCCCGGGACAGCCCCAGTATCAGAGAGAGTCTACAGGATGGCGCCATCAGAGTTAGAGATATTGTACAAGATGATTGAAGAACTCATATCCAAAGGATTCATTCGTGCAAGTGGATCACCTTGGGGAGCCCCGATGCTTCTTGTGAAAAAGAAGGATGGTACGTCCAGGTTATGTGTTGATTATCGTACCTTGAACTCAGTGACAATCAAGAACAGATACCCTCTTCCGAGGATAGATGACTTGTTTGATCAACTCAAGGGGGCTTCAGTATTCTCGAAGATTGACTTGCGCTCAGGTTATCATCAGATCAGAGTCAGAGAGCAGGACATCCCGAAGACGGCTTTTAGATCGAGATATGGGCATTGGGAGTTCCTTGTTATGCCTTTTGGAGCAACCAATGCGCCGGCAGTATTCATGGACCTCATGAATCGCATCTTCATGCCTTACTTGGATCAGTTTGTGATCGTGTTCTTGGATGACATCTTGGTCTACAGCAAGTGTGAGGCGGAGCATGAGCAGCATCTCCGTATAGTTCTTCAGATCCTCAGAGAGCACCAGTTATATGCCAAGTTCAGTAAATGCGAGTTCTGGCTCGATCGTATTTCGTACTTGGGTCATATCATCACTCGAGGAGGAGTAGAAGTGGATCCCCAGAATATTGTGGCTATTGAGTCATGGCCAGTACCCAGCACAGTTACAGAAGTTCGCAGTTTTCTTGGATTGGCCGGCTACTACCGGCGGTTTGTTTCAGACTTTGCTCGAATTTTAGCGCCATTGACGCAGTTGACCCACAAGGATGCGCAGTTTGCTTGGACAGCAGAGTGTCAGAGTTCTTTTGAGCAGTTGAAGCGAGGCCTGATAACAGCTCCCATTCTCACGCTTCCAGATGGGACCGGAGGATTCTCAGTGTACTGTGATGCTTCAGGCAGAGGTTTAGGATGTGTTCTGATGCAGCATGGGAAGGTAATAGCTTATGCGTCACGACAACTTCGTGATCATAAGAGGAATTACCCAACCCATGACTTGGAGCTGGCAGCAGTGGTGTTTGCACTTAAGTTGTGGAGGCACTACTTGTATGGAGACAGGGTGAAAATTTTTACCGACCACAAGAGCCTGAAGTATATTTTCACCCAGAAGGATCTTAACATGCGTCAGAGGAGGTGGCTGGAGCTTCTTGTGGATTATGATGTCAGCTTGCAGTATCATCCTGGGAAGGCCAATGTCGTAGTAGATGTATTGAGCAGGAGAGCCGGAGTTTATTTTTTAACAGCGCAATCAGAGCTATTAGCAGATCTTCAGAAGATGGGTATTGAAGTTGTTCTCCTTTCCAGTATGGCATTGATGGCCAGTATGCATGTCCAGTCCACTATAGTCGAGAGGATCCGGATGGCGCAGTCGGCAGATTCCAAGCTTCAGCGACTCAGAGCAGAGTGTGAGGCGGGATGAAGACCAGAGCTATGTATCCATAAGGATGGTACAATTAGGCATGGTAAGCGTCTTTGTGTACCCAGTGGAGATATCAGACTGGAGATCATGTCAGAGGTGCACAGTTCTCAGTATTCCATCCATCCTGGCAGTACAAAAATGTACCGTGATATCCGTCAGCACTTCTGGTGGAATGGCATGAAGCGGGAGATAGCTCGGTTTGTCTCTCGGTGTTTGGTTTGCCAACAAGTTAAAGCCGAACATCAGAGACCGGCTGGACTTCTTCAGCCCTTACCGATTCCAGAATGGAAGTGGGAGCATGTGACCATGGATTTCGTGACTGGATTACCTAGATCCCCAGCTAGTAGAGATGCTATTTGGGTCATTGTGGATAGGCTTACCAAGGTAGCTCACTTTCTCCCGTTCAGAGTTGGTCAGTCGACGGCTCAGTTAGCAGAGATGTACCTCAGGCAGATTGTCAGATTGCACAGTGTCCCAGTCAGTATCACCTCGGACCGAGATTCAAGATTTACGTCGCACTTTTGGCGTAGCTTGCAAGAGAGTTTGGGAACTCATCTCCAGTTCAGTTCAGCATATCACCCGCAGACAGATGGTCAGTCGGAGCGCACGATCCAGACTCTTGAAGACATGTTGCGGTCTTGTACACTTGACTTTGGTGGTTCATGGGAAGATCACTTGCACCTGGTGGAATTCTCGTACAATAATAGTTTCTAGGCCAGTATCCAGATGGCACCGTTCGAGGCACTGTATGGCAGGAAGTGCAGATCCCCGTTAGCCTGGAATGATGTTGGAGAGAGGCAGATGCTTGGTCCAGAAATGATCGCTCAGACAGTTGAAGTGGTCAGAAGGGTCCGAGATCATCTTCGAGTTGCCCAAGATCGCCAGCGCCATTGGGTCGATTCTCATCGGCGTCCTCTAGAGTTTTCGGTTGGCGATCATGTATTCCTGAGGATTTCGCCTAACCGTGGCGTCATTCGTTTCGGCGTACGGGGCAAGCTTAGTCCTAGGTATATAGGACCGTTTGACATTCTGGAGCGAGTAGGAGATGTATCCTATCGTCTCGCTCTTCCACCATCGCTAAGCGAGGTGCATGACGTGTTCCATGTATCCCAATTACGACGGTATATCCCGGACCCGAGCCACATCCTGGATCATTCGGAACTGGTTGTTGGTACCAACCTTTCGTATGAGGAGAGGCCCGTGTCTATATTGGATCGAAGAGAGAAGATCCTCAAGAACAAGACTATCAAGTTAGTCCGAGTTGCTTGGGGTCATCACTCTTTGGGGGAGTCAACGTGGGAGCGTGAGGATGACATCCGATCGCGATATCCCGACTTGTTTGACTCGTGAGGTATAATGTCTTTCTTATGCCTCATGCCATCAATTCCTTGCTTGCATGATTGATTGATTGCCTAGTATAATTGCCTGTGGATAGTGTAGCTTGTTCTTGTCCCTCTAGACTCTTAATTAAATTCCGAGGACGGATAGTGTAGCTTGTTCTTGTCCCTCTGATCTTCTATATTGTCGAGCTTGGCACAGGCTTTATAAACTCTGCATGTTTAAGAGAGATGAGAAACATTTGATCTGCTTTGTAAGTTGTTCTACTGTGTAACATAGGTTTGCTTTATAGCAATTGATTTTTTCTTCACATTTTCTTTTGAATGCCTGAAATTTTATATTGTTCTGTGTCAAACTTCATTTTTTTTCCAAATGTCCCCATCTTTGTTTACTGACATTTACTTTGTTCAAATGTAAGCTCTAATTTCCTTGCAATATTATGATAACTGAAGTTAGACTCAACACACTTGCCATATTGTGCTCAATTGTTTTAGTCTAGGAAAAAGTCTATTCATGAATATTTTCATGGAAATATTTGTGATTATCATGTAATAATATTTGCAAGTCATTATCCATTATTGGTTACTTTGTCCCTTTTGGACTGTCATAACAATGTTAAGATGGTGCGTCCCGGACTTGATTTCCCCTGATAATTGACCTTTATGGTATAATATTATGACACTGCAGTATGTTGCAGTTTAAATTATTCTTTTTTGAATTTTTTTTTGCTAATGTACTTCTGACATATGCAGTAATCAAAACTAAACTAGGAACATAGATTTGAACTAGATGTGTTACTCCTTTCCTATCCTTATTCTTTTGCTCTTGCTTGTAGGTATTTCTTGAGGAAGCTGAAGAAGGTAATTAAGAATAATTAAGAAGAGCAATGGCCAGATGCTTGTTATAGTATACTGAAATGGTGCTGTCGAGCAGATGTACACTGAAATGGTGTTGTACAAGGATTATCGTGATACTATAGTATTAATAGAACTCTTACATATTATGTAATAGATTTTGTTAGTCTCAAATACGTTGAATAGTTATATTCTTGTAACTTTTTATCAACATTTTGTATGGGTTCAAGTTTTTTAATATATTACTTTTGGTTAATTATTTGTGATCATGGATGATTTTGGTTATATATATATATATATATATATATATATATATATATATATATATATATATATATATATATATATATATAAGGCATTTAAATTTTTTTGTTGAACTCAGTCTACATGATAAATAAAAAGTGCTATGAATGTTTATTAAATGACATTGAGTGATTTTAGATGACATTTATAAGGTGTCAAAATTTTGACGATGAATTTAAGATGACACTAGCAGAGTGCTGTGACTAAAATATTTATATGACACATAATAAAGTGTCATAAAAATTTATCCATGACATTTATTAACTGTCATTGAATGCTTGTAGATGACACTTATAAGGTGTCATAATTTTGATGACACTTGTTAGTTGTCGTTGAAGGAGGTTAAGATAACACCAATAAAGTGCCGTGAAATAATATTACACGACATTCCAAAAGTGTTGTCATTAAGTTATTACATGACACTTTTGTAGTGCCGTTGAAAGTGAAAATATTTCTATGACACCCCCTCTAGACAACACCAAAAAAGTGTCATGGATAGTCATTAACGACACTTTTCGAGTGTCGTTAAAACATATTTTTGTTGTAGTGTAAAAGCTTAGCCTGCACACAAAACCAACTAAAATCAATACTTGTCCGAATCAGACTTAAGCTTTGCATCGATTCAATTTATTGGGTCTTCGAACCGACTCAACGCTTTCTCTTTTGGGCCAACGTAACTCTTGCATCGATTCGACTCGATGCATTCTTTGGGTTAATGCAACTTTTCAAGTCAATGACTCAGCATAATGAACTGTGCGGAGTGAGGCATTACAATATCTATTGATTTATGCGGATGATATGCTTATTGCCTCAAAAAGCATGGTAGAAATAGCTAAATTGAAATCTCAACTTAGCTGAGAGTTTGAGATGAAAGACTTGGGTGGAGCCAAGAGGATTTTGGGAATAGAGATTAAAAGGGAGATGGAGAAACGAAAATTTTCCTTGTCTCAAAAGTCGTACATTGAGAAGATCATTGCTCGTTTTGGTATTGAAGATGCAAATTCTGTTTCTACTCCCTTGGCTGGCCACTTTAGGCTCTCAACCAAATTATCCCCTACTACATGTAAGGAGAAGGAGCACATGGCTCGAGTTCCTTATGCGACTACAGTTGGCAGCTTAATGTATGCTATGGTGTGCACTCGATCAAACATCACACAAGCCGTAAGTGTGGTTAGTCGTTTTATGGCTAATCCGGAGAAGAAGCACTGGGAGGCTGTGAAGTGGATATTCAGGTACTTGAAGGGAAACATTGATGTGGGATTACACTTTGGTGGAGACTTTACTCAGGTCAATGGATATATGGATTCGGACTATGCTGGTGATCAAGATAGGCGCATGTCAACTATTGTATATGTATGTGTTTTACATGGTGCACTAGTCAGTTAGAGGTCTATGCTGCAAGCTACGGTTGCCATATCAACTACGAAAGCAGAGTATATGGCAGTGAAAGAGGCAATAAAAGAAGGCCTATGGCTTCGTAGTTTGATTAATGACTTGGGGGTGAAGCAAGATGTAGTTGATGTGCATTATGATAGCATGAGTGCTACCCACTTCGCAAAGAATCAAATTCATCATGCAAGGACAAGCATATTGATGTTCTCTACCACTTCATACGAGATGTTGTATAAGACGGTGACCCTGTACTTGAAAAAGTGCATACCAAGGACAACCCTGCTGATATGTTGATTAAGCTTGTTCTTGGAGCTAAGTTCAAACATTATTTGGACTTGCTCCAAGTGCTACATATATCTTGAGAGCCCATAGGGGAGAAATTGACGAGTGGTTGATTTGGTGAAGTTGTGCGTTGGAGAAGTGTCGACTCGATTTTGTGCATAATCTTGCCGATGTGGAGATATGAAGAAAAAAGTCAAAAAATAGGCCCATAACCTTTTTTGACTTTGACCATATATAAAGTAATCCTATATAAGATTGGATTTTGAGCCTATATAAGATTGGATATATATTTGGACACATGACATGCTATATAAAGGGGTCTATAGGTTCTCCTTAAGATATCTCATTGTGCTCAATAAAAGTTGTTGAATAAGTTCAACACAAGAGAGCTAAAGTTGTTGAATAAGTTTAACACAAAAGTTGAGAGATTTTTTTTCTTTATCTTTTTGATAGAGAGTTTTTGAGAGCAAAGAGAGAAGTGTTGAGAGAGTTATTATAATTTCTTTTCTTTTTTTATAGTAGAACTGAATTACCTCGTCTGTGGAAGTAGGCATTTTGGTCGAACCACGTAAATCATTGTCTTTGTGGTTGTGAATTTTTTCTAGGATATTCTTTGATTTTTTGGGTTTATTTACTATGTGCCCCAACACTAAGTATATCAACTATTTATTTATATAACCCTAATACTTGAATACCTATTTTCATAATAATTTTTTTATTCATTCTATAATATTAATGAACCTTTCTAAATAAAAGTAACAAATTTATTTCTTCTAACATGATTCGTACAATCCTAATTTAAATATAAAAAATATTAGAAAATTGATAATCAAGACAGGGGGTTTACAAGCATTTATAAAAAATATCGAGCAATAGACAACATGAGTGTAAAGTACTTGTCTTGGTTGGTGTTTGTCGACGTGAACGACATGAATGTGTTGTCACGACCTGCGACCGCTTTTCGGGATGCGAGTGCATGCGCAAGTCCAGCCTACGTCGCGGCATCGACGGTAGTACGCTGTCAAGCCCACAATAAAACAAGTGCTCAAAAATATATCTTTATTGCTCATTTACAACAACTAATTCAAATTTACAATATTCACAAGTTTACATTTTGAGAAAAATATAATGTCTCACAAGTATTGAAAACAAATAACTAAATAAACAATGTGATCTACTCATCTATCTAAATAGTCTTCTAGGGTTGTCCTTCCAATATACCGTTAACTCCCAAAGATCCAACGCATAATGTAGTCGCGACTAACCTAAAAAATTGGTTTTCAGTCAGGAATGGAACAAGTACACATATGACAGGCTATTCAAAACATGATAGAATTGGCAAAACATGAGAATATCATAAGAGAATTTAAACCAGAAGTAAACATGCATCATGGTACAACAAGATACAGGAACAAGCAACTCTATAACAAAATATAGCAACTAATAGGAAAAATATAGCAACATGGCATGTGATGAAGAAAAACAGGATGGAACAAGTGAAACAACATCTATCTATGTGAGTTGAAATATCGTGTTCGATATGTGAACGACTAAGGGGTAAATTCGGCCAACCACACGTGTCATATGTGGCTGCTATCATTCACGATTAGACTAATGGAATGGAAATGGTAGTTCACACGTCTACTAAGATATTTCTTCGCCCGACCAGTACTCATGAAATCAAACAGGTCACAAGTATGATAACCATATGAATGTTTGTCACGAAATATAGCATGTAGGGATCCATGATACTAATCTCGTGTAACAAGCGTGTCAGCAAGCAGAAGAAGCATATGAATAACATGAAAACTATCAGGAATCGAAAACATCCAGTATATGTACTTGTCTTAGTCTTTTGGATGGTGATTTGGATTGCTGACAAGGTAAACCCAAGCGCTCTGCCACTACCCCAATCTAGAAGCGACAAAGTCTACCAATCATTTAATATATATTCAAAAATAGTATATGGAAATAGGTATAATTTTACTCGTAATTTATAAGATGGGTTATTACTACAAGTTCAAAGAAAACAACTTATTTAACAATATTTAACAAATATAGGCTTAGATTATTTAATATAATTTATTTTAAATATATAAAATATATATTATTAATTCTATCTATTATGCTTATAGTAATCTCAACTTAATTGTAATTATAATTAATTTATATATGCACTAAAACTTTTAAATGCTTAGTGTAAATAAATATACTGGAATTTTTTTAAAACAAGAAGAAAAGTTAGATAAAATACTATATAGAGATATAACAACATATCTATAATACTATATAGAAATGTAATATTATCTATAATACTTTATACTATTATAGGGCTAGAGAAGTAATTATTAAATAACTAAAATGATTTATGTTAAAATATCTAAATAGGGAGGGGGTTATGCAAAAGTATGCTAAATAATTATCACAGCAATCCTAGCATGAATTTATCCAACATAATAATAATATTGATATAAATAAATATTTATCCAAAATTACTTACTAGCCAAAAATTATATTTGATCCAAAATAAAAATACATAATTTAAAAAGTATGAAGGGCCCAAACAAAATATTTTGCTAGCTACGAATCCCTCATAACCATGTGTGGTCACCCACACTTATTTACTCATTTGCATACTATAGCAATGAACACATCAATTATTAACTATACCATGTAAAATAATATAATAACTCACTATATTATATTTATTATTCTCAACATCGGTTATTGCTTTAAGCAAAGTAGGTTCATGTCTTTACATTATTACATAGCTTGTTGCCCTCACCTATTTTAGTTGAATACTTGCCTAAATAGGTAATGGAAAGAATGAGCTTAAAGTGTTGAGATGGCCATAAGCACAGTGGAGAGCACTACGGAGACGCTGTGCTGGCCAGGTACTTGGAGGGGTCTGGGATCGGGCTTGTGGAACGCCGCTTGGACAGGCGGCTTCCACACAATGGCACTCATTCGCCGATGGAAGCAGGGGAGGCCGAGCAAGGAACCCGATTAGAGGGGTGGGCACAGGGACGCGGCAGAGGTTCCGTGTGAGGCACGGTCCGTAGAGACGCGGTTGCTAACCTAACGGGAAGGCTCTGATCCGGATCCAGTACGGAGGCGGGCGGAGTTGGACGACGGAGAAAACTTGGGGTCGCTAGCGCACGCAGGGCGGTGACAAGCTAGGTATTAAGTTGTCGGCTGGAGAACAAAGTCGGACGTAGGTTTTTTTTTATTTGATTATTTATAAGGGTACATCATATTTTGATCTGAACTATTCTATTTTTAAATTTGATTTATTTACAAATTTGTCATTGAAAAAATTACTCAGGGCTATCCGATTTTAGGAATAAAAGTCACTTTTTCTATTTTTGCTCTTGTCTTCTTCCTCAACACATCCAAGAAGAACAAGAAAAGGAAGAAGAAGAACAAAAATGTGGGATATGTTTTCTTCTCATTTTCTTCTTCTCCACTATTTTTATCCTCACCATCTCCATCAAAATCCTAATTTTTCTCTCATTTCCAATTTCGAGGGCACCAAAAGTCTCCTTATAATATACAAACCCTAATATTGTGTTCAACAATTGCAAACAAGAAGAACAATAATGAACTTACTGTTCAACAAGTGCAAAATAGGACTGCCTAATTTTCTGTCAGTCCTACAAACTGATAGGAGTGCCAGAAATAGTGGCAGTCCTACTTCGCAGCAAGTGAAAACAAGGACTGCCACAAATTCTGGCAGTCCTACATACAATCAGGACTGCCAGAAATTGTGGCAGTCCTTGGTTTCACTTGCTGTGAAGTAGGACTGCCACTATTTATGACAGTCCTATCAATTTGTAGGATTGTCAGAAAATTAGGCAATCCTAGTCTACGCGGGATTTTTTCGATCGTGTTTACTTGGGTTTAATTCAAATGGGTAATTTTTCACTCTGAATGTACTTGAAATTTAATTCAAATGGACTACAAATAATTGAAATAAACATTGTAATATATACTTGAATTTTTGAAATAAATTGTTAGAATTTTCGAAAGAAAGAGAGAAAGTATTAGAGATTATATCTTATTTGTGAGGACCGTTTGGGTGCCATCGAAGGGATAGAGTGGAGAATGGTGGACAAGAAGATGAAGAATAAGATGTTGCTTAGGAAGAGAGGAAATGGTGGAGGAGAAGAGGAAGAAGAAGGTGAGAGAAAATAGAGTTTTGGAAGAGAGAGAGAGTGAAATGTGGAAATAAAACTAAAATTTGGAGGTTGGGGGGAGGAGGGGGGGGGGGGGGGGGGGGGGGGGGGGGGGGGAGGGGGTTGGGACAACCCTATGAGTAAAAAATGGACTGTCCTGAGTACTTTTCTCTCAAACATGGGTTAGTCCCAATCCGGACTAGCCCTGATTAAAAAATGATGTGCCTTTATAAATAACCTTTTATTTTTGGGTTACAGGTAGGACTTATTTATATAAGAATACAAAGAAGTATTGATATATCTAGCAAGGGTTTTCTATATATAGAGTCAAAGAGAGGCCTGGGTCGGTTACTACATAGATAGGAAATAGATATTGATGGTTTACGATTTAAATAAAATCAAGATTAGCTTAAATAATTACTTAAATATAAATTAGGATACCAGTTTAGAAAATATCTATCTATCAACAAGATAATTAATTTAAAAAAATTAAAATTACATGACTCAAATTCTAATCCAATAATTAGTCACCATAAATATTTAAAATATTATTTAAAAAAAAAGAATACTTTGAAATAATACTCGATATTATAAAATAATATTTTGAAACATATTTTATAACTCAAACCTTAAAAATAATTAATAATAACATACCGAATAATCAAACAATTCTAGAATATATTTCTACTAATAAAAAATTTATTTTGACAAATCTCTCGAAAATATCTTTTATAGAATTTAGAGTAAAAATCTATTTTCTAACTAGGAAAATATTTAAAACTAAATATAAAATAAAAATAAAAATAAATTCGAAAAGTGGACTTACACGTGTTGACATGGAATACATAAAAATCTAATATCCATAAGTGGTCCGAAGGATAATATGTTTACATCGAATATCACAACGTCCAATAATTTTGTGAAAAGTCCAAAATAGAGAGAGCCCATAATCTTCGATGTGGTACGAAGATTTATGTCAAGATAGAAGTCTGAGATTCATAAAGAATATAAAATAATTTGATTAGTCATTATCAAGAATTGACTATTCTAGTCAAAAGGAATTTGATTAAGATTAATCTCATAGTCAAATGTATTTATATATATTTATTTGGAAAATATTTATAGCTATTTAGAAACTATATTTAGAATAAAATCTATTAATATTATTTAGTCAAAATGACAATAAAAATTATTAAAATAGATAAAAAATATCCTAAAAGAGTATTTAGGCTCAAATTCCAATAATTAGCAATTTATGATTTAGGGCCCAAAGCCCAAGTCAAACTAACTAATATAATTGAAAAATGATATATAGGGCTCAAAGCCCAATTTCTAATAAGTGTTTTGGGCTCAATAAATGAGTCCAACCCATCCAAATTTTGTAACAATGTAGGGCCAAGGCTCAAAGTCAAAATATTCCAAAATATATTTATTATAATTATTTTACTTAAAATTACGTAGTGGGCTTTAAGCCCAATAGCTCAAATAAACTGAACAAATGATTATTGGTCCAAACTTGTTTAGAGCCCGGCCCATAGAATTAAATTTTGTCTGGTCCAATCATTTAGTAAAGACCACTAATTAACAAAGTCTAGTCCAATTATTTATCAAACACCTATTAGTTTTACATAGCTGGGCCAGAGCCCATTATATAAATATAAATATCTAATGCCTATTAATTATATATACATTGGGCTTAATGCCCAAGCCCGTACGACCAACAATAATAAGTCAAAGGCTTATAGTTATGCCTACAACCTTTTTGAATATACTCACAAGCCCATAACAACATTCTTCATCCACAAAAGAAGAGAGAGAGAGAGAGGAGAGAGAGAGGGAGAGAGAGAGGAGAGAGAGAGAGAGGATGAAATAGTTTGAGAGAGATGATCGGGAAGGGGAAAAGGAAGGAAAATCTCATCATGAGGGAGCTCCAGTCATAGGTGCTAGGGATGGAAGGCCCGACAGGCGACCTCTAGCATGGGGGTTGATGGGGGTTAGGTCTGCGGTGGAGGTGGAGATGAGTGGTACCGGGGCGACCTTCCGACAAGCGACCTCTCGCATGGCTGACCGTGCTGTGGCTGACATAGGTGGCATTGGTGATGGCAGCGATGAGTGGTACCGGGACGAGGCAGTTGTCACCCTCATCTTCCGTATTTCCCGTATTTCGTATTTATACTCGTATCTGGATTTTGGCATGCATTTTTATTTTTCTCAACTTATGGAATTTCGATATTTCTCGTATTTTGGGTTTTTGACATGGCTCGGTTTTAATTGGTTTGGGTTGGTTTGGTTTGGTTTAATGTGTATTGGAACACCTTAGCCTATGCTCCACCCTCAACACACCACAACCCACCTTCTTTAAAACTCCACCAACCTCTTCTCTCTCCTCATAAACCTCTATTAATTTTCTTCTTCTTCTTCTTCTTCTTCTTCTCCTTCCTCTACACAACACCAACCCATAGGCAAGTGCACCTTGCCACCACATGAGAACCTTATTTTATTGGTCCATTAGCTAGATTAGGACATGGTGATCAACATTAGATCTTGGCATTTTGTGATTTGGAGTCTCCATTGTTCTAGATCTAAGTTTCCTTATTTTTGGATTTTGCATGGTTTGATCTATTTACGTTGGATTTTTATGGGTTTTGATGTTTCCATGAGGATGAGAATTCAATTTCACCCAAGATGGAACTTTGGAAATCCGGATTTGGAGTTCGGATGGCCAAGTTGTGATGCTTTCAGCTTTGGGTTCAACCATGGAGTTCTTACTGTTTGGAGAAGACAGTGAGCAGTGTGCAGAGCTTTTTAGCTTACGCCACTGAGCTGCGCGCGCTCTTTAGCGCAGCGTACGCAGACTTGGGTACGCTTCCTGTTGGAAGCGTGTCTCTTGCGTACGCAGACTTGGGTACGCTTCCTGTTGGAAGCGTGTCTCTTGCGTACGCAGACTTGAGCGTGCCTTGGCCTGAGCGTACGCAGCTCCCTTGCGTACACTGTCTTGAGTGTACGCATCTCTCCTGCGTGCGTGCTTTGTGCGTATGCACCTCCCCTGCGTGCGTGCCTTTGTGCGTATGCAGCTCTCCTGCGTGCGTGCTTTATCGCGTACGCAGCTCTCCTGCGTGCGTGCTTTATCGCGTACGCAGCTCTCCTGCGTGCGTGCTTTATCGCGTACGCATGATCCCTGCGTGCGTGCTTTTGTGCGTACGCTGCTCCCCTGTGTGCATGCTTTTGGGCGTACGCAGCCCCCCTGCGTGCGTGCTTTTGTGCGTACATAGCCCTCCCTGCGTGCGTGCTTTTGTGCGTACGCTGCTCCCCTGCGTGCGTGCTTTTGACCCCTTGCTAACCCATTGGCTCTTGGAGTATTGGTTTATTTCTCGATTTGGTTTCTCTTTTGTGGATTGGGTTTTCTGAGATCTGTTTAGCACATCACGACTATCTTGACCCGACACGGCCTAACACGATTTTTAAGTAAATGTTTATGACTAGTACGGTTTTCGGATTTTCTGTGAATTATGATCCTGGTATTCTCTGATCTCCTTGCCAGTGACCCAGTGGGGTGCACACCTAACTTGTAACTTGTAATTAATCCTTGTGACTTGATACCTTGATAGTGGCCGTGGCGGCGCACTCCTGACCTGTAGCATGACCTGATAACTGAATGCTGTTGCGACAGCTGACTTAACTTGACTTGCCTTGACACCGTGGATGATTCTTTCTTGCTTGCTTGTTAAATCCACTTGTCCAGTCTTGCATCATGTCTAGGATGGGACTCCTAAGTACCACGATCAGAAGTACCTACCAAAATTGATTAAGGCTAATAATTAGAATAACACAGTAGTCATGAAGAGATGACACAGCTAAAGGCAATCCCGTTACCTGGGCGCTCTTGGGATCTGTAGCCTACCGTCGAGTAGGGCACATTTCCAGCGCACTGTTACATGTTGTACCTTCTAAGTCACCTAAGGGTACATGCGTTTCCTGGACGATGTACCCACCAGAATTCAACCCCTAATTTTTGACCTGGGTAACCTGGATGGTCTGCAGGGCTTGTGGCTGTGGAACAATCTCACTGCATCTTGTTAGTAATTAGGCCTGTGATAACCCTAGTTAGTTAAAGTAGTAAGCCGTAGTATCTGCTTGGCCGTGATTGATTGAATGAGGTATAACCAGTCTAGCTATGTCTTGATCCCGTACAAGATTATTTCTTGTCTTGATTTTCTTACATTATTATCTCACCGATAAATGGTGGGAAACCAAGTTCTGTTCAGATGAAGTGTTACAACCCCGGTTCTTGTTTGGTTTACGGGTTATAACCTGGCTATCGGAATAGTTCCATGGTTATCTCGTCGTATATCATCCTGACATGTTTTCGTAATTCTAGTTTTAATATTAGATTTTCTTGTGCTGATTGCTGGCTTTTATTCTTATTTCGTGGCCCCCTTGTGGCACTTACTCTTTCTGGGGTTGACCCAGCTGGTTTTGTGTGGCCATATTTCGGAGCAGCTCCCGAGGATCTACCAAGCTTCCAGCCCAATGGTGACAACTAGACGGAACCCGAGCCAGGAGTGGGTTCTCCTTTTTGTCTTGCCTACTTTATTGTAAAACTATTCTTTTGAGGCGTTTAGCCGACGAGCACCTGTTAGCTCGATGCACTTTTACTTACTGTCTGCCTACGGACTGTAAACATGATTAACAAATCCTAGGGTTGATCATGTATGACTAAACTCTTGCTAGTCCTAACATTTTACAACGACTAGCTTCATGATCAGCTGAATATGTGATATTTGGGACGCCTTATTATTGTATATTTAATGATCATACATCTTGCGACTTTACTTACTTGCTGTGATTGAGACATTAGGCTTGTTCATGATCATAAGAGACTGTTGGCTTGTAGTAAACCCTCATATATCTAGACAGTCGTGACCGTATATCGAGGTGATTTCCATTTCAATATACGTAGCTGGATATGTCTGCCCCCGCTCTCCAGTATTCTGGTTCTGGGGCGTGACATGGTTTAAGTGGTGGCCCAGGCAGGTCTTGTAAATCAAGATATGTGGGGGTTTACCAGATAGATGTCTCAATCAGTACTCGTCCTTGATCTCTGTTCGTATCTTCTGAATCCCTGGATTCTTGCCTTGATCATGTGCTTATATCATTGATCTGTCCTGGTCCTTTCCTTATTGTTCCTTGTGCCGTCTTCTTCAGCGGCACTGTACCTGGTCCTACCGATCAACGAGGTGGAGCATTTCCCGTGGAACAGCAGCAACCCGGAGATCAAGCCCAGCATTCTGGAGTAGCCTCCAGAGTTGTGCCTACTGGAGGAGAGTCACCAGTTCGGCCCGTCCAGTCCGCAGAACCAGATGATGGTACCTTAGTAGGTCTCGTCAGAACCTTGATAGCTTTCCAGGATCGTCGCAGCGACGCCTTACACCAGACAGTTCAAGATGCTTTGACCCGAGGCGGACACCCAGGGAACCAGGCGGCAAACAGCTTCAAGCGATTGAACCCTCTTTTCTTCGACGGCAGCGAGGATGCGATTGCCGCGGATGTATGGCTTCAGGATACCGAGGTGATTTTAGAAGCGGCTAGGACACCTGAGAATGAGAAGGTGGCGGTGGTACGCCTGCAGTTGTTAGATTTAGCTCGCAATTGGTGGGCGGCGCAAGCCATGGGATTAGTGGCACCCATTGCTTGGGCAGTGTTTAGGAAGAGATTCCAGATGAAGTACTTTGATGCTGTGGCTCGGTACGACCTGCAGACCAGATTTACCAACTTGAAGCAAGGAGACAGGACGGTCGACAGTTATGCATCGGAGTTTTCTAGACTCAGTAGGTTTGCCCCCACCTTGGTGGCAACCGAGCTCGATAGAGCCCAACGGTTCCAACAGGGGCTGTATTTGGAGATCTTGTTGGCGGTTGAGCAGTTCGAGCACCAGATGTTGGATGCAGTCTTGAGAGCAGCTAGGAGGCATGAGTATACCTTCCAGAGGATCGTGGATAGGACCGGAGGTAGGAAGCGGTCCCACAGTCAGATGCACCCATCATCAGCTCCAGCCCCGGCAGCTAGGGGATTGACCATTGGAACTCCGAGGCGTGCGGCCTCAGTGACGTCGGTTCAGCATTCGACCCCGACGTACCCGCAGCAGCAGAAGCAGAAGCAGACTTTCGCTATGGGATGTTCTCATTGCGGAAAGCCAGGGCATGTGGTGGCAGACTGTCGTAGGGCGCAGGGATTGTGCCTGGCTTGTGGAGCAGCAGATCATAGGATTGGGGCTTGCCCGAATAGGGGTGGTTCATCTGCATCCAACCTTTCTAGCTCTTCGGTGAGAGGACCGGCTCCAGCAGCAGTTCAGCAGCAGCAGTATTAGTCTTCGAGGCCCTTGCCGCCTCAGTCTCAAGCATTCCAGCAACAACACCCCCAGCAGTATACACAAGCCCAAGCTCAGACCCAAGGCAGAGAGGTTACCAGCAGAGGGGACCAGCAACCAGAGGACAAGGTCAGGCCATGATGATGGCTATGGAAGAAGAAGTTGCACCAGGTGAGGTTGTGGCAGGTACTATTCTCGTCAACTCCTTTCCAGCTTCAGTATTGTTTGATTCTGGTGCATCGCATTCATTTATGTCTGCACGATTCGCGACACGGATAGGATTGGAGCCCGAGTCATTATCAGTGAGGCTCAATATACTTACTGGTAATGGTCTTGTGGGAGTAGATCGAGTGTTTTCCTTGTGTTGGATCGTAGTTAGCGGTAGGGAGTTCTTCGCTAGATTCATAGAGTTTCCTATGGCAGACTATGATGTAGTCCTAGGCATGGATTGGTTGGGGAACCAGTATGCTAGGATAGACTGCCATATTGGCAGGGTTGTCTTTAGTATCCCCGACGAGCCAGAGTTTTCGTTTTCCAGAGGCGTAGTGGAGCCATCTTCCCCAGCATTGCGGATGGCAGTAGCAGCAGTGCAGTTGCCCCGGATAGTTGAAGAGTTTCCAGATGTCTTTCCACAAGAGCTTCCAGGGATGCCGCCAGAGCGGGAGATTGAGTTCACTATAGACTTGATTCCCGGGACAACACCAGTATCAGAGCGAGTCTACAGAATGGCACCTTCTGAGTTGGAGATTTTGTACAAGATGATTGAAGAACTGAGGACCAAAGGATTCATCCGTGCAAGTGGATTGCCTTGGGGAGCCCCGATGCTTCTTGTGAAAAAGAAGGATGGTACGTCCAGGCTATGTGTTGATTATCGTACCTTGAATTCGGTGACAATTAAGAACAGATACCCTCTTTCGAGAATAGATGACTTGTTTGATCAGCTCAGAGGGGCTTCAGTATTCTCGAAGATCGACTTGCGGTCGGGTTACCACCAGATCAGAGTTAGAGAGCAGGATATTCCGAAGACAACATTCAGATCGAGGTATGGATATTGGGAGTTCCTTGTTATGTCCTTTGTAGCGACCAATGCGCCGGCCGTATTCATGGACCTCATGAATCGCATTTTCATGCCTTACTTGGATCAATTTGTGATCGTGTTCCTAGATGACATCCTGGTCTACAGCAAGAGTGAAACAGAGCATGAGCAGCATCTCAGAGTCGTCCTCCAGACGCTTATGAAGCATCAGTTGTACGCCAAGTTCAGTAAATGCGAGTTCTGGCTTGATCGCATTTCGTACTTGGGTCACATCATTACCCGAGGAGGAGTGGAAGTGGATCCCCAGAAGATTGTGGCTATCGAGTCATGGCCGGTACCCAGCTCAGTGGCAGAGGTTCGCAGCTTCCTTGGATTGGCCGGCTACTACCGGCGGTTCGTTTCAGATTTCGCAAGGATTTCAGCGCCGATGACCCAGTTGACCCGCAAGGATGTACCGTTTGTTTGGACAGCAGAGTGCCAGAAATCATTTGAGAAGTTGAAGCGAGGTTTGATAACGGCTCCCATTCTCACCCTTCCAGATGGGACCGGAGGATTCACAGTTTATTGTGACGCTTCAGACAGAGGATTGGGGTGTGTCTTGATACAGCATGAGAAGGTAATATCTTATGCGTCACGTCAACTTCGTGATCATGAGAAGAATTACCCGACCCACGACTTGGAATTGGCGGCGGTAGTATTTGCTTTGAAGTTGTGGAGACACTACTTGTACGGAGATAGAGTGGAGATCTTTACTGATCATAAGAGCCTGAAGTATGTTTTCACCCAGAAGGACCTTAATATGCAGCAGAGAAGATGGCTCGAGCTACTGGTGGATTATGATGTGGATTTGCAGTATCATCCCGGGAAGGCCAACGTTGTAGCAGATGCATTGAGCAGGAGAGCTGGAGTTTATTTCCTGACGGCGCAACCAGAATTATTGGCAGATCTTTAGAAGATGGGAATTGAAGTAGTTTTTCCAACCAGCGTGGCATTGATGGCTAGTCTACAGGTTCAGTCCAGCATAGTTGAGAGAATCCGAATGGCGCAGTCAACAGATTCCAAGATCCAGCGACTCAGAGCAGAGTGTGAAACAGGAAGAAGGCCAGAGTTATGTATCCATGAAGACGGTACACTTCGGCACGGCACTCGTCTTTGTGTACCCAGTAGAGATATCAGACAGAAAGTCATGGCAGAAGCCCACAGTTCACAATATTCTATCCATCCGGGTGGTACGAAGATGTACCGTGATATTCGTCAAAATTTCTGGTGGAATGGCATGAAGAGGGAGATAGCCCGGTTTGTCTCTCGGTGTTTGGTTTGCCAACAGGTTAAAGCTGAACATCAGAGGCCCGCTGGACTTCTTCAACCCTTACCGATCCCAGAATGGAAATGGAAACATATAACCATGGATTTCGTGACTGGATTGTCCAGATCTCCGGTCGGCAGAGATGCTATTTTGGTAATTGTGGACAGGCTTACCAAGGTGGCACACTTTCTCCTATTCAGAGTTGGACAGTCGACGATGCAGCTAGCAGAGATGTATCTCAGACAGATCGTCAGGCTTCACGGTGTGCCAGTCAGCATCACCTCGGACAGGGATTCAAGATTCACATCACACTTTTGGCGCAGCTTGCAGAAGAGTTTGGGGACTCGCCTCCAGTTCAGCGCAGCTTATCACCCGCAGACGGATGGTCAATCAGAGCGCACAATCCAGACTCTTGAAGATATGTTGAGATCTTGTACCCTTGACCTCGGTGGTTCATGGGAGAATCATCTGCCCCTGGTGGAATTCTCGTACAACAACAGTTATCAGGCCAGTATCCAGATGGCACCCTTTGAGGCTCTTTATGGCAGGAAGTGCAGATCCCCGCTGGCATGGGACGATGTCGGAAAGAGGCAGATGCTCGGACCCGAATTGATTTCCCAGACGATTGAAGTGGTCAGGAAGGTCAGAGATCACCTCTGAGTTGCCCAGGACCGCCAGTGCCATTGGGCCGATGCTTATCGGCGTCCCTTAGAATTTGCTGTCGGCGACTATGTATTCTTTAGGATCTCGCCTAACCGCGGCGTCATTCGCTTTGGCGTGCGGAGAAAGCTTAGTCCTAGGTATATAGGGCCGTTCGATATTCTAGAGCGAGTAGGAGATGTATCCTATCGTCTCGCTCTTCCGCCGTCGCTAAGTGAGGTACATAATGTATTCCATGTGTCCCAATTACGACGGTATATTCCAGACCCGAGCCACATCTTAGACCATTCGGAATTGGTTGTTGGTACCAACCTTTCGTATGAGGAGAGGCCCGTGTCTATTTTGGACCGGAGGGAAAAGATACTCAAGAACAAGGCTATTAAATTAGTCCGTGTTGCTTGGGGTCATCACTCTCTAGGTGAGTCAACGTGGGAGCGTGAGGACGACATCCGATCGCGATATCCCTACCTGTTTGACTCGTGAGGTATAATGTCTTTCTTATGCCTTACGTTTTTCCTTCCTTGCTTGTATTGTATGATTGTATGATTGAACTGCTTAGTGTAGCTTGCCTGTGCTTAGTGTAGCTTGTCGTGGCAATCTCTAGCTCCTTGATTAAATTCCGAGGACGGAATTCTTTTAAGGTGGGTAGAGTTGTCACCCTCATCTCCCGTATTTCCCGTATTTCGTATTTATACTCGTATCTGGATTTTGGCATGCATTTTTATTTTTCTTAACTTGTGGAATTTCGGTATTTTTCGTATTTTGGGTTTTTGACATGGCTCGGTTTTAATTGGTTTGGGTTGGTTTGGTTTGGTTTAATGTGTATTGGAACACCTTAGCCTATGCTCCACCCTCAACACACCACAACCCACCTTCTTTAAAACTCTACCAACCTCTTCTCTCTCCTCATAAACCTCCATTAATTTTTTTCTTTTTCTTCTTCTCCTTCCTCTACACAACACCAACCCATAGAAAAGTGCACCTTGCCACCACATGAGAACCTTATTTTATTGGTCCATTAGCTAGATTAGGACATGGTGATCAACATTAGATCTTGGCATTTTGTGATTTGGAGTCTCCATTGTTCTAGATCTAAGTTTTCTTATTTTCAAATTTTGCATGGTTTGATCTATTTACGTTGGATTTTTATGGGTTTTGATGTTTCCATGAGGATGAGAATTCAATTTCACCCAAGATGGAACTTTGGAAATCCGAATTTGGAGTTCGGATGGCCAAATTGTGATGCTTTCAGCTTTGGGTTCAACCATGGAGTTCTTGCTGTTTGGAGAAGACAGTGAGCAGTGTGCAGAGATTTTTAGCTTACGCCACTGGGCTGCGCGCGCTCTTTAGCGCAGCGTACGCAGATTTGGGTATGCTTCCTGTTGGAAGCGTGTCTCTTGCGTACGCAGACTTGGGTACGCTTCCTGTTGGAAGCGTGTCTCTTATGTACGCAGACTTGAGCGTACCTTGGCCTGAGCGTACGCAGCTCCCTTGCGTACGCTGTCTTGAGCGTACGCATCTCCCCTGCGTGCGTGCTTTATGCATACGCACCTCCCCTGCATGCGTGCCTTTGTGCGTACGCAACTCTCCTGCGTGCGTGCTTTATCGCGTACGCAGCTCTCCTGCGTGCATACTTTATCGCGTATGCATGATCCCTGCGTACTTGCTTTTGTGCGTACGCTGCTCCCATGCGTGCGTGCTTTTTGGCGTACGCAGCCCCCCTGCGTGCGTGCTTTTGTGCGTACGCAGCCCCCCATGCGTGCGTGCTTTTGTGCGTACGCTACTCCCCTGCGTGCGTGCTTTTGACCCCTTGCTAACCCATTGGCTCTTGGAGTATTGGTTTATTTCTCGATTTGGTTTCTCTTTTGTGGATTGGGTTTTCTGAGATCTGTTTAGCACAGCACGACTATCTTGACCCGACACGGCCTAACACGATTTTCAAGTAAATGTTTATGACTAGTACGGTTTTCGGATTTTCTGTGAATTATGATCCTGGTATTCTCTGATCTCCTTGCTAGTGTCCCAGTGGGGTGCACACCTAACTTGTAACTTGTAATTAATCCTTATGACTTGATAACTTGATAGTGGCCGTGGCGGCGCACTCCTGACCTGTAGCATGACCTGATAACTGAATGCTGTTGCGACAGCTGACTTAACTTGACTTGCCTTGACACCGTGGGTGGTTCTTTCTTGCTTGCTTGTTAAATCCACTTGTCCAGTCTTGCATCATGTCTAGGATGGGACTCCTGAGTACCACGGTCAGGAGTACCTACCAAAATGGATTAAGGCTAATAACTAGAATAACACAGTAGTCATGAAGAGATGACACAACTACAGGCAATCCCATTACCTGGGCGCTCTTGGGTTCTGTAGCCTGCCGTCGAGTAGGGCACATTTCCAGCGCACTGTTACGTGTTGCACCTTCTAAGTCACCTAAGGGTACATACATTTCCTGGATGATGTACCCACCAGAATTCAACCCCTAATTTTCGACCTGGGTAACCTGGATGGTCTGCAGGGCTTGTGGCTGTGGAACAATCTCACTGCATCTTGTTAGTAATTAGGCCTATGATAACCCTAGTTAGTTAAAATAGTAAGCCGTAGTATCTGCTTGGCCGTGATTGATTGAATGAGGTATAACCAGTCTAGCTATGTCTTGATCCCGTACAGGATTATTTCTTGTCTTGATTTTCTTATATTATTATCTCCCCGATAAATGGTGGGAAACCAATTTCTGTTCAGATGAAGGGTTACAACCCCGGTCCTTGTTTGGTTTATGGGTTGTAACCTGGCTATCGAAATAGTTCCATGGTTATCTCGTCGTATATCATCCTGACATGTTTTCGTAATTCTAGTTTTAATTTTAGATTTTCTTGTGCTGATTGCTGGCTTTTGTTCTTATTTCGTGGCCCCCTTGTAGCACTTGCTCTTTCTGGGGTTGACCCAGCTGGTTTTGTGTGGCCAGATTTCGGAGCAGCTCCCGAGGATCTACCAAGCTTCCAGCCTAATGGTGACAACTAGACGGAACCCGGGCCAGGAGTGGGTTTTCCTTTTTGTCTTGCCCACTTTATTGTAAAACTATTCCTTTGAGACGTTTAGCCGACGAGCACCTGTTAGCTCGATGCACTTTTACTTACTGTCTGCCTACGGACTGTAAACATGATTAACAAATCCTAGGGTTAATCATGTATGACTAAACTCTTGCTAGTCCTAACATTTTGCAACGACTAGCTTCATGATCAGCTGAATATGTGATATTTGGGACGCCTTATTATTGTTTATTTAATGACCATACATCTTGCGACTTTACTTATTTGTTGTGATTGAGAAATTAGGCTTATTCATGACCATAAGAGACTGTTGGCTTGTAGTAAACCCTCATATATCTAGACAGCCGTGACCGTATATCGAGGTGATTTCCATTTCAATGTACGTAGCTGGCTATGTCTACCCCCGCTCTCCAGTATTCTGGTTCTGGGGCGTGACAGCGGTGGTGAGTGGCGGTGGGGTGATGAGTTGGGGATGATGGTGATGCGGGTGGCTAGTGGAGAAACTCCGACGGGAGTGTTGGTAGGAATTGGCTGGAGGAACGGTAGGGCGAACGGTTGTGGTGGTGTTGATGACAATAGAAATGGAGGTAAAGAGTGGTGGCAACGGTGGTCAGGTGGTGCTATGGAGTAAGTGGGGTCGGGCCTAGTTGGGCATGGGGACAGTGGTAGTCAGGTAGCCGGAGGGTTTGCCGGAGTTAGCCGAGTATAGTGGATGGCCACTGGCCGGTAGGAGGAGATGTTGTATGTGCGTTTATGGTGTGGAAGTATGTCACTTCCAGTTTTCATAATTGAGGGTAAGATTATCATTTTCCTTATTCTATTATTTTGCGAATATTTATTTATTAATATTGTTATTTGGGGATTAGTTTAGTCGGATTTGAATTTCGTCTAGTTTTGACTTGTGTTAGCGGCCCGGGTAGCTTAGACTCTAGTCGGGATCCAAAGATTAGTTAGGCATGGTCCACAAACCCCACTAATTAATCTAGTGCAATTAGGCAAATCCCACATGACTAGATTGGTTCATTTAGAGATTAGAACTTGACCCTTTTGACCCCAAACATTTGCTTGACTTAAGTTGACCAAAGGGAGACTAAGGAGGGGCATCTAGGACTTTTCAACTTGACCCAAATAGGGTTACATGGCCGGCCATAGAAGGATAGGGTCTCTCCACCTTTCATTTTAATAGTAGCCTCTTTCTTTCTATTTTGAGTTCTTCCCCAAACTTGAGAGCTCCTCTCTTGATTTGATCTCACAAATCAAGTCTTTCTTCCTCCATTCCACTCAATCTACCAAGGAGGAGGTGCAAGCTTGGAGTGGGGAGCAAGGAGCAAGGAGCTAGGAGAGGAGTCCAATTTCTAAGGGTTCTCGTGTCGGAACTGTCCTTTGGTTGAGTCATTGGGATCCAACTCCTAATAGGTAAAATCCTCTCTCAATCTATCTTTTCTTTTCATTTTTGGTAGTTTTGCATTCATGTGAACCACCCCCATGCATGAACCATCATTATGAATGTTTTAGAGGCTCTTTTGAGTCCTCATTAGGGATTTTGGAGATAGTTTTGGTGTCCCCATGAAGAAATTCCAAAGGAGACACCCCAAGTGTTTGTAGGAATGCTTCATTGACCATTTTGACTTCTAAATTCAGATTTGAGTGTGATAGAGAATGGTTTAGACATGGTTGAGATACCCCAAGTGGTTTTCATTTGTATACCAATGTTTGAATCTATGTATATTAGCCTACAAGCCCTATTTTTATGTAAAGATATCAAATATTGCTATATATATGTTATTGGACTGATTTGGGTTGATATTGTTGTATACTTATTAGTGGCATTTGATGTTGGAATATATTTAGAGAGTCAGCGTTAGAGAGGGGTTTTTGTTATATAGTGGGGTGTGTGTGTTGTTATATGATAGTGTGTGCTTGGGTGTTTGTAAGAGTTATGAGTGTGTGTGTTTGTAAGATATTAGAGTGTGTTGTGAGTGGTGTGTGTGTTTAGTATGTTAGAAGGGCGCGGGGGGGGGGGGGGGGGGGGGGGGGGGACTGCTGCCTAAGGCAGCAACCATATTAAGCTGCAGCAGCAGCAGTAATGTTAGGCCCTGCAGCAGCCATTTGGAGCTTCCCTGCAGCAGCTCTTTACTACAATTAATGTGCAGCAGCAGCAGCAACAGCAACATAAGGAGGCACTGCATCAGCAGTAGCAGCTCCTTTGCAGCCCTCATTTCAAGCCCCCTTTAGCCCCATAGTCCCTTGTTAATATATGTTAGTGTTAGTTAGGATATTGATATGTTAGTAAGTTTAGATAGTTAGTTAGTCAAGATATGTCAGTTAGTTAGAAATGTTAGCTTAGAGTTTAGATAGATATATATTAGATATGTGTTGTATCTTAGTTAGAAAGTTAGTTAGATAGATAGTACCCTATCTTAGTGTCTTAGGATACTAATATTGGTATATTAGGATATTGGTTTTACCTTTACCAAGGTAATGGGTTTACCTTATTACAAGGTAAGGTATTGAGTTACCTTCGAGGTAAGGGGGGTTACCTAGAGACTAAGGTTAGATATCTAAGGTATTAGTTAGCTAGTAGCTTAGGGTAGATAATAGATATCTTGGATGGGTATTGGGTATCAAGGTTTATGTTTACCTAGATTAAGGTATTGGATTCCAACCTAGTATTGGTATTGGGATACCAATAGGACCAAGGTATATGGTATCTTGGTAGGAAAATGTTTGGAATAGGATACTTAGACTAGAGTTGACCATGTTTGACCAAGGTTTACTGTTTTGACTTAAAGTCAACTGCAAGTCAACATTGGACCTAGATTGGACTAGGAGTTGACCAGAGTTGAGCAATTGACCAAAAGTCAACTGTAAGTCTACCTTTGACACAGTTTGACCTAGTTTGACTTTGTGTGACCTTGTTTGACTTTGCGTGACCTAGTTTGACTTAGTGTGACCTAGTTTGACTGAGTTTGACCTAGATTGCATAGCATACACTAGAAATCATACCATACACTGTTAAACCCTAATTAACTCATGTATATCTCATCTTTAGGTCTGTGACTTCACTCTGAGCATCGATTCTTATTGACAGCTCAGGAATGCAAGCGAGTACATTCTCTGATAGTTTTCATTATCTTGATGTCTACTATATCCAATTCAGTTGTAGTATTTTACTTGATTTCCGACACGATGGTACACAAACTAGTATACATCGGATCCTGTCATGAGATATTATTCCTGGACTTCCTGGTATACGGGTGCATTGTTCGATCTTATTTCCTGTACTTGTGTAGACACCAATTTGGGAGTAGGCTGGCCCCCTGCTTTTGAATCCTGTGTCATGACGTGTCATGTCCGGATCCATTATACTATTCGGAGATGGGGAGTTATTAGAGGTTATGTGATCAATACACACCCTGTCATTATTCTTGTGCTGGCTCCACCCTCACAGCACGTTGGATGTAGCCTGACCTGATACTTCTTGTGCTCGCTTTCCATGTTGTCCGGCTTGACCCTCCATATACATTTTCTGTGATAGCCGGTCAAATGGAATAGCCTGATCCAGTCCCAAGCCAATCACATAACGCTCTAATATCTCAATGTACTGTTTATATTTACATTCTACATCAGATATTCCTGTACTGCTTTACATTTCAGTATTTCATACGTTGACATGATATCCAGTTTTACATATACTATTTATTTCCAGTCTTAATATTTTATCTTGTATTCCATTATAATTGTCTCTTATAGTATTTGTCAATTCACATGGAACTATTGTTAGCGTTTGTACTTGCTCATATCCTGACAGGATAACCTCGTTGATATTTAGAAATGATATAGATGCTGATTGCTCGACCTTCTATGGGTTTGGCATAGATAGTGAGTACGACCTGAACATCCCTGTGGTGCCGGTGCCTATTGAGGACACACTGCCTACTTTGACCTAGACTAGTTAGGTTTGACTCGACTGCGTTCCAGCTAGTACTTTGAGACTTGTAGTATATTCTATATTTGGGATTTGTGTTATGCCTTGAACTCTGAACTTGTGTTGTGACTTTTCATCTATTTCTAGCTTATCTTTTTCCATCGTATCTTATCATATCGTGCTTATCTTCCTTAGATGTCTTGTGATTGAGTTGTGATTATATACCTTCGTGCGGAGATGACATGTTTATACATACTGTGTCTAGATGCTATATTTCTAGTTGACCTATACAACGTTCTACCGTCGACTCTGCAGCGTAGGCTGGATGTACCCACGTGCTTGTGCCCCTAATCTAGGTACGGGTCGTGACACATTTTTGTGGTGGTCCATGCAGGCCTGTGTCGCAACTAGTACGATTTCGTAATGGTTGTAGAAGCTTAAATAATATTCGAAGACCAAGTCAAGGAGATTGAGATATTTACGCAAGGATAATTCTAAATAAGACTTTACGCAAAGGTCAAACTGAGTCAAACTCAAAACTCTACGCAAGCCTTACATTCAGACTTTACGCGGAGAATGGTTTAAGTTTCTACGCGAATGAGCTGTCCATGCTGCATTAAATGCATGAAGATTCTGTTCTGACTGATTGATTTTCTGACAAAATAAATGCACAGAAGCCAAGGAGTTTGTTGTTTAGCGTGCCAATGAGCGGCTTTATGCTTGAGGCATAGCTTCCTCTTTACGCATAAGAGTTATTTGAGCTTTTACGCTCAAGGCTATCTCAGTTACTCTCTTTTGCGCGCGTAGAGTTTATTTGAGCCTTTTTATGCTCAAGGCTATTTTCAGCCACTTTACGCAGGAAGCTCACTTTGAGCTATTTTACGTTCGAACATGTTTAAACAACATTTTTATGCACAGTTTGTCCTGATTATGTGGGAACGTGGTTTTTTGACGTGGCCTTCATGCCACACTTCTCGAAGAACGTATGTACGTGTTCTTCTCATTTTATTGAATTATGGGACATGTGACAACATGCGTAGAGGCCAATTTCTGTACGTGGGTGACAGTTATCCTAGTAGCTTGCGTAGAGACTCAATATTGATGCTTTTTATGCACAGAAGACAAGTCTATATAAAGACTTCTTTTTTAAGAAAGAGGTAGAAGATTTTGGAGCCCAAATACTTTCAGAACAAAGGGATTTTTCAGAGCATTTCTCTTCAACTTTTTCTCAAGAACAGAGTTAAGCAAAGCAGGAAAGCATTCGACTGTGCCATCAATGCCAATTGGGTCGATACCTTTCTGGTGACTTAGTTCTTCCAGTTGTTATTCTCCAAGTAGTTCTCTTCATCATCATCGTGTGGTCCAAGGAACAAAGTGATCGTTCTTAGATCAGACTTCCATAGCAATACTTCCCAAAATTTACTTGCACTTTTGTACATTTTTTTGTTTTATTTCAAAAGCCTTTAAGGGCATTTTGTTAAGTGAAACAAAACTCTGCTTAACTCTTGAATTTTCTTCTTCAAGCCATAGCAAGTTTCTGATAGGATTGTCCCAATTCCGAAGGTGACAATGAAGATTGTGAATCTTCCACCAGCCAGAGATCAAAGTGAAGAATTAGTGTCTCTCACCTTAAAAAATGGTGAAATCATGTGGGTACACCCTGACTTAGTACCTGAAATGGAACATGGAAGTAAAATTTCAAAATCCAAGAAAGGTCGAAAAGTGAGAACCTGCAATATGATTTCTCATGTTGTTACCCCAGATCATGATGATTCTGATCATCTGTGGGATGACATCCCTTTGGAAAATAGGCTAAGGGGTCTGAACATATGCCCTCCGAGTTTGGCTCCTCCTACTGTCTCGCCCAGAACCAGAATACCGGAGAGCGGGGGAGTGACTCAGCCAGCTACGTATTACGGGTAGATGAATACCGTATAATACGATCAATGCTGTCTAAAAAACGAGGGGGTGCATACTACATGAAAGTCTCACTAGGGTTACTTGACATCTATTGTCTCAATCATTCAAACAAGAAGCAATAATAGAGAATATGTAAGATAAAGCAGTAAGGCGTCCCGAACGCTCAGTCAAAATGTTCTTGAGTTCTAGCTTTACAAAATATAGCCAGATGATATAGCAAGGTATACACAATTGTTATCAGCTGCAGTCTGACTTAGTTACAATTATGTAAATGTAAGTGCAAGACAGTCCGACTAACATATTGGTGCCAAATGGCAAAATGTAAAGTAAGTAGCAAAATGAGCAGGGAAGTAGAGAACCCACTCGTGTCCTCCTGCGATCATCCCTCTAGTATTGACCATCTTGGAGTTAGAAGTAAGCTGAGTCCTTGGGAACTGGCTCTAAATCTGGCTATGCAAAACCAGAGAGGTTAGACCTCTAATAGCAAGTAACACAAGGAAGCACGACATGAGAATAAAAACCAGTGGTAAGAGTAAGAATATGATAAATAAGTCTTCGTTTGCTACTGTGGTTCACACAACATCATGATACTTCAAACCAACTTTCCAACCAAACAAGGACATAAGTTGAGCCGTCATGTCCTGACATTCTGATCATCTCAGTTAGTGAACGAAGTAAGTACAGTACACAAACAAATCAATTTAATCGGCATTACAACTACTACGGCTTGTTAACTGTAAGTTCCAAGTTACCCTGGAAATATACAATAAGGGATTTCTCAGTTCTTATAATGTGCAATCAAGGCTAGTCTACCCAATAATCAGTTACGCCAGTAATGAATTAGACGAGTCCCAGCGGGACGTCCGTCATCAGTATACAGTAAATAAATATAAGCAGATATCGCTCCCTGCCCGTGTGACAGATTTGTAGTATTTGTGGGAACCAGCCGGCATGTCGGGGTACTAATTATTCTAAGGATGGCTGCCATGTAAGAACTCGGGAATCCATTCTCTCTATGCAATCGTTATTTTATTTAACTTAGTAGTCCCTATGTTAATTAAAATCCCATGCCGTGGATCATGGTCATTCAATATGAGTACTTTCGTACAAAGTACGATATGCACAACTCTACAACGATGCCTGTGCGGTTAGGTTGTAGGTCTTACATAGCGTAATGTAACAATCAAACCTAGCCACAGAATAATCATGCCTTGACTGTAAGGTACACATGATGCTTTTGTAGAAAATAAGTTGAAGTCTGCACGTATCCATATGCCAATGTTCGGGATCGGCTAGTCGATTGCAATGGTTCAAAGTTAATATGAACGTGTCTCATTCAGTTTCAGTAAGACGACTAGCCAGTCTCTTTAGTTCCAACTAGGAACGCATGATCAATCATTTAGTCAAGGTAACAATCAATGTCAACTCGTGCCAAGGCATGAAAGTCAAACTAGTATTTAGTATGGTCGAGTCTATAACTCTCAGGATTAAATTCCAGTCATACTGGGTATCCAAAAACCAATCGGGACACAGGGCACATTCCACACCACAATAAGTATTAAAATATTAGCATATCATGATTATATCGAGTTCATGTCAAAAAGGCGTAAAGATATAGTAAGGGATGCCATGCACGCCCAAGGAGTACGCTCGATGAATTACGCCAACCCAGAAGAGTCCGCCCAATGAAATACGCGTAAAGGAAATTTACGCGTGAGGGAAGTTTACGAATGAAGGAATAAAGCTTACGCGTAAAGGAGCACGCTTAATAAAGGAATAAAGTTGCGCGTAAAAACTCGTCTTACCCCAAGCCAGAGGAGTACGCATAAAGAATAACGTTACACGTAAAAACTCGTACGCGTAAAGGGTCAAGGTTTACGCATGAATCTTGTACGCGTAAAAAGTCAGAGTTTACGCATGAATGAATATGCGTAAAGAATAGTATTGCACGCATAAAGGTAGTACGCGTAAAAATAATATTACGCGTGAGCCATTATATGCGTAAAGAATAAAGTTACGCATGAAACATTGTACGCGTAAAAGAATAACATTGCGCGTAAACTTGTACGCGTAAAGAATAATGTTACGTGTAAATGAATATGCGTAAAGAATAGTATTGCGCATAAAATATTGTACGCGCAAAGAAAGTACGCCAAGCCAGAGTAGACTTACGTATTCCAGATTCACGCTGACACGAATGATCGTGGGTGTAGAGCTTGAAATTACGCGGACACGTAAAACGTGGACGTAGAGAACCTCTCGAACTCTAATTCCATGAAACCTTCAATCGAAGCCAAAAATGGGACTTCCATGGATCAAAATGGGGGTATAACACAAATCTCAACAACCTGGACTGCTCAAAATTTGGAAATAAGGAAGTTTGAGAGATCAAAACCATTAAAATTCGAAAATAGCAATTTCTAGATCTATAAAATAAAACTCTCAAAACAGAAAATGTCAAGTTCTAAACAATCTTAGAATCATGGGAGGAAGCTAAATGAACCACAAAAATATGGGTTCTCATGTGGAGCAAGATTTACTTGCCTAATCTCTTGGTAGGTGGAGAGAGTTATGAGGAAGAAGAAGAGTAATGAGAATAAGAAGTAATGAAGAGAGAGAAAGGGATTGGGGCTTTAAATGGAATGATGGTAGGTAGGGGGTTGGTCGGGTTCATGGTGAACCACCAAAATCCGAAAATAAACCAACCCAAGCCGAACCCCAGAGCAAAGCAAAAGCAGAAAATAAAATACAGAAAAATAATTAGCATAAAATTAAAGAATTAGCTACAAATAAATACAGGATAAATATTAAATAGATACATTCAAGCCGTACATGTATTAAAATACGCATTCTGGGAACGGGGAGTGACATCTCTACCCTCCTTAGAAAAATTTCGTCCTCGAAATTTCAAATCCAAGCAGGCCAGAAACATCAGAGCTAGACTAATCCAAGTACAAGCAATTTTAGCGAGCAAGTAGTCATTTTATAATATCAACTAGCAAGTAATATATCTATATTTATCAATCTACGACATCAAGCAATTTCTACAAATAGGGTGATAAGCATGAGGAATCAAGACAATCAAGGTACACGAAAAGAATTATACCTTGTGAGTCAAATAGGTGCGGATACCGTGATCGGATATCATCCTCACGTTTCCACGTTGACTCTCCTAAGAAGTGATGACCCCAAGCAACACGGACAAGGCTAATTGTTCGATTCTTGAGTATCTTCTTCCTTCGATCCAAAATAGACACCGGCTGTTCCTCGTAAGACAGGTCGGTACCAACAACCAGCTCAGAATGATCGAGGATATGGCTTGGATCCGATACATACCTACATAACTGAGATACATAAAACACATCATGCACCTCTCCTAACGAAGGTGGAAGGGATAAACGATAAACATCATCGCCTACCCTATCAAGGATAACAAATGGGCCTACGTATCGCGAACTCAACTTTCCGCGAACGCCAAATCTAATGACCCCACGAGTAGGTGAGATCCAAAAGAACACGTGGTCCCCAACAGAAAATTCTAGCGGCCTATGATGCTGGTCTGCCCAATGACGATGCCGATCTTGTACAACTCGAAGTCGCTCCCTAATCCCCTTAACCACTTCAACTGTCTGAATAATCGTCTCTGGGCCTAACATCTTCCTCTCTCCAATATTATCCCATGCCAGTGGCGACCTACACTTCTTACCATATAGTGCTTCGAATGGCGCCATCTGGATACTGGCTTGATAACTGTTGTTGTATGAAAATTCGACTAAGTGCAGGTGATTCTCCTAATATCCTCCAAAATCTAGGGTGCAAGCTCGTAACATATCTTCTAAAGTCTGAATTGTTCTTTCTGATTGCCCGTCCGTCTGCGGGTGGTAAGCCGTACTAAATCTTAACTTGGTACCCAGGCTATGATGTAAACTCTTCTAAAAATGTGATGTAAAACGGGTATCTCTATCTGACACAATACTGCCAGGGATCCCATGCTGCCTGACTATCTGCTGCATATACAACTCTGCCAACTTTTCTGTAGATTGCCCTACTCTAAAAGGAAGAAAATGTGCCACCTTTGTAAGCCGATCTACGATCGCCCAAATAGCATCCTTACCACTTGGTGATCTCGGTAAACCGGTCACAAAGTCCATTGTGATATGTTCCCACTTCCACTCCGGGATAGGAAGCGGTTGTAATAATCCAGCTGGCCTCTGTTGTTCTGCCTTCACTTGCTGACATTTCAAGTAACGAGAAGCGAATCTAGCTATCTCTCTCTTCATTCCATTCCACCAGAAGTGCTGCTTGATATCATTGTACATTTTAGTTCCTCCAGGGTGTACAAAATACTGAGAATTGTGGGCTCCTGTCATAACCTCTTGTCTGATATCTCCACTTGGCACATATAGAAGTGATCCAAATCTAAGTGTACCATCTTCATGAATTTTTATCTCCTTCCTGAGTCCTGACTCATATTCTGTCCTAAGCTTCTGAATCCTTGGGTCCCGTGCCTGGGCTACCTTGATCCTGTCTACCAGGTCAGATTTAACTCGTAGACTTGCCAGAATTCCTATATCACTAGAAAGTATAACTTCGATGTCCATCTCTTGAAGATCTTCCAAAATATGTTTTTGTGATGTCAATATGAATGCGCCACCTCTCCTGCTAAGAGCGTCTGCTACCACATTAACCTTGCCTGGATGATACTGAAGCTCCACGTCGTAATCCTTGATCAACTCTAACCATCTTCTCTGCCTCAAGTTCAATTCCTTCTGAGTAAAGATGTACTTCAGACTTTTGTGGTCTGTGTACATGTCCACTCGATCACCGTACAGGTAATGCCTCCATAGCTTCAAAGCAAATACTACTGCTGCCAACTCCAAGTTATGAGTCGGATAATTCGTCTCGTGGTCTCGAAGTTACCTGGATGCATACGCTATCACCTTCCCATGTTGCATTAGGACACACCCAAGTCCCTTCTCTGACGCATCATAATATACAGTAAAACCTCCAGGTCCAACCGGTAATGTAAGAGTAGGTGCCGTGATCAACTTCTGCTTCAAATTCTCAAATGATGCCTGGCGCTCTGCCAACCAAATGAATGGCACATCCTTTCGTGTCAAGCGGTTCATGTGTACTGAGAGTCTTGCAAAGTCTGATACAAACCTTCTATAATATCCTGTCAATCCCAAAAAACTTCGCACATCTGCTATGGTCTTAGGTATTGGCCAACTCTCTACTGCTTCTACCATCTTAGGATCCACTGCTACTCCAGCCCTTGATATGATGTGCCCCAAGAATAAAGTATGATCCGTCCAAAACTCACACTTGCTGAGCTTGGCATACAACTGGTTCTCTCTCAGAACCTGCAACAATTTCCTGAGGTGATCTTCATGCTCTTCTTCACTAGCTGAGTATACGAGAATGTCGTCGAGGAACACAATGACAAATTGATCTAAGTATGGCATAAAGATGCGGTTCATCAAATCCATAAATATTCCTGGAGTATTGGTCAAACCAAACGGCATTACTAAGAATTCGTAGTGCCCGTACTTAGACCTGAATGCCGTCTTGGGAATATCCTCTTTTCGAACTCTCACTTGATGATACCCTGATCGAAGATCTATCTTGGAGAAAACCCTTGCTCTGCTCAACTGATCAAACAAGTCGTCGATCCTTGGTAGTGGGTACTTATTCTTTACTGTTGTCGCGTTGAGCTTTCTGTAGTCAATGTACAATCTTGATGACCCATCCTTCTTCCCTACAAGTACCACTGGTGCTTCCCATGGTGATTTGCTAACCCTAATGAACTTCTTCTCCTTCAATTCCTCTATATGCTGATACACCTTGGCCTGCTCTGAATCTGCCATTCTGTAAACTCGATCCGATATCGGTTTAGTTCCAGTTGCCAATTCTATACTGAACTCAATATCTCTAATGGGTGGTAGACCTGAAAGTTCCTCGGAAAATACATCTAGAAACTCTTCAACTATCTTCGGAACTTGAACTTCTTCCATTGCCGTTACTACTCCTTGTTTATGCTGGTATGTCTCTGATCTGACTAAGGTAAACCGCTTCATGCCTAGAATATTAAAAGATATACTCCCTCTACGACAATCTATTGTCGCATGACTGTCTTTTAGCCAGTCTATGCCTAAGATAACGTCGAAATTTCCAACAGAAAATTCTATTAATCTGGCGGGTAAGGAACGCCCGTAAACTACAACTCTACACGCTAGAATAACCTTATTAAATCCTACGAGTCCATTACAAGTGAGTATATTCAACCTTCCTAGCAATGCCTCGAATTCCATTCCTAGTCGTGTCGTAAACTGTGCAGATATAAATGAGTGTGATGCTCCCGAATCAAACAATGCTACTGCGGGATATGAGGCGACGAGAATGTTACATGCCATAACATCTTCCGATGCCATTGCCTCTTCCAAGGACAGATTGAATGCCTGCCGTCAGCCTTCTTGTTGGTTCCCATGCTATGGCCTAGCCTGGTGTTGCTGCTGGTCCCTCCCTTGGTGATGCTGGGGTGGTCTTTGTTGTTGCTGCTGCATCGGCAGTCCCTGCTGCCGAAACATCTGAGCCTATGACATGAATGGGCGTTGTGCCAGCGGCCTTACTGCTACCGCTGGTCCTTGATAATGGTATGCCCCTGGTGCTGGCAGCACATGGAATTATTGTACTGGTCCTCCTGACCTCGAACTCATGGGACAGGTAGAAACTCGATGATCTGGACTTCCACATACCAAACACTGTCCGTTCAATACCCGACACACGCCTCTAGTGTGCTCTGCCTTCCCACAATAGGTGCAGCCCATTGGGGGTAGCTGGTTCTTACTCTGCTGCTGCTGCTGTCTTGGTGGTGCTGGCCCTCGTATCGCCACATCGTGAATGCGAATACTAGGAGATGGTGCTGTAACTCGGGGTGCTGCTCCCCCTCCTCCTTCGATCTGATTGTGAGATCTCTTCTGACCTCCAGTTCTAGATGTGATCCACTAGATTATGATCTCATGCCTCCGAGTTGCCGTTAATACATCATCGAAAGTCTGGTAGTTATGCTCCTCTATCAATTGCAAGAGTTCAAGATAAAACCCTTGCTGAAACCTCATAGCCCTCTGGCTCTCTGTTGCTACCATCTTCGGGACGAACCTACTCAGTCTACAGAACTCTGCTGCATAAGCATCCACTGTCTTGCCAGCCTGCTTGAGGTTGGTAAACTTCTGTTGTAGCTCAAACTGCGCCACAACTCTATAGTACTTTATCTTGAACCTCGCAGTAAAATTATCCCAAGCAACAGGACGTCTGATGCCCACTTCTTCTGATTCCCACCAATCACGTGCGAGGATCCACACGTTCTTCCGTTGGTACCTTAGCTACCGTCAGAATAGCCTCGATGTCCTTAAGCCGTGCATCTGCTGAAAAGGCATCTTCTGTGCCCTCGAAACAACGGGGGTTGTACTTGCAAAATCTGGCTGACGTTCCTGAATCAGTCCTCACTACCCTTTCCAAAGTCGTTTGCAATCCTTGGTTGAGCAATAGATTCTGCTCTTGCAGCTGAGTATACATGTGTTGCTGAGCCAACATCTGATGTTGCTGAGTAGCTGTCACGTCCCGCTCCCGAATAATCGGATACGAGTCGGACATGCCCAGCCTTCGTCGTTGGACACGACGAAGTAAGCTGTACAATACTAAGGAAAACTCAAAGTTACAATGTAATGTAAACCAAAACACAGCTTTTATAACGTTCCCAGAAATCACCAATATCCATCAAGTGTTTTAAAATACAAACTCAGCCGAAGACAAATCCGGTCAAATAAATAATATACAATAATGAATCTTTAAGATACAATCTCCAGAAAAATAAATGAAATAAAAAGCTGCAATATCCAAGCAATCACCAGCTCCATGCAATCTCCCACTCACCTGCAACGATCCTATCAGGAAAAGAGCAAAGTACAACCCTGACTAGACAATATACAATGTAATATGTGATCTAGAGTACAAGGTGAAACCAGAAAAACTAGAACATGAAATGAAAGTGAAACTGCGGTACCAGAAAATGAAATGTAAAACTGCAGGCAATGGATGACAATCAAGATGCTAGACAATGAACACGGCTATCAATGTACAAGGCAATCAATCACGACAATCAATATGCAATTGTGACAATTTTGAAATATTAAAACTAATGTGTGACCGGCTTAGGAGCAATCAATCAATCAATGATGCAATGAGTCAATGAGTCAATTCTACAAGGTCCGGCTTCATCGTACGTGAAGTGTACGACTAGGCTATCCACAATACCTATGTTGGGTGTGGTCACACAAAAGTTAATATTTTCCCAATCCCCGCAATAAACAATGACGCACAAGCAATGAACAATGGTACAAGACAATTGTGTGTATCTCGTGTCCGATATGAGAACATGGCACATGAAGGTAAGACAGAAAACAAGGTACAAATCAAGTCAGTGTACTTGCCTCGGTTTGGTTGCACGAGAGTAGTACTGCATGGTTGCAATGATTCACCTATTATATTTTGTACAAGTTATTTGGGTTTTGAAATAACATTAGTTAACTAGATAACTAACTTAGATAAAACAACTATTCTTAGACAAGAACTAGCTAACCATATTTTAGAAAATATATAGGTTTTATAAATTTAGTCACAATAATACTTTTATAGGAAATTATTAATTTATCAATATTTAACTAATCATTAAACTAAAATTACTAATAATATTTAGAAAATATAATAGTTTTAATTTCCATAAACACTAATGAAATATATAATATATGATATTTATATATGCTAATAAACAAGGTAGCAATTAATCATTTTTGGAAATATAATATAATAGCAAAATGAAACTTAATTTTCTTGTAAAAATTATGCTAACAATATTTATTATAGGCATTAAACATTAATATAAAGTCTTTAAAGAATATTTAAAATTATAACAACTTATGAATAATTAAAAGCCCAAGAATCCTGGCCCATAGACCAAGCCCGACTTCAAGCCCACAACCCAACTAACTCTGTTAAATTAAACTTAAATTCTATTAAAACAACAGTCCATTCTCTATACGCCTGAGCCCAAGCCCAATCTAATAACTCACACTGTTAAAACAATTAAAAACCAACAGTTTAAAACAAGCCCAAACTATCATCCAAGCCAGCCCAACAACCTCGGCCAACAAGACCCGGCCCGCTCTGTTATTACTGATAAATAAACGAATAACGAAATTTAAACCTAATTTCTTAATCAATCAGCCCAACTATTCAGCCCACCTTCCAGCCCAGAAAACCCGGCCCGACTCCTCAGATATTAACCGATTCATTTCTCTCTCCTGCCCATATTCCAAAGAGTTTTAGAACTCTTTCGAAGACTCGAGATAGCTCCGGCGAGTGTCTCGTCTTCTCCGACGAGACTCCGGCTGCTCCGACGAGACTCTGCTTCTCCGGCGAGAACTCGGTCTCTTCCCCCACCTTCGTCTTCTTCCTCCCTCCTACAACCTTGGCTGAGAGAAACCCTAACCCTAAGATTTCCTTCATGGCCAAGCTCGCCTGAACCCTAGCCCATCTTCTCTTCGGTGAACCAGCCCGTTCACCTTCTTCTCCGGCGAACAAGCTAAACCCTAACTCTAAAGCTAGGTCCAAAAAACCTTAGATCTAGCCACTTCTTCTTCCATGGCCGCCTAGGTTAGAAACCCTAACCCAAAATCCTTCCTGTTATGGCTATCTTCCCCATCCAAGCTCCCAAACCCTAGATCTAGGTCGGCTTCTTCCTCCGTCCAGTCTCCTAGCCCCATCCCGAAACCCTAGGTCATTAATTTTCTAGGTCTTCCTGTGAAACCCTAGTCCCCAAAATGAAACCCTAATTTCTACAACAGGAAGAGAAGGAGGGTTCGAGAAGGTGATGAACGTGCTCACCGGCCGGTTGGGGATGTCGATCCTCGGCTCCAGACGGCGGATCCAGGTGCGGCGGCGATATCCGAGCACTGACAGCGAGATTCGTTCTCCGGTGGTGGCTCGGCGAGCTGGTGGCGAACTCTGGAATGGTCGGCGTGAGGATCGAGGCGACGCTCCACTGATGGCGGTGGCGGAGACTACGAGGAAGCAACACTCCTCGGGCTCGACGCCAGCCCTGATGGTGGCGGTGGCTCGGCGCTCGAGAACGGCACTACAACCGAGGCGGCGCTCTGCTCGTGATGATGGCGCGGCGCTCGAGTGCTGATGGTGGTGCACACGGCCCGAGGTGGCCCACTGTGCGAAGCGGCAGCACGGTTCTCTAGGAGCTTGTCAGTGGCGCGACAGTCGAGGCGGCTCGCTGCTCGACGACTCTTCGGGTGGCTTACGAACTGGTGGTGGAGTGACGGCCGGAGTGGCGGTGGTGCTCCGGCGAGCGAGATGAGAGAGAGATGAGAGAGAGATGATGACGTGTCAGTGAGTGAGAGAGAGAGTGTGCTGTGTAGTGTCAGAGTGTATTGGACTGTGTGCCATTATTTATAATAAAATAATCTGATGTGTGTGTGCGTGAGCAGAGTGGCAAAGATGTAGTTTAGTGTAGATCTGGTGGTAATAAGTCAGTGGCAGTGTTGTAATTAGGACTAGATCTGGGTTTATTTTAGAATAGCTAGTAACAGAATTTTGAATTCAAAACCCAAACAGATTTTCAAAATATAAAACTGATAACATATTTTCAAATCAAAATAGTTTCCACAGATTTCTATCAGATTTCAAAATTCAAAATTGAAACATATTTTCAAATACCAAAATCCAAAAACATTTCCTTCCATGGTTTTAAACAAATCATCCAACAGATTTATAATTTACCAATAATTGCTGTTTTCTCAATTATATATTAAATAAATCCAAAAATATTAATAAACTATTTTTCACAATTAACAGTTAATATCAACTAGTTAACTAACCAATAATTAGCAAGAAGAAAACTGTTATGTCTATTCTCTAATTATCAGTAGGCAATAATAGCATTAAACGAGATATTTAAATAATTGCCATCAAAAGTAGTATATTATAATACTAATAATGATCATTAAATAATCAACAGACAATTAAAACTTTTACAACATAATTAACCACCATTTACGAAAATTACTTTAGAAAAGATATTTATAATTAATTTTTTTTAAAACAAAATAATATGAATTGAGAATATATTTTTTCCTGAATACTTTATTTAAATCAATATTTTCTTCTAAAGCTCCAATACTTTCAAAAAGAAAAATTCAGAAAATGATCGAAATACACAAAAATGGATTTAGAGAGTTACAGTAGCCATCATCCCTCTTATGATTTCCAAGATGGCTGGTGTGTCTACTGCCATAGGGATAGGCGAAACTATTGGTGGTGTTGGAACCTCCGGATACTGCGGTCCAGCTATTGGTTCTACTATCACCTCGTCTTGGATGTTCTCTTGAGGCAGTACTAGCCTTTGTTGCTGACCAACATGGTCAGGTTGTTCATGTTGCCCTTGTTGTTGCTGTCCAGCTCTGACAGATGCGGACGAAGTGCCCCTAAGAAAAAGGGACAAGAAAGCAATCAAACGATCGGACAAGAAAGATTAATGAAGCCAAAGGATACCAGAATGTCAAGTTAGGGTCGAGAGTAACGAATCATGAGATCAAGAGGAAACATGTGTGATTGAGACATCCTATAAATTAAAATACCCCACAAGTCTGAAATCACACCTGTATGGGCCAGCACTAAAACCTTGTCACGCCCCAGAACCAGAATATCGGAGAGCGGGAGAATGACTCAGCCAGCTACGTATTACGGGTAGATGAATACCGTATAATACGATCAATACTGTCTAAAAGATGAGGGGGTGCATATTATATGAAAGTCTCACTAGGATTACTTGACATCTATTGTCTCAATCATTCAAACAAGAAGCAATAATAGAGAACATGTAAGATAAAGCAGTAAGGCGTCCCGAACGCTCAGTCAAAATGTTCTTAAGTTCTGGCTGTACAAAATATAGCCAGATGATATAGCAAGATATACACAATTGTTATCAGCTGCAGTCTGACTTAGTTACAATTATGTAAAGGTAAGTGCAAGACAATCCGAGTAACATGTCGGTGCCAAGTGGTAAAATGTAAAGTAAGTAGCAAAACGAGAAGGGAAGTAGAGAACCCACTCGTGTCCTCTTGCGATCATCCCTCTAGTATTGACCATCTTGGAGGTAGAAGTAAGCTGAGTCCTCGGGAACTGGCTCTAAATCTGGCCATGTAAAACCAGAGAGGTTAGACCTCTAATAGCAAGTACCACAAGGAAGCACAACATGAGAATTAAAACCAGTGGTAAGAGTAAGAATATGATAAATAAGTCTCCGCTTGCTACTGTGGTTCACACAACATCACGACACTTCAAACCAATTTCCCAACCAAACGAGGACAGAAGTTGACCCTTCATGTCCTGACATTCTGATCATCTCAGTTAGTGAATGAAGTAAGTATAGTACACAAACAAATCGATTTAATCAGCAATACAACTACTACGGCTTGCTAACTATAAGTTCTAAGTTACCCTGGAAATATGCAATAAGGGATTCCTCAGTTCTTACAAAGTACAAAAAAGGCTAGTCTACCCAATAATTAGTTGCGCCAGTCATGAATTAGACGAATCCCGGCGGGACGCCCGTCATCAGTATACAGTAAATAAATATAAGCAGATACCGCTCCCTGCCCGTGTGGCAGATTTGCAGTATCTGTGGGAACCAGCCGGCATGTCAGAGCACTAATTGTCCCAAGGATGGCGGCCATGTAAGAACTCGAAAATCAATTCTCTCCATGCAATTATTATTTTATTTAACTTAGTAATCCTTATGTTAATTGAAATCCCATGTCGTAGATCATGGTCATTCAGAATGAGTACTTTCGTACAAAGTACGATATGCACAACTCTACAACGATGCCCGTGCGGTTAGGTTGTAGGTCTTACATAGCGTAATGCTACAATCAAACCTAGCCACGAAATAATCATTCCTTGACTGTAAGATACACATGCTACTTTTCTAGAAAATAAGTTGAAGTCTGCACGTATCTATATGCCAATGTTCGGGATCGGCTAGTCGATTGTAATGGTTCATATTTAATATGAACGTGTCTTATTCAGTTTCAGTAAGACGACTAGCCAGTCTCTTTAGTTCCAACTTGGAACGCATGATCAATCATTTAGTCAAGATAACAATCAATGTCAACTCGTGCCAAGGCATGAAAGTTAAACTAGTATTTAGTATGGTCGAGCCTATAACTCTCAGGGTTAAATTCCAGTCATACTGGGTATCCATAAACCAATCGGGACACAGGGCACATTCCACACCACAATAAGTATTAAAATATTAGCATATCATGATTATATCGAGTTTATGTCAAAAAGGCGTAAGGATATAGTAAGGGATGCCATGAACGCCTAAGGAGTACGCTCGATGAATTACGCCAACCCAGAAGAGTACGCCCAATTAAATATACGTAAAGAAAATTTATGCGTGAGGGAAGTTTACGCATGAAGGAATAAAGCTTACGCGTAAAGGAGCACGCTCAATAAAGGAATAAAATTGCGCGTAAAAACTCGTCTTACACCAAGCCAGAGGAGTACGCGTAAAGAATAACGTTACGTGTAAAAACTCGTACGTGTAAAGGGTCAAGGTTTACGCATGAATCTTGTATGCGTAGTCAGAGTTTACGCATGAATGAATATACGTAAAGAATAGTATTACATGCGTAAAGGAAGTACGCGTAAAAATAATATTACGCGTGAGCCATTATACGCGTAAAGAATAACGTTACGCGTGAAACATTGTATGCGTAAAAGAATAACATTGCGCGTAAACTTGTACGCGTAAAGAATAATGTTACGCGTAAATGAATTTGTGTAAAGAATAGTATTGCACGTAAAACATTGTACGCACAAAGGAAGTACACCAAGCCAGAGTAGACTTGCGTATTCCAGATTTATGCCGACACGAATGATCGTTGGCGTAGAGCTTGAAATTACGCGGACACGTAAAACGTGGGCATAGAGAACCTCTCGAACTCCAATTCCATGAAACCTTCAATCGAAGCCAAAAATGGGACTTCCATGGATCAAAATGGGGGTATAACACAAATCTCAACAACCTGGACTGCTCAAAATTTGGAAGTAAGGAAGTTTGAGAGATCAAAACCATTAAAATCCGAAAATAGCAATTTCTAGATCTACAAAATAAAACTCTCAAAACGAAAAATATCAAGTTCTAAACTATCTTAGAATCATGGAAGGAAGCTAAATGAACCATAAAAATATGGGTTCTCATGTGGAGCAAGATGTACTTTCCTAAGCTCTTGGTAGGTGGAGAGAGTTATGAGGAAGAAGAAGAGTAATGAGAATAAGAAGTAATGAAAAGAGAGAAAGGGGTTGGGGCTTTAAATAGAATGATGGTAGGTAGGGGGTTGGTCAGGTTAATGGTGAACCACCAAAATCCAAAAATAAACCAACCCAAGCCGGACCCAAGAGCAAAGCAAAAGCAAAAAATAAAATACAGAAAAATAATTAGCATGAAATTAAAGAATTAGCTACAAACAAATGTAGGATAAATATTAAATAGATACATTCAAGCCGTACACGTATTAATATACACATTCTAGGAACGGGGAGTGACACCTACCAAACTAAAGCTTACTCATCAGCAATGGTTAGCAATGAATAGTATCCCTTTATACAGGGCACAACAAGTTTTTACTGCCTACGAGAAAGCTCCGGTTGGGATTTTACCTCCTGCACCAAAAGTTTCCACCCTTGCGAATACAGATGTCTCTGTTCCTTTTTCATCTGTTGAACCGACTATTGAAAGTCCGCTACCTACTCACATGTACAGTCAACAATCAGTCCATCTCATAAAAAAATGGGCTATGACTTTCAAAAAGCGAAAGGCTTGAATAATGGTATAGGTATGCGAGTTCCTTTACAAATTCAAGGTCAGAAATCCTCCGTCGGATTAGGATTTGAGGTTCCTCATAAAAATCCTCATAAAAAGATGACTAAGGGAAAGAAGACTAAATCCTGTAATATGGTACTTCATTCCCCTGAGTCTGAAGAAGAAAATTTTGCTAGTACAAGATCTGGAAATGACTACCACAAAGATTACGAGGGAACTTCTAAAGAAGCAGATGATGTCGCTGAAACACTGCCGACTCAGTCATCTTCTATTCCTGTTGAGGCAAGACCTTCTAAACCATCGTTGGTTGAAAAAGGGAAACAAAAGGCAGTACGTTTTGACATCCCGCTGAAGTCTGGTTCAAATCAAGGGTTGATGAAACCCTATAAGTTTGACATTCTAGCCCAATTAACCAATACTCCGGCTAGACTTTCTATCTTTGAGTTACTCCGTCTTTCTAAAGAAAGTCGAGAAACCTTGAGTGAAGCATTGCTACAGGCAGATTTATGCTTGGCCCAGCTCAAAAGTCCTGACAATACACCAGTGTTATGTCCCTAATGCCACAGTGTGATGGAATCAATTCCTAATATTACTTTCACACAAGAGGATATGTTGTTGAAGCATAATCGACATGACAGGCCTTTGTGCTATACAGGGTATATTGACTCTACTGAAATTGACAGGATTTATATCGATCATGGGTCTTCCATTAGCATTATTCTTCAGAGTATGCTACGACCCTTGAGGATTCCTACTGGTTAGTTGACTTACACTAGTACGACAATTGTTGGTTTCAATTATGGAAGAAGTAAACCATTGGAAAAAATTCGTCTGAAGATTCAAATAGGTGATCTTCGAACCATGGCAACTTTTTATGTTATCAACTCAGATGTATCTTATAATATCCTCCTTGGAAGACCATGGATACATGAGCATAACATTGTACCTTTAACTCTCCACCAATGCTTTAAGTATGTGGATTCTCAGGGGACTGTAAAGACAAAATTTGCAGATCTCAATCCTTTTAAAGGTGTTAAAGCCTACTTCTCGGATTCAATACTTTATACACAGGAGCATGTGAAGAAAATATCTGATATGGCTGAAGATCGATCGCCTACAGAAGATCAATCAATTTCAGAAGATCAATCGCCTTCAGAAGATCAACCTTTGAAGATTAAGGTTAAAGGTCGAATTCAACCCCAATCTGTCAATGATGAACCTTTGATGATTAAAGTTAAAGGAAGAACTCAAGCTACATCTGATGAAGCTGTGAGGATTCCAGTCAAAAGTTGGGTTCAAATTAACACCAGTGATCAGCCTCTCATGATCAAAGTTAAAGGACGTACTTCTCGTATAACTGATCCAGAACCACTGGTTATCAACTTTGGAAAATCTATGCCGAAGACGGATGATGGTCCGTTAATGACCAATCCAAAGTGTAGTAATCAGTCTTTCAATTATGTAAATATTGATCAATCTGTGTTTGCTCATTTTAATAAAGATTTCCTTTTGGAGTATATGGTTGTCAAATTTATTGAAAGAATGACTTTATCTGTTGATAATCAAAGTCATCAACATAAAATTGACATAAATATAGAGAAAACCTTATATATTAATCATAAAGAGAATTCTTTTCCTTCTCATGTTGATGTTGGACCCTATGCTCAGAGGTTCCTGACATCTTCTCCTTATTTACTGCCTGCTGCCTCATCATCACAAGCTTGTGTGGTTTATAGACATCATGAAGAATCTTATTTCGTGATCCCGTCTACTAAGAAATACAAGCATTAAATTGTGTTTGGCTTGGCTAGAAATATTCCTGTTATTTAGACAGATAATCTCGAAGAGAAAGATAAAGGAAAAATCATAATTGACAAATATAGTCAATAATTTCTTAAGATTATCCAGAATATGGAATATGATTTGAAAACCATGTTAGGTCTCAATCAAGGCAATGGTAGACGATTACCATTATGTGGTGATCCATTTTATCAACGAATCCGTCATGGTTTGGGATACGATACATCCCACATGTTTAATGAAGATATGGAAGAAGAATTTCCTTCCAGTTCTTTACAATCCTCAGATTCTGAAGGAGTCCAGTATGTTGAATTTGAGCACGTCTTTTCAGTTAATATGGTTCAAACCGATGATATGTCTGAACTATTTGAAAATGACCCTTGGGCACAACAAATGGATACTCAATGGGAGCTTCGGTTCGAACAGCGATAGCCACCCACAGAAGATGAAATCGTCCAGATTGATGTTGGAGACGAAACTACGTCAAAGCCAATATTTATCAGCAAAAATCTTTCCGAAGATGAAAAAGAAGAGTTAATAAAGCTGGTAAAATAATATATCGATATCTTTACATGGAGCTATGAGGATATGCCAGGTTTCGATCCTAAAATAGCTACCCATAAACTCAATATCCTTCCTAATGCCAAACCTGTAAAACAACAGCAACGATGCTTTTGACTTGATATGATGGATGCAATTAAAGCAAAAGTTAAAAAGTTGATCACATGTGGTTTTGTCCGTGAAGAACAACACCCATATTGGATTGCTAATATTGTTCCTGTCATGAAGAAGAATGGAAAAGTTCAAGTTTGCATAGATTTTTGAGATCTCAACGCAGCTTGTCTAAAAGACGAATTTTCACTTCCTATCACTGATGTCATGATAGATAATATATGTGGTTTTGAACTCATGTCTTTCATGGGCAGATTTTCAGGATATAACCAAATTAAGATGCATCCAGGAGATGAAAAACATACTACTTTTCGTACACCCCTTGGAGTTTATTGCTATACAGTTATGCCTTTTGGTCTGAAAAATGCCGGTGCTACATATCAAAGGGCCATGAGCAATATCTTTCAAGAACATCTGCAAAAAATAGTTGAATGTTACGTAGATGATATCGCCGTCAAAAGTCGATTAAAAGATGATCACATTCAAGATTGAAGACGGTGTTCGAGTTGATGCGTCGACATCATCTAAAGAAGAAACCTACTAAGTCATTCTTAGGGGTTTCCAATGGCAAGTTTTTGGGATTTGTTATTACTTCTCAAGGTATCCATGTTGATCCTGATAAAGTCAAAGCAATTCTTGAAATGCGTCCTCCACGTAATTTGAAAAAACTCCGTGGCTTTCAAGGTCGCATTGCTTATATCAGGAGATTTACATCAAATCTTTCTGGGTGTCACCCTCATTTTCCGTATTTTCCGTATTTCCCGTATTTCGTATTTATACTTGTATCTGAATTTTGGTATGTATTTTTATTTTTCTCAACTTGTGGGATTTCGGTATTTCTCGTATTTTGGGTTTTGGCATGGCTCGATTTTAATTGGTTTGGCTCGGTTTTATTGGGTTGGTTTGGTTTAGTTTGGTTTATAGGTGTTGGATCACCTTAACCTATGCTACCCCCTCAACCCACCACAACTCCCCTCTTTATATCCCTACCTACCACTCTCTCTCCTCATAACCACCATTTATTTCCTTTTTCTTCTTCTTCTCCTTCCTCTCCATAACTCTCCCAACCCTAGGCAGGTGCATCTTGCCACTACATGAGAACCCTATTTTCTTGGTCCATTAGCTAGATTAGGACATGGTGATCAACATTAGTTCTTGGCTTTTTGTGATTTGGTGTCTCCATTGCTCTAGATCTAAGTTTTCCTATTTTCCGATTTTGTATGGTTTGATCTATTTTAGTTGGATGTTTATGGGTTTTGATGTTTCCATGTGGAAGAGCATTCAATTCCACCCTGGTTAGAACTTTGGAAATCTGGATTTGGAGTTCGGATGGCCAAGTTATGAGGTTTTGAAGTTTTGGAGCCATGAGAGCTTCTTCTCAGCCACGGAGAAGAAGACCCAGCCCCCTGCGTGCGTGTTTTTACGCGTACACAGCTCTCTGCTTGCGTGCTTTTGCACGTACGCAGCTGCTTCCTTGAGCGTGCGTGACTTTTCACGCAGCTGCTTCCCTGTAGCGTGCGTGACTTTTCACGCAGCTGCTTCCTTGAGCGTGCGTGACTTTTCACGCAGCTGCTTCCTTGAGCGTGCGTGACTTTTCACGCGGCTGCTCTCTATAGCGTGCGTGACTTTTCACGCAGCTGCTTAATTGAGCGTGCATGACTTTTCACGCAGCTGCTTCCTTGAGCGTGTGTGACTTTTCACGCAGCTGCTCCCTTTAGCGTGCGTGACTTTCACCTACGCTGCTCTCTCAGCGTGCGTGACTTTTTGCCTTTTGTCATGAACTTGATTTTACTTGATATTTTATTTGATATTTTACGCCCATTTTATATCCTTACGCCTTTTGTCATGAACTTGATTTTACTTAATATGTTTGGAATGACTATTGTACATGGCTTGATATGACAAGGAACTAGCATAACACGATAGTAACCCGTAGTGGTGTACTCCTGACATGACCAACCTGACATGATGGTGGCCCGTCGTAGCGCACTCCTGACAAGTACCCTGACATGATTTATCTTGATAACTTAACTTGACTTGCCTTGACACCGTGGGTGGTTCTTTCTTGCTTGATTGTTAAATCCACTTGTCCAGTCTTGCATCATATCTAGGAGGGGACTCCTGAGTACCACGGTCAGGAGTACCTACTGAAATGGACTAAGGTTAATGACTAGTATAATTCACTAGACATGAAGAGATGTTTCCCAGTTACAGGCGATCCTGTTATCCCGGCCGCAAATGTTTGGACTTATAGCCTGCCGACGAGTAGGGCACATTTCCAGCCCACTGTTATGTGGGGCACTCTTGATTGTCACTTTAATGATTGAACTCTATTGTCACTCTAATGTATTGAACTCTCTAAATTGTCACTATAATGATTACCTGGATAACCTGGATAGCTGCAGGGCCTGTGACTACTTGGAGCATCTCATTGCATCTTGCTAGTAACTAGGATTGTGATAACCCTAGTTAGTTAATGTAGAAAGCCGTAGGCAATGATTGGCCGTGATTGCTTGGATGGAGTCTAGTCCAGTATAGTATTGTCTAGGATTGATTGATTGTAAGATTGTACCAGAATGATTGAAAGATTGTCACTCCAGATTGTCACTATAATGATTGTCACTCCAGATTGTCACTTTAATGATTGTCACTCCAGATTGTCACTATAATGATTGTCACTCCAGATTGTCACTATAATGATTGTTACTCCAGATTGTCACTATAATGATTGTCACTCCAAATTGTCACTATAATGATTGTCACTCCAGATTGTTACTTGCCCTGATTTCTTATATTTATCTTGCCGATAAATGGTGAGAGAAACCAAGTTCCGTTCAGACGAAGGGTTACAACCCCGATCCTTGTTTGGTTTACAGGTTGTAACCTAGCTATCTGAATAGTCACATGGTTATCTCATCGTATATCATCCTGACATGCTTTTCCATATGTCCTGTCTTTTAGTGATTCTATACAAGATTATCTTTTATAATTACCCATCATACTTTTTCTTAAATTACTGTCTCTTATTATGTAATTATATTGTTGTGCTAAATTGCTGGCTTTGGTTCTTATTTTGTGGCCTCCTTTGTGGCACTTGCTCTTCCTGGGGTCTGACCCAGCTGGTTTTGTATGGCCAGATACCGGAGCAGCAGTAAAGGATCTACCTGTCTTCCAGCCCGATGGTGGTCACCAGGCGTAACCAGGGCATCGAGTGGGTTTCTTTTGTTCTCCCACTGTAATATTGTAAATTATTCTTTTGAGGCGTTTAGCCGACGAGCAAGTGTTAGCTCGATTGTACTTACTTACTGTCTGCCTACGGGCTGTAATATGATTGACAAGCCCCGGGGGTTGATCATGTATGACTTAACTCTTGCTAGTCCTTACATTTTGTACGATTAGCTTCATGATCATCTGGATATGTAATGTTTGGGACGCCTTACAATTGTATATTTGGAGATCTGATATCTTGTGATTATTATTAGCTGGTTGAGATTGAGACAATAGGCTATTTTATGACCTTAAGAGACTGATGAATTGTAGTAAAACCCTCACATATCTAGACAGCCGTGACCGTATAGCGGTGTGGATTCCATTCCGTTATACGTAGCTGGCTATGTCTGCCCCCGCTCTCTAGTATTCTGGTTCTGGGGCGTGACACTGGGAGATGTCAATCTTTCTCTCGTCTACTAAAGAAGGGTGTGTCTTTTGTTTGGGATGAAGCATATCAAAAAGCATTCAATGACATCAAGCAATACATTACAAATCCACCTGTTTTAGTACCCCCAGTAGTGGGAAGACCATTTTTGCTGTATGTTCGAGCATTAGATCATTCTCTTGGTGCTCTTCTTGCACAGAAAAGTGATAAAGGTTATGAATAGGCAATTTACTGCCTCAGTCGAATGATGGTTGGGGCTGAACACAAGTATACTCCTGTGGAGAAAGAATGTCTAGCCTTGGTTTTTGCCATTCAAAAGATGCGACATTATGTATCGGGACAGACTATTAATGTCATATCCAGAATAAATTCGATTCGGGTATTAATGAAAAATTCGAGTATCCTTAACTCCCGGTTAGCTACCTGGGCAATGTTGCACACTCCCTATGATATGGTCTACATACCTCAAAAATCAGTGAAGGGTCAAGCGTTAGCTGACTTCTTAGCAGCTCATCCTATACTTGAAACTTTTAAGCTATATGATGACATTCCAGATAAAGTTATAGATTGCAACATGACTTTGAGGGATGATATTTGGCAACTATACTTTGATGGTGCATCACGAGTTGGGCCTAAAGGCAATATTGTCTCTGGAGTAGGCATCATCTTGGTCTCTCCTGATAAAATGGTCATATACCGTACTTATTCTCTCTGTGAACCATGTTCCAATAACGTGGCAGAATATAATGCTCTGCTAATCGGTCTTCAGATAGCAAAACAATTAGACATTGAGTTCTTGGAAGCTTATGGAGACTCTCAACTGATTGTCAATCAGGTCAGAGGGACATATGAAGTCAGAAATCCTGACCTCATTCCTTATCATCAAGTGGTAATCGGATTGGCTCTTTCATTCAAAGGATTCTTCATTGAATTCGTACCATGTTCTTAAAATTTGGAAGCTGACGCTCTTGCTAGTCTAGCTGCAGACTTAGCAGTTCCAATTAGAAGACAAAATACCATCACTTTGTTGGATAGAGACCTATTCTGTGTCAAGAATAATTTGCATATCGAACAGAGTTATGTTACCGAATCAACTTCTCAACAAAGGGATTGGAGAAGTCCATTTATTGATTATGCGGTTTATGGGATTTTTCCTGAAGATCCAAAGGAAGCTGCATCAATCAAAAGACGATCATTTCGATTCTATTATGATTCTTCAATGCATATGTTGTATCGTCGTTCTTATGACAGACTTTTATTGCGTTGTCTTTCAGAAAGTGAGGCCAAGCAAACACTTCGTGAAGCTCATGATGGAGTTCGTGGTGCGCATCAACCAGGTCAAAATTACAGGACCGTATTCGAAGAATGGGTTATTATTGGCCTTCCATGATAGCAAATGATGTGGATTATGCTAGACGGTGTAAAGCGTGTCAGATTCATGCTGATTTTATTCATCAACCCTCTGAATTCTTACATCCTACAACAGCTTCTTGTCCTTTCGAAGCTTGGGGTATGAATATTATTGGTCCGATTAATCCCCCTTCTGTCAAAGGACATCGGTTTATCCTGTCCATGACTGATTATTTTTCTAAATGGACAGAAGCAGTTCCTCTTGTTGAAGTAAAAACGTCTAATGTGGTTAACTTCATCAAACATCATGTCATTTATCGTTTTGGGATTCCCTGAAGGATAATCCCTGATAACGGACCACAATTTGCCAGTCAGGCATTTTATTGATTTTGTGACAAGAATCGGATCCAGAACTTATCTTCTACAGCTTACAATCCAGCTGATAATGGTTTAGCAGAAGCTTTCAACAAAACTATTATTAAACTTCTCAAAAAGTTCGTCTCTTCTAATAAACGTGATTGGAATGAGAAACTTGGAGAATATTTATGGTCTTATCGAACAACGGTCAGAACTCTAACCGATTTTAAACCATTTTTATTAGTTTGCGGATGTGAAGCTGTTCTTCCACTGGAGATCCAGATACCATCTCTTAGAATAGCCATTGCTAATGAGCTAACTACGGAGAATAATGACCGCTTAAGACTCCAAGAACTTGAAGGTTTGGATGAGAAGCATCTTCAAGCGCAATAACACATTGAGCTGTATCAAGCCCGTATATCTCGAGCTTTCAATCGCAAAGTTAAAGAAAGGGTATTTAAAGTAGGAGAGCTAGTTCTAGCTGTCCGAAGACCTATGGTTATGACTCATAAGAGTAAAGGCAAATTCCAAGCTAAATGGGAAGGTCCTTATGTAGTCAAAACCGTATTCTCCAATGGTGCTTATAGGTTATCTAAACCTAATAGAGATTTGCTCATGATGTCGATCAATGGTAAATTCTTGAAGAAATATTACGTTTGAATTTCTTCTTCGTTTCCCAGCTACCAAGGTTTGGTTAAGCTGATTATTTATTCTCCTAAAAGAGAATTTTGATTTTCTGTCTTACTAGCTGATTTCAGAAAGAAAAAGATTTATTATTTATCATGTCCTCATTACCTCTGAATAAATATTAAATCTATTTCTTTTCATTATTATCTATCATGTCCATATTACCTCTGAATATATATTAATCTATTTTTTTTGAGTCATTACGATCTATTATGTTCATATTACCTCTGATAGTATTATATACTCTAAAAAGAAAACAAGATTTATTATCTATCATGTCCACATTACCTCTGGATAGATATAATATACTTTGTGGAGTTTGGAAGACTTATTATGTCCATATTACCTCTGATAATTGTTTTCTATCTCACACATATTTTAAAATATATTTCATTTATTTCATGATTGGAAATAGTACATCGGCAAAATAAAGAAAATGACAGAAGATAAAAATTCTTGATTGAGTACAAAAGATTTCTAAGATGGAGCAGACAGATCTTCAATCAGTTTCTGTAATTCAGCCAAACACTTTTCGCGAGAGCCCAATATAGTTGTATATGCTATGGTTCTTCGAGCTTCTGCTGTACAGAGGTGGGAGAGTTCGGCAAAGGCATATATCATTTTGTCTTTGGCTTCTTCAAGAGTTTTGATTTTTGATTCAGAACCAAAGATCTGTTCTTCCAAAATGGAACTTTGCCTCAAGAATTGATCTATCTGCCGTCATCCGGTTTTGCTCCTCCTTTAATCGAGCTAGCTCAGCCTCGACTTCACAAATTTTATCATTTTGTTCATGAATTCTGATATTCATTGAGTCGTAGGCTTGTTGATGCTGCTCCAACAAGGGTTTATTTTCTTTCAAAAAGGTCCTCTCCACGGCAACCTTATTGCTATAATCTTGAAGAGATTCTTTGAAGATGGTTTCTCGAGTTGTGTACTCATTGGTGAGAGCATCATACTCGGATTGGATGAGGCTTTCTATAGTCCCACTTGACAACCTTAGATATTCCTTGATGGGTTGTTCAAGTCCTTGGACTATTTTCTGCAGAGCTGCTGCCCTCTCGGTATCATTAAACATTGCTATATTGTCTAGTAGCAATAGCACTTTTCAAGCTCTCATAACTGAGGCATTTCTTCAAAACCATCTTGATCAATGCTGCTAAAGTTTTATAAAAAGTTTCAGTATGAATCTCTACCAAAAGATTCGTATCAGCATTGGAGCTTGGTGTATCAATGATATCTATCAATCTCTTTTCTTGAAAGTCGGAGACAGATGCTGTCGTTGCTGTGGTAGCAAGCTGAGTCAACGATCTATCTGTTATCGTTACCATGGCTAATTGAGTCCCAGGGAGTTCTGGGACTACATCAACAGCAACCTTTTTTGCTACCTCCGGAGGATGAGTTTAGGTGGTAGGGGATGGTATTATGGAGGTGCTGCCTCCTATGTTCGATTCAGACTCGAACACACTGTCTCAAGAACTTGACTTGGACTGGAAGAAGTAATTGATGTTGTCGCTACATCTACAGCCTCAACAATCTGTTCTTGAGCAGCAATTGATTCTTGGAGCACTGCTGGCTCTTCTCCTGTAATTGGCACTTCTTCTCTTTTTTCAGCAAGAGAAGGCAATTCTTGATGTGCCTCTACTATAGGCTCTTGTTGTATCTCCATAGATAGAGAACCTTCCGTAGAAGCAGAATCTTCTTTTGAAGAAGAACTCCCGTCTTCAGATTCTATTTCCGCTTCATGAATAGTCTTTTGAGGAGGAGGAGGAGCAACGGGCCTTGCCACAGTGATGATACCTACAAAGATTAAGCAAAATAGTCAATATACAAAATCATAATACATATTTTCCTATAAATTTTGTGTAATATTTTTTTACCTGGAGTAGGTGCAGGACGCGACAAGAGTGCGTCATAATCCATATCCCAGTCATCATCTTCTAATTCAAGAGCCGGTTTATCCGAGGGGATGGGTTCCGGATCAACAGCATGAGTTATGGCGGTGTCTTCAACAGCTTTCGCCTTTTGTGGCGAAGTGAGATGCAACGAAGTGCTGAGTCGTCCGGAAGATAGGACTCCTATAACTTCTGTTGCTGCTGCTGGTTGTGGTGCTGAAGACCCTTGTAACGCCCCAGTCCCAAAATACGTAGGACCAAGTACGTAGACATGCCAGCTGTATACATATGAAGTACAGGGCCTTGTATGTGTACATAAGCTGTAAATGCAGTAATCCAAGACAAACTAAATCTTATCCACAATAAAAAAATAATAATATAAAATTAACTTGAATATTTATGGTACAATCGTTGGGCGGAGACAAAGTCCACTACCAACTATCTCAATGAAAGAAACGTACAAGAATCGATCCATAAAATGGCAAGACGAACCAAGCGCAATCGTCTTCGAAGGAATGGAGAGAATCACGGCCTTGGCTAGAACACCTGCAGTGAATCATGAAAGCACACACCTGGGGAATAACCAGGTCCTCAGACGGACGTAGCAAGATACATGAAGAACAAGCTAATATGAACTGTCAGAATAATAAAATAATATATAAAAGACTTTCCTAGACACAAATATGTAAAGGAGATTCTAACCGCCTAATGTGCAATTTAGAGGACAACTTTCATGCGTATGGGTGAGATTTTAGGCTATGTGTACGTAACTGGCATCCAGTCATCTGTATCCGACCGTAATGTCCAAAACGTCAGAGGGTATCTGCAAATAAATTGCCATAGTTCCATTCGGAGACTGTGGTTTACCTGTTTGGATTCCCATATGCACTAGCGACTGTCCTCCCCCAATATTTTCCACACTGTTCAAGTCATGTCCATGGCTCGTCCAGTTTTGTAACTGCTTGAGTCTCTAAAACCCTAGTCATAACAGTTACGATCATCTACCGTCACACAACTTTAGAGATGGTCAGTCCATAAGTCGTGCCCCTAGCAAACTGTCTACAACCGTGTAGTGTGTGTGTCATGGCCAAGGAAGATATAAAGATATCCCCCAAAAAGAAGGTAGTCCGCTAACACTAAGTTAGCATGCATATAGTAAAGTAAAACGACTAATAGAGTCGCTTGCACCCAAGTGTGACTTGGACGTGCAATTTATAACAAAGAAAACTAACAATATGAAACAAAATAAATAATACAGAAAATGAATAATTTGACAGTTAATTAGCAAGGTATACTTGCCTGTTGTGACGCCTGGTGAGCTGTCTGGTGTGGTGCGATGGTCACGATGGCACAAAATCCGACTTCGATGTTACAACTATGCAAAGGGTCTCAGATGATGGCAAGGACTGGTCCATCGGTCCAGGACGGTCAATTTGGTTAGGGTCGATAGGAGGAAGGACATGTTGGCGAGGGGATATGAAAATGGGTTTAGATATGGGAAATAAGATGATCAAAGAAAATGGATAAATAATAAGATATAGAAAACTATTTACAATACTCGAAAATAATTTTACGCAAATACTTGTAAATATTTTATATATATAAAAAATTTGAAAACTACATTATTATTAGTCAATATAGTTAGATAGATATTTTTGATACCTAGAAAATATGATAAGAATACAAAATAATATATTAGTATCTTCAAGGTTTTGAAATCCATGCATGTAACGCCAAACTCATATGTATCTATAATCTCAAAAGTACAGGTAAAATATTTAGACAACAAATTTTATCAAGCCCAAATATATTTTCAAAACAATCGATCACTTTTTTTAAGGCTTAAAGTAGTAATAAATTTCAAATAATAATAACTAATAATTAACAAAAATAATATCAAATTTTTTTATAATTATTAAATACCAAATCATGGTATATGTACCTAATAGTACATACACCCATATGCAAACTTAGAGAATTTGAATATAAAAAATCTTTTTACTGTACCCAATATTATAAACATCTTATTCTTCTCATTTTTATATATAATAATAATAATAATAATAATAATAATAATAATAATAATAATAATAATAATAATAATAATAATAATTATAGTAGTAACAGATACTAAAAAAAGAAAAGAAAATAATTAATAAAAATAAAACAAAATAATAAAATACAAAAACAACAAACAAAATGTAGTCTGACTACTCATATTATTAGAAAGAGGGGAGAGGGAGTGAGAAGAAAGGGAACTCGGGGAAGAGCGGGGGTCGGAGGACGGCTGCTCCGGCGGGAGAGGGAAGCTAGGGCCGCCGCGGATGAGCTGGACGGGGAAGGATGCCAACAGCGTTAGGTTCTCGAACGTATGGGGGTTCGAGAAGCGAGCGCTACGGTGGTTGCGTCGCGGAGATGAAGGCGGTGCTCGCCGGATCTGGTTGGATTTGGCGGTAGAGGTACCAGATATGGCGTCCAGGCGGTAGGAGCGACCAGGCGCGTTCTACATGACGAGAAGAATGGAGGCGGGGTACGGACGTCGGAGCTGTTCTAGCGGACGGAGGTCGTCGTTCGGTGTGCAGTCGAGCTGCGATAGCGGCGGAAGAGGGGTGTGGTCGGGAAAGGAGGCTCGGTCGCTGGAAATTTTAGGGATGCGGCGCTCGGGCACTGGTCGAGGCTTCACCGAGAGGTTGCCTACCCGGCAAAAATGGCACAAGTTAGGTTTTAGTTTTGGTTTTTCGCCGGAAGGGGTCGGGCGTGTGCGGCACCTGATTTGGGGAAACGGTGGCAGTGATGATGGATGGTCGATCAAGGGAAAGCGAGCGTGAGAGTGGTCGGGAGGTGAAGTCGGAAGGAGGAGAGTGACGTTTCGCTCGATGGCACGGTTCTTCGCGAGGGCCCTGGAGGTGGGTCCGGTTATGGTGGAGGAGCTCCGACGACAGACTCGATGCGGTGCGGCAGACGAAGATCAGGCCGGGAGGAGGTCGTACGACGTCGCATCGTGGAGAGCGATGGCAAAAAGTCCAGGTAAGGATGTTCCTCCTTCTTCTGGTGTGGTGGTGGCTTGGTGGTGGTGGTTGGTTGCCCTAGTTGTGTCGGCCATTGGCCGAGGGTAGGGAATAACGGAGAAGAAATCGGTGGTGGCTCAAAGTTGGAGCGGCGTGGTGAAGATGGTGGCTGTGGCCGTACAGTCAAGTGTCGACGGGGTCGGGTGACGGGGTGACGGTGGGTCTCAGCTTTGAGGCCTGTGATGGGGACCGGGATAACGATGACGTTAACGATGGTACGGGTGGTGGTGTCGGGGTTGGTAGGGTGGTCAGACTGGCAAGTCTGTGTTTGTGGTGGTGATGACTGGGGGACGACGATGTTTGGAGGAGGGGAGATGGACGGGTGGTTGGGATGACGAGGGCAGAGGTGGAGATTTATTTACGAGGGCTACGATTACGACGGGGATGAGATTTAGGTGAGGATTTATTTGTGTAGGAGTTGTCAACACGGAGGAGAATTTGTATTTTGTAAAATATGGAATAAGAAATTGGATGGGGGACATGGACACGATGCATGCACGTATACTTGTGGAGAAATTTATGGATGTGAGGAATTTATGGAGGAGTACCTGCCTATTTATAGGATGTGGGAATTCTCAGTTGGATAAGGATTAGAATTGATTTAAAACCCCAATAGATAATACCATATTAATTTAAATGGATTTAAAGCGAATTCAATCCAAATCCGAATCAAATTTAAATCTAGGTATATCTATCTTTACATTAAAAATAGAATCCATAAAATAAATTCATATCATAATAATTAATCTAAATATCAATCAGAAATATTTTTATAAAAAGTAAAATTATAATAATAATAAATTTCAAAAATTCATAATAAATACTAAGTATTAATAGGAAATAATTTCAAACTACATTTTTAATAATTTAGATAAAAAAATTTTGAAAGTAAACATAAATATTCAAATATTTAAAATACCTTATTGCTAAATAATTTATTATAATTAATAAAAATAAATTTTGAAAATATACATGAAATAATTTTCATGTGCTTTACACGAGTAAAAAATTCACATAAATCTAGCTTCTAAATTACCATTATTAAAATAAGATAGCATTTTATAAATAACTAAAATAAGAAGTTTTGGCAACCTCGATAGATATTTTCACTGCTTTTAATAAAAATAATTATTATAAATATTATTTTGAAACCATCACCGATAATAAAATCAAAAATCATTTTTCTAAAATATGTACCTCGCACATATTCGCACTCGACGAGTAAATACGAAAAATGTAAATTTTCGCACGACGTACAATACGACTATGCGACGTATAAATACAAAAAAATCAGTACTAAAAATATAGTAGAAATTTAGGGGTTTTACAACCCTTCTCCAGGTTGAGCTGAAGAAGATGTAATGTTTTGAGGCTCCTCAATAGGAGTTTCACTTTCTGGAGTAGCGACTCTCTGTCTGGAAGGCCCTTTAATAGTAGTCTTCTTCTTCTTTTCCCGGAGAGTAACAACTGTGTCTGGTTTCCGCTTCCGGGTTGTAGTGATGGTAATGGGTCCTGCAGCTGTTTTCCCAACTCCCATAGCGATTGCTTCCAGGTATTCATCTAGAACAACATCATCAGGTATGTCCGAAGGTACCATAACTGGTTCTTCGACGTCTCCTTCCTTTTCCCACCGAAGACTTTCCTTCATGTTGTAGTGTTTTGCGAAGGAACGAATGGAGGCATAAAAATGAGCATACGAATGAAGCATTCGTGGCTCAGTTGTACTTGTGGCAGTCGACACATAGAATTTGGCACCGGTGCATCCAGCACTGAAATACCGCCATGCCCTCGCGCCATCAACTAACTTTCCATAATAGTTGAAAGTAGTGGAAGGATTACCAACATGAAGCTGGTTATACCCGACCTGACGAGCGAACCGACTGGGTAGATACGGTTCGAAGATACAGTTGTCTTCAGTTCTGTACATCAGATGTGAGGGTCTGATGCATAATAGCCAATTAAAGATTGGCGCAGGTATCTCAGTCTTTTATCTACCCACGTCTTCAAATTGTACACCAAAACAGTCGGCTGGAACTGGTGGTCGTGTGCAGAAAAAATTCTACCCATAGAAGAAGTTTAGTGTTGCCCGGGTATCCGTCACTGAAGTCGCATTCCACGTGGCTTTACTAAACTTCTGGAGGAACACCTCCGCATCATTTTCAGGGCCTGGTGGCAATAAGTTGCAGTTGTGATGCAATTACCAGCCCATTAAATAAGTGTAGGACATCTTCACCCTAGAAAAATCTTTACGGTAAGGAGCATTATTGATCAGTTCATCACCAAATGCTCGCAAACCTGTATTTATCCGACATACCATTGTAGGTAATAGACTGAGTCTGGCCTTGAATACCAAACGTACTGCTGGCCATAGTATGTTTCGGTGAATTCTATCGACTGTACCAGTCCCTGGTACGACCCATCTTCGCAGCCACAGGGAAAGAAAGCCCGCCAGCAAGGCTTCCTTTGAGAGCTTTCGACTGCCATGTTTCAGATAGCTCAATGCTTCAGTTTTCGCAGGGAATTCTCCACCTTTGGTGGTCAAATACTTGTTCGAAGACTTATATGTGATCATCCAAGTGTTTATTATATCAGCAGAAATTATTAAACAAGGGTTGATGGGTTGAGCCTTGTTGTTTTGGAATCTCTCCTTATCATCCTTGGATATTCTATTCTTATGGTAGAATAGATATGTTGTCCATTTATTGATGTATGCCAAATGTGATCCACTCTCATACATAGTAGTGCAGATCAAATAATGACACATCAACTCTTGATATACTTCGACTAAACCAGGATTTTTCTTGCTGACCTCTGCTAGTTCCTGGTTGGAGGGAACATACTCTTCGTTTGGAACTTCCCCCATTGGTATCTTGGAGATGAATTGCATCTCATGGAGTGCAAAACCCATTTCACCTATTGGGGTTGCAAAGGTTCCTGTCGAGCTGATATACAACTCCATCAAAGCTAAGAACAAGTTATTGTTCATAGGTATGCCTTGACTTGTGGAGGCTACTGCTTCTAATAGTCCAATGGCTCGCAGTTCCGCTTCGAAGTTCTTCATGATCCAAGCACTAAGTTGAACCCAGTTCTTATTGTGAGGGGTCGTCCACCCTGGAAGCCTAAGGTTGACTTGGGGATATAGTACTGAAGCGTTCATAAACTTATTTATGAACATCAGTATCTGCACTGGCAGGATCAGAGCAGAGCCCTCGCTTGGTGTAAATCCAGGCCATAAGCCGAAGAAAGGAACGACACCACCACTGGGAGTACTTGAGTGATAGCCCATCTGGTTCTCATCCTACTTGAATATGATTCTCCCCGGTCTTCCATGACTGTTGGGAGTCAGATTCCAGATCATTCGTCTCGGATGAGTAGCATGAACAAAAGAGGAAAGGGGATAATCTCTTGGCATTGTTGGAAGATACATCACCCTTTCCCCAAATTTGAACACCCAAGTCTCCTTCTTGGGGTTTGTCTGAGATTTGAAGTCAATTGCATCCCCGAACTTGAATGTAGGCTTCAGATACAGCTGGCCATCCAGTGATGTCAATAGTTCTCCATTCATCAGAGACAGCAACATTCTATCTCCTTGAGCAGCTATCAATTGATGTCTGTCATGGGGATACTGCTTGTCGGTTTGTGGGAACTCGACATAGGATAAATTCTTCAGATAATTTGATCCCAGAATACCAGCAGGTGAGCCAAACACCTCAGAGAGAGGATGGGCCCCCAAGTCCACTACAAAAGAAGTTCAACAAGAAAAAATCAAGTTAGTAAAGAATTTAAGTATGAACTCTATGCAAATTCAAACTCTACTTAAATGACTATACATGAGTTTTTCGCGTAAAAAGTTCTCTGTTTTTTAAGAGAATTTGTTTTATGCAAGGGTTTTACGCAGTCTAAGAATAAAATTTATTACGTGTACTTTTTTCTTTTCAAAAAAATAAACTTTTACGTGTGAAAGATATAGTCTTGCGTATTTTTCAATTTTACGCTCACACATATAATGTGAGTGTATTTTTTAATTTTACGCTTTTGTTCAAAAATGTAAAATTTTACATGTGAAAAATATATAGTCTTTTGACTTGCGTATTTTTCAATTTTACGCTCGCACGTATAACGTGGGCGTATTTTCAGATTTTACTCTCGCACGTATAACGTAGGCGTATTTTCAAGATTCTACGTTGGCACGTACAACGTGAGCGTATTTCTAATCATTTTATTTATGCTGGCACGTATAACGTGAGCGTATTTCTGATTTTTTTAATTTATGCTGGCACGTATAACGTGAGCGTATTTTTCCATTTGGTCTTGAGTCGTCTTCTCTAAACGAAATCCTTGTTCGAAATAGGGTTTCTACCTATCATGGCTGGAGCCACGTTCGGGTTGGTTAGTGGTGCTGCGGCGGCATTGTAGGAGCATAAAAAGTTCTTCGTAGACTGAGTCAAAGAGATAGAGCTTTACACTCAAACGAGCTGTTTTACGCCAGGGATGGGTCAGCTACTTTACGCCAGGGACAGGCTGTCAAATCATGCATTTAATGCAAAGTAATAATGGGTCTGACATAAAGATCTACTGACAGCGTATAACACAGGATTCGAAGGGATTTGTTTTACACATAAACCAATATTATCGTTTAGTATATGGACTGAGCTATTTTACGCTCACAAGATGGCTTCTTTTACGCATGAATACTATATGAGCTTTTTACGTTCAAAGTTGACGTATGCATAAAGTTTATTTGGGCTACTTTTATGCTCAAGGTTGTTTTATCAACCACTTTACGCGAGAAGTCCATTTTAGGGCTATTTTACGCCTAGTCTACTACTTTACGCTCATAGTATATTTGGGTTATTTTTACGCCCGATCCTTCCTGAATACTTTGGAACGTGGTTTGCCTACGTAGTTTTCATGCCACATATCTCGAAGAACGTGTGTACGTGCATCCTATTCTTATTGAAATAATGGGACACGTGTCAACGTGTGTAGAGGATGACTTCAGTCATGGGTGGCCGTTACTAGCGTAAAGTCATGATTATTGCTGAGTTTTACGCACAAAAAAGCCAAGTCTATAAATAGGCTTATTTTTCTCATAACGGATAAGGAGAGATATGAGAGAATACAAAGATCAGAGCCCAGAGACTTTGATTTTTTGGAGCACTCTTCTTCAACCTTTCTTCTAGAACAGAGTGAAGCAAAGCAGGAAAGCATTCGACCTCGCCATCAGTGCCCAAGTGCGTCGATACCTTTCTGGTGACTTAGTTCTTCCAGCTGTTCATCTTTTTCAAGCAGTTCTTCTTTATCATCATCGTATGGTCCAAGGAACAAAGTGATTGCCTTCAGATCAGACTCCCATAGCAATACTTCCCAGAACATTTGTACTCGTTTGTACTTTTTCTCGTTTTATTTTTAAAAGCCAATTTTAGGCATTTTGTTAAGTGAAACGAAATGGCGACTCTGCTGGGGACGACCTTTTCTTCTGACGAGGAGGCAATTGCTCAATACGATGATGTGTCGATCGGATCGACAAAGAAGACACTGGTTGTACACTTCGACCAGACTGCCTACGAAGAAATGCTCCGAACTGGGGGTAGCACTCGCTGCTCCAATGTTCAGAAATCGCGGAAGGTGCGAAAAGTTTGGGTTCCCAAATCCAAGGCATTCTCGGATCTCCCTACTGTCTCTGCAGGCAAAGGAATCCTTCCTACTCCTGTTGTAGAGGCTCCCATCTGTGATGAGGCAGTCTCTACTGCGGTGGTACGCCATGGACGTAAAAACAAGTCTACCGTTTGTAACGTGGCAGACTCTCCAGTGTTACGCCCTGGGCATAAAAATCAGGTTTTACGCCCCGAGTAAAAACATGTCTCCCGTCTGTGACGTGGTAGACTCCACAACAGTACGCTCTGGGCGTAAAAATATGCTCCCGTCTGTGACGTGACAGACTCCAATACTTTACGTTCTGAGCGTAACAATAAATCTCCCGTCTGTGACGTGGTAGACACATAAAATTTACGCTCTACGCGTGAAGGAAAATCTCCCGTCTATGACGCGGCAGATACTCATGTTTTGCGCTCTATGCGTAAAGGTAAATCTCCTGTCTGTGACAGTGTAGATAAAATTTACAATGATGTTTCTGCCTCTAAAGTGAATATACCTGTACGCATGAAGCATAAAAACATAGTTGGTAAAACTTCTATTTTCAACCAACAACCCTCTTATACTGCTGTACGCAAGGTACCAAACCTTCAAATTACGTACAATAAAGATGGAGTCCTTAGTGCTCAAAAATCTCAGGATTTACGTACGCAACTCCAAGCACGTAAAAATGTACAGTTTGGTTCTACGAATGCAGCCAGTAATCTTCTTTATACACAAGGGACTAAACGTTTTTCTACCCCTAATGTAATAAAGAAGACTACTCCTTCTACTCCTTCTGATTTACGCGAGTTGCAAATGCAAAAGCGTAAAAATAAACAATCTCCCGAGACACTTCCCCAAAAAAATCACCATTGTGAGTGTCACCAGATTGTAATCAAATGTTGTTGCTCGACTTCTAAACGGTCAGTTTTTGACCGGTTAAGTTTCAATGCGCCTCAACAACAAGCTGATTAACATGAACATGAGGTGTCATATGCGTCAGTCAACATGGCATCTCATACCAACAGAGGACGACGTCAAAGTCGCAACACGTCCCAGACTCCAGGTCAACAACAATTCAACAGGCTTCTTGATTCCTTTGAAGGAGTATATCAGAATACTCGATCAAGAAGACAAAGACAGTTGTAGACTTCTGATTCAGAAGCTGGGGGTACTCAATATTTTGAGTCCGAGACTGATAGTGTCGATTCATACTTCTATACTAATCCTTCTGTATCTCCAAGAGAGGTTGAATCCTACGCTATTAGAGATGAACCGGAAACGTCATCTGCTAATACAGAACAACGTCTCACTGCCGTTGAGCAATCATTGAAGGACATGCTTACTATGATGCAAAGCATGCACCAGATAATAATGACTCAACAAACTGCTCAGCCGGCAGTAGTAACTCCAGTATAGGTAGCAGCACAAACTCTAGATAGTCAAGGGGCTGAAATACCTTTGAATATTCAAGAGCCTGCTGTTAACCAAAATTCTGCATCTCCAGATCCTATCATTCCAGAAGATGTACCATCTTCGGTCGGGGTTACAGTACATCCAACAACCGTTCAATCAAATATGCTTCCTCAAACCAGTGAAGCCATTCAAGCAGTGCGTGAATTAAAAGTACAGTTTGAAGTTCTAAAGCACAAAGATCAGCTCCAGAGGTTAGGAATTAAGCAACCTTATCCTCCTCATTGGAATGATGTACCCTTTCCACCGAAATTCAAGCCACAATTAATGGTATTATTTGATGGAAAGGCTTCTCCTAGTCAGTATATCAATTACTTTGATATTATGACTGTACATCTGCAGAAAAATGATGCTCTTCTCACTCGAGTGTTCATTGGGTGCTTGACGGGTTCAGCTTACGACTGGTATCGTAGTTTACCCGATAATTCCATTTCGTCTTTTGACGAATTTAAAGCAATATTTCTCTCCTGATTCTATGAAGGAGGCATGGACATGAATATGTCCTCTTTAATAGAAATCAAACAAAAAGAGAAAGTAGATACTCGGACGTTCATTGAACGTTTGCGAAAGGCGACTCTAAAAATGCCTCCTGGTATGACAGATTCAGCGTTGATTGATACATACAAGATGAATCTGCAACCATCTATTGATGTCTTCATGGGTTCCCAATTCGCAGATTGGGCCTCGTTTATTATAGCAGCAGTTTCTGCCGAGACTAATGGTAGGTTGGCTCGTGAAGATGGAATGATTTTTGTCTCAGAGGATAAAGGAAAGAAAGGTAATCCTGGTAATAATTCTGGCAATCGTATTGTGAAAGGAAAAGACACTCTTATGGTCAATCTTTCCAAGAACAAAACGACGCTGAATAATCAGGAGTCTTCTAAACCAAAAGAAGAATACTCTTTCGACGAAACTGATATCGCTGGGATATTCCAATGTCTAGTAAAGAGTGGCAAACTTCAGATTTCGGAACCAAAAAGGCCTAATGAGGTGAATCTGACTATCAATCCAAAGTATTGTATCTATCACAGATACATAAATCATCCCACCAGGGCTTGTTATGTTCTAAAGAAGAAAATCCAAGAGCTGATTAATGCCAATGCCATCGCTTTAACTAACGATGAGCATACGGTCACAACCAATATGGTTTCTCTTCAATTTGGAGATTTTTCTCCTCAGCAAGTCCCAGATGGGATTGTTCCAATCCCGAAGGCGATGATGAAGATTGTGAATATCCCACCTGCTAGAGAGGAAAATGAAGGATTATTGCCTCTCACATTAAAGAATGGTGAAATCATGTGGGTACATCCTGACTTAGTACCTGAAATGGAGAATGAAGATAAAACTTCAAAATCCAAGAAAGGTAAAAAAGTCAAAACCTGCAACATGATTTCTCATGTTATTCTAGATCATGATGATTTGGATCATCTATGGGATGGCATTCCTTTGGAAGATAGACTGAGAGGTTTGAACATATGTCCTCCAAGTCTGGCTCTTCATACCAATCTCAAGCTTACTCATCAGCAGTGGCTCGCTATGAACAGTGTTCACTTATACAGGGCACAACAAGTCTTCGCTGCTTATAAAAAAGCTCTTACAGGGATTTTTCCTCGTATCCCGAATCCTTCTCCTCTCGTAGCTACAGAGACGTCTATTCCTCATTCTCCTGCAGTTACAGAGATCTTTTCATTTTCCTCTGTTGAACCACCTGTTAAAAGTCCGCTGCCCATTCATTTATACAGTCAGCAATCAGTCCTTCTCATGAAAAAGATGAGCTATGACTTTCAGAAGGTAGAGGGTTTGAATTATGATAAAGGAATACGGCTTCCTTTACCAATTCAAAGTCAAAAATCTACTGTCGGGTTGGGTTCTGAGGTCCCTCATAAAAATCCTCACAAGAAGAAGGCTAAGGAAAGGAAGATTAAATCATGCAATATGGTACTTCCTTCTTCTGAGTCTGAAGAAGAAACTTTTATTGGTACAAGATCTAGGAAATAGTACCACAAAGATTATGAGGGATCCTCCAAAGAAGCAGAGGATGTTGAAACACCACCAACACAACCGTCTTCTGTTCCTGTTCCTGCTAAACCATCTGTGGTTGAAAAGGGGAAACAGAAAGCAGTATGCTTTGACGTCCCGTTGAAGTCTACTTCCAGTCAAGGGGTGGTGATGAAACCTTACAAATTTGATATTCTAGCCCAGTTAGCTAATACTCCGGCTAGACTATCTATCTTCGAGTTGCTTCACTTTTCTAAAGAAAGTCGCGAAACCTTGCGTGAAGCATTGCTGCAAGCTGACTCCGGCTTAGCTTAACTTAAGACTCCTGATAATATACCAGTGTCATGCCCACAATGCCAAAGTGTGATGGAGGTAATTCCTAATATTACCTTCACACAAGAAGATATGCTGTTGAAGCATAACAAGCATGACAGGCCTCTGTGCTACACTGGGTATATTGAATCCACTGAAGTTGACAGGATTTACATTGATCCTAGGTCTTCCATTAGCATAATTCTTCAAAGTATGCTAAGACCGTTGAGGAATCCTACTAGTGACTTAACTTACACTAGTACCACAATAGTTGGTTTCAACTCTGGAAAGAGTAAACCACTGGAAAAGATTCGTCTGAAGATTCAGATTGGTGATCTTCGAACTACGGCAACATTCTATGTTATTAATTCAGACGTACCCTACAACATCCTTCTTGGAAGACCGTGGATACATGAACATAACATCGTGCCTTCAACTCTCCACCAATGCTTTAAGTACGTGGATTCCCAAGGAGTTGTGAAGACTGAGTTTGCTGATATCAATCCTTTTAAGGGTGTCGAAGCTTATTTTTCTGATTCAATGCTCTACAAACTAGAGCATGTGAAAGAGATATCAAACATAGCTGAAGATCGATCATCTGCCGAAGATCAGTCTATTAATGAAGATCCGCCAGAAGAGCAACCTTTGAAGATCAAAGTCAAAGGGCGAATCCAATCCCAACCTGTCAACAATCAACCTCTGATGATCAAAGTCAAAGGAAGAACTCAAATTTTATCTGAGGAATCAGTGAATGTTCCTGCTAAGAGCCAAGTTCAACCTTTTATGATCAAGGTCAAAGGGCGTACTTCTCGTACGAATGATCCAGAACTACCATTGATCGTCAACCTTGGCAAGTCTACGCAAAAGTCGAATAATGGTCCATTAGTGATTAATCCGAAGCATAGCAGTCAAATTGTAAATGATGTAAATATTGATCATTCTGTACTTTCTAATATCAATGAAGATTTTCTTTTTGAGTATATGGCTGTCAAATTTGTTGAAAGAATGACTTTATCTTCTGCTGATCAAAGTCATCAGTATAAAGACGACATATACACAGAGGAAACATTATACATTGACCATAAGGAAAATACCTTTCCTCCTCATGTCGATGTTGGACCTTATGCTCAAAGGTTCCTAACATTTCTCCCTATCTTCTTCCTATTGCCGCTTCATCACAAGCTTGTGTAACTTATAGACGTCACGAAGAATCTTAATTCGTGATTTCGTCTGATAAGAAAAACAAGCACCAAATTGTGTTTGGCTTGGCTAGAAATATTCCTGTTGCTCAGACAGATGATCTGAGAGATAAAAATAAAGGAAGAATCCGAATTGACAAATATAGTCAACAATCTCTCATGATTATCCAGAATATGGGATATGATTTGAAGACTATGTAAGGTCTCAATCAAGGCAAGGGTAGACGATTACCATTATGTGGTGATCCGTTTTACCAAAAAACTCGTCATGGGTTGGGATATGATCCGTCCCACATGTTTAATGACGATATACAAGAAGAATTCTTTTCAAGCTCTTTACAATCATCAGATTCGAAAGAAATCCAATTCATCGACTCTGATATATTAGAGGAGGTTATTATGATGAATCTGAGCAAATATTCTCAGTCAACATGGTTCAAACTGATGATAAATCTGAGCCATTTGAGAATGATTCTTGGGCTCAACAGATGGACACTCAGTAGAAACTTCATTTTGAACAGCGACAACCACCTACAGAGGATAAGATTGTCCAGATTGATGTTGGAGATGGAACTACGTCTAAACCAATATTCATCAGTAAAAACCTTTTTGAGGATAAAAGGGAAGAGTTGATAAAACTGATCAAAGATTATATTGATATCTTTGCATAGAGTTATGAGGATATGCTGGGTCTAGATCCTAAAGTGGCTACTCATAAACTCAATATTCTTCCTAATGCCAAGCCTGTAAAATAACAACAACGACATTTTCGACCAGATATGATGGATGCAATTGAGGCAGAAGTCAAAAAGCTGATTACATGTGGCTTTGTTCGTGAAGAACAACACCCGGACTGGGTTGCCAATATTATTTCTGCCATGAAGAAGAACGAAAAAGTCCGAGTTTGTATAGATTATCGAGATCTTAATGCAGCTTGTCCAAAGGACGAATTTCTACTTCTGATTATTGATGTCATGATAGACAATACATATGGCTTTGAACGCATGTCTTTCATGGACGGATTCTCTGGATATAATCAGATTAAGATGCATCTAGAAGATGAGAAGCATACTGCTTTTCGTACACCTCTTGGAGTTTACTGCTATAAAGTCATGCCGTTTGGTCTTAAAAATGTCGACGCCACGTATAAATGGGCCATGAGTAATATCTTTCAAGAACATCTACGGAAGACAGTTGAATGTTACGTAGATGACATTGTTGTTAAAAGTCGATCAAAGGATGATCATATTCAAGACTTGAAGACAGTATTTGAATTGATGCATCAACATCAATTGAAAATGAACCCTACTAAGTCTTTCTTAGGGGTTTCCAGTTGCAAGTTTTTAGGATTTGTCATTACTTCTCAGGTTATCCATGTTGATCCTGATAAGGTTAAAATAATTCTTGAAATGCGTCCTCCTCGTAATCTGAAAGAACTCCGTGGCTTTCAGGGTCGCATTGCTTATATCAAGAGATTTATATCTAATCTCTCTGGAAGATGTCAACCTTTCTTCCGTCTATTAAAGAAGGGTGTATCATTTATTTGGGATGAAGCGTATCAGAAAGCTTTCAATGACATCAAGCAATACCTTACAAATCTACCTGTTCTGGTACCTCCAGTGGTAGGAAGACCATTTTTGCTATATGTTCGAGCCTTGGATCATTCACTTGGTGCTCTTCTTGCACAAAAAAGTGATATGGAGCATGAACAAGCAATTTATTATCTTAGCCGAATGATGATCGGAGCTGAACACAGGTATACTCCTGTAGAAAAGGAATGTCTGGCCGTGGTTTTTGCTGTCCAAAAGACAAGACATTATGTAACAGGACAAACTATTCATGTCACCTCCAGAATAAATCCCATTCGGGTATTGATGAGAAAACCGAGCATTCTTAACTCCAGGTTAGCTACCTGGGCGTTGTTGCTCATTCCTTATGACATGGTTTATATACCTCAAAAATCAGTGAAGGGTCAAGCATTAGATGATTTTTTAGCTGCTCACCCTATACCTGAAACATCGAAGTTATATGAAGACATTCCAGATGAAGTCGCAGATTGCAACATGACTTTGAAGGATGACATCTGGCAATTATATTTTGATGGAGCATCACGGGTTGGACCTAAAGGCAATATTGTCTCTGGGGTTCGAATCGTCTTGGTTTCTTCTGATAAAATGGTCATATACCGTGCTTATTCTCTCAATGAGCCTTTCTTCAACAATGTAGCAGAATATAATGCTCTATTGATTGGTCTCCAAGTAGCAAAACAATTGGACATTGAGTTCCTAGAAGCTTATGGAGATTCTCAGCTGATTGTTAATCAAGTTAGAGGGACATATGAAGTCAAAAATCCTGATCTCATCCCTTATCATCAAGTGGTAATTGAGTTGGTCCTTTCATTCAAAGGATTCTTCATCGAATTCGTACCACGTTCTCAGAATGTGGAAGCGGATGCTCTTGCTAGCTTAACTGCAGACTTGGCTGTTCTAATTCGAAGACAAAATACAATTACTTTGTTGGACCGAGACTTATTCTGTGCCGAGAATAATCTGTATATTGAACACAATTATACTACAGAATCAAGTTCCCAGCAAAGAGATTGGAGAAGTCCATTCATTGATTATGCGGTTCATGGGATCTTACCTGAAGATCCAAAAGAAGCTGCATCAATCAAGAGACGATCATTTCGATTCTATTATGATTCATCTTTACATATGTTATATCGTTGTTCATATGATGGACTCTTGCTGCGCTGTCTTTCAGAAAGTGAAGCCAAACAAACACTTCGAGAAGCTCATGATGGTGTTTGTGGTGCTCATCAACTAGGTCCAAAATTACAAGACCGTATTCGAAGAATGGGGTATTATTGGCCATCCATGATAGCAGATGCTGTGGACTATGCTAAAAGGTGTAAAGCATGTCAAATTCATGCGGATGTTATTCATCAGCCGTCTGAATTTTTGTATCCTACAACAGCTTCTTGGCCCTTTGAAGCTTGGGGTATGGATGTCATTGGTCCAATTAACCCTCCTTCTGTTAAAGGACATCGATTTATATTGGCTATAACAGATTACTTTTCTAAGTGGACAGAAGCAGTTCTCTTTGCTGAAGTGAAAACATCTAATGTGATTAGCTTCATTAAACACCATGTTATTTATCGCTTCGGAATTCCTCGACGGATAATTCATGACAATGGACCGCAATTTGCCAGTCAGGCATTTTATCGGTTCTGTGATAAGAATCGAATTCAAAATCTAGCTTCTACGGCTTATAATCCAACTGCTAATGGTTTAGCCGAAGCCTTCAACAAGATGATCATCAAACTTCTCAAAAAGTTCATCTCTTCTAATAAACGTGATTGGAATGAGAAACTTGGAGAATGTTTGTGGGCTTATCGAACGACAGTCCAAACTCCTACTGGTTTTACACCATTTTCACCGGTTTATGGATGTGAGGCTGTCCTTCCATTAGAAATCCAGATTCCATCTCTTAGAATAGCTATTGCTAATGAGCTAACTACAGAGAACAATGGTCGCTTACGACTCCAAGAACTTGAAGGATTGGATGAGAAGTGTCTTCAAGCACAACAACATATTGAGCTATATCAAGCCCGTATATCTCGAACTTTCAATCGTAAAGTTAAAGAGAGGGTATTCAAGGTCGATGAGCTGGTTTTAGCCGTTCGAAGACCGATGGTGATGACTCATAAGAGCAAAGAGAAATTCCAAGCAAAATAGGAAGGACCTTATGTAGTCGAGACTGTGTTTTCCAATGGCGCCTATCGGTTATCAAAGCCCAATGGAGATCTACTCATGATGCCAATCAATGGCAAATTTCTTAAGAAATACTATGTATAAAAAAAAGACAGAATGAAAATAAAATATCTTTTATTATTATTTTTGTTCAGAATAAAGGATTAAGGACGAGGACCACTGCCTTCCTTATTGAATACATAGTCGGCCAATGTATCGAAGACATTATTGTCTGAATTCATGAAAAACTTGCAGGCAGCAATCCTCAGCGCCTCTTCTTCAGGAGTTTTTCCTGGTTCTGTTAAGAACGTGAAAATGTCTTGTGGTGGCTTGGGCATAGAGGAGCTTTCGCCTGTTCCGGTTGGGCCCGACACAATTGGTTCAACGGAGCGCGTCTCGATGATGTCCTCAACCTTCATGGAGACTTCATTCTTTTGCTGCACGTCCTTAGAAGACATTTTTAATAGAGGAGTGGAAACAAGAATGAAACTTTACAAAGATTTCTCATCTATTTATAGGAGAGAGCTATTAATGAACCGGTCTTGAAAATTGAAAACAACTTTTTTTTTCCCGAAAAGACCTGTCCATTCATTATACCAGATTCATCCATTTAATTGTGGAATTGAGTTGACCTTTTCTTTTCCTGAAAAATATGTTGGTTCATTCATTCTTTTGACATCTGTCTTCTTCTTCCCCAGCCACCAATGTTTGGTTAAGATGATTACTTATCTCTTCGGACAGAAATTTTAATCTTCTATCTTATCAGTTGATTAAAAAGTTAGATTTGTTATTTATCATGTTCTCATGACCTCTGAATAAATATTAAATCTGCTTGTATTTCCTATCTATCATGTCCATTTGGCCTCTGAATAGATATTAATCTATTTTTCTTTGATTTGTTACAATCTATCATGTCCATATTACCTCTGATAGTATTGTATACTCTAAACAGAAAACTAGATTTCATTATCTATCATGTCCATATTACCTCTGGATAGATACAGTTGATTGAGTTTCGAAGACTTATCATGTCCATATTACCTCTGATAAGTATTTTCTATCTCATGCCTATTATTTAATTGCAAAATAAATGATAGGATCACAAAATAAATATTTTATTCATTTTTTGGATAAGATAAAAGGTTACAAAAGCTCCTTATTTGCCTATGGCGGAGCAGATATATCTTTCAGCAATTTTTGGAGTTCGGCCAGGCATCTATCACGAGAGCTCAATACCTTCTTGGTTGCTTCAGCATGTCGAGCTTCGGTAGTACAAAGATTAGAAAGTCCAGCGAAGCTGATTATCAGATTATCCTTGGCTTCATCAATGGTCTTGATAGTTGATTCAGCTACGTAGGCCTGTTCTTCTAAAATAGAGCCATGAGCAAGGTGCTGATTCCGAGCAGCGATCATCTGTTCCCTCTCTGCCTTTAACCGAGCCAATTCAGCCTCAACTTCTTGGATTTTATTATTCTGCTGTAGAATCTCCTGGTTTAAGGTGTCATAGGCTGCTCTATGACCATCCAGCTCGGGCTGTATTCCAGATAAAAAGGCTTTCTCTTTGGCAACCTTTATACTATAATCATGGAGAGCTTCATTATATCTTGTCTCCCGTTCAGGATAATCAGCCGTTAAGGCGTCATACTCTTCGTGTATGAGACTTTCAACAGTCTCGCTTGACAGCTTAAGATACTCTCTGATGGGCTGTTCAAGATCCTTCACAAATTTCTCTAGTGCTGCTGCTCTTCCCGTATCACTGAACATAGCAACGTTCCTGATGGTAAGAGCCATAGACGTCTTCAAGCTCTCATAATTAAGGCCCTTATTCAGGACCATCTTGATTAGGGTTGCCAAAGTTTTATAAAAAGTGTCGGTATGAATCTCAACTAGGAGATTCATTTATATGCTTGAACTTGGCATCGCGGCAATATCTACTAAGTCTCTTCTTTGGAGACTAGGAACAGATGCTGTTGGTGTGACAGCAGATTGAGATGAAGCCGTTGTTGTTGCTATTGTCACAGCTAGTTGATCCCTAAGAGCTTCGGGGATTGTGTCTTCAACACTTGCAGATGTAGTTGCTCTGATAGTAGGTTGAGATGAAACCGTTGTTGTTACTGCTACCATACTTAACTGGTTCCTAGCAGCTTTGGGAACAATGTCTTCAATGTTTGTTACTCCAGCCGTTTCTGGAGCTGAAACTACTAGAGTTCCGGTGGCGGTGATAGTTATGGATGGAAAGATGGTATTAGCAGCTGATTCGGGTTCAGGCATAATCTCCTCAGGCACTTCTACTAGATCAGTAGTAATAGCTGAGGGTGCTATCACGACATTTCCAGTTTCAGTAGATTTGATTACGCCTTCATCACCTTCTTGGGTTTCTGGCTGTTCAAATTCTGGAAATACTTTAATCTCTTCATTGAGATCAGTTCCTTCTTCAGCAGCTATTTCTTGATCTGCAGTTGGTTTTTCTGCAGTTTGCTCTTCTTCCTCAGTAGCCTCTTCATTATCTACAGTAAGATCTAATGTAGTTTCCCTCTTATCCTCACCCTCAACGGGAGAAGACACTTCTAAGGGAGCTTGTATTTCTGGTTCTGATTGTACCTCCAGTGATGGAGGACATTCTTCTCGGAACTCCACTTCAGGTTCTCTCGATAATTCTTCTTAAACATCTTCCTCTTCGGAAGAAGAAGCCTCTTCCTCAGATTCTTCATTTTCCTCATAAATATTTTCTGGAGGAGGAGGAGGAGCCATAACCTTCGGAGGAATGATAACACCTACAAAAAATTAAACAAAATAAGTTAATATAAAAAAGTCATAGTTTTATATGAATTTTGTATAAATTATATTTACCTGGAGTAGGTGTGGTACGTTCCAAGTACGTGTCATAATCCCCATTCCAATCATCATCATCAAGATCAAGAGATGGTTCATCTAATGGGAATCTGTACCGGCTGGATGAGAGATGAGTCCTCACTCGGTATAAACCCGAGAAATAGACCAGAAAATGGAATGACACCACCACAGGGAGTGCTAATGTGATAACCCATGTCATTTGCTCTCTCTCTTCTGAAAATGATCCTGCCCGGTCTACCATAGCTATTGGGAGTCAAATTTCACAGCATTTGACGGTGATGGCTACCATGGACGAAAGCAGATAGAGGGTAATCCCTGTCCATGTCAGGGAGATACATTACCCTTTCTCCAGATCTAAATACCCAAGCCTCCTTTTTGGGATGAGTCTGCGATTTGTAATCTATCGCATCCCCAAATAAGAAAGCCGGCTTCAGGAATTGTTTGTCCAGTGACACCAGTACTTCCCCGTCGATCATGGATAACAGCTTCCTATCTCCTTGAGCATATATCAGCTTGCTCTCGCTTCAGGGTATTCGGGGTTCGATTGAGGAAATTTGACATGAGATAAATCCTCTAGATAGTTCGAACCCACCATGTCTGCTGATGAGCCAAAAACTTCTTTAAGAGGATGAGCTTGCAAATCCACTGACAAAAAGGAAAACAAAGATCAAGTTAGTGAAAAATCTAATTTGAAGTAAAGACATTGACTTTTACTCTTACTAAAATTGATTAAAAATTTTAAAGTGTAAAACAGGTCTTTGTTTTTATTCATTTTACGCTAGCACATGCCGATGTGAGCGTATTTGACAATTTTATGCTGGCATGAGTAAACATGAGCGTAATTTGAATTTTACGCTGACACGTATAACGTGGACGTATTTCTTAACTTTTTATGCTGACACGTATAACGTGGGCGTATTTTGTTTCTACGCTAACACGAATGACGTGGGCGTAAAATCTGAAAGTTTGGGTTGTCTTCTTCTTCTCCGATGAGTTTTCTGATCGAAAAATAGGGTTTTTACCCATCATAGGTGGAGCTACGGTGGGATTGGGCTGTCGGAGTAGTGTCGATGATCGAATGGGAGTTTGTGCACGGTCGGTCGATGAAGAATCAACGGCGGGTTTCTTCCCTTTGCTGTCGGCGGCGGTCTTCTTGGGAGCCATCGAGTTGAAGTGAGGGAGATTTCAAAGAAAGGAAGGCAAAGAGATTTGGGATTGAAGAGAGACAAGTAAAGTCTTTATCGAATTCAAAAATCTCTATTTATAGAGATTTTGAATCGGTTCAAATTCCCTTTTTTTTACGCCGACTGTTGAATATTCCTATTTTTACGCGAATGACAGTTGGATATCCCAAACTTTACGCTGACTGGTCAAAACCCGAATTTTATGCTTCTGTTCAAAGTATTTCAAATTTTTGAAAATATTTGAAAACTTTGAAGGGGGTCTTGTAGGAGCGTAAAAAGTGCTTCATAGACTGAGTCAAAGAGATAGAGCTTTACACTCAAACGAGCTGTTTTACGCCAGGGATGGGTCAGCTACTTTACGCTAGGGACAGGCTGTCAAATCATGCATTTAATGCAAAGTAATAATGGGTCTGACATAAAGATCTACTGACAGCGTATAACAAAGGATTCGAAGGGATTTGTTTTACACAGAAACCAATATTGTCGTTTAGTATGTGGACTGAGCTATTTTATGCTCACAAGATGGCTTCTTTTACGCATGAATACTATATGAGCTTTTTACGTTCAAAGTTGACGTGTGCATAAAGTTTATTTAGGCTACTTTTACGCTCAAGGTTGTTTTATCAACCACTTTACGCGAGAAGTCCATTTCAAGTGCGTCGATACCTTTCTGGTGACTTAGTTCTTCCAGCTGTTCATCTTCTTCAAGCAGTTCTTCTTCATCATCATCGTATGGTCCAAGGAACAAAGTGATCGCCTTCAGATCAGACTTCCATAGCAATACTTCCCAGAACATTTGTACTCTTTTGTACTTTTTCTCGTTTTATTTTCAAAAGCCAATTTCAGGCGTTTTGTTAAGTGAAACAGGCGTGAACTTCCTCCGATGATCTTGTCGTCGACGAAGAGGCGAGTTTCTTGCCCTTGGCTAAGGCGGCGGCTTGCTCTTGGGTGCCATTTTGCTCGAAAAGATTTAAATGATAAGTGAAGAAGAGAATAGGGAATAAAAGAGATGAGTAAAGTTCTCTCTCATCAACAGAAGCCTATTTATAGAGAACTTAAGGGTTGATTCAAATTCTAAGTGACTGTTAGGTATGCTTGACTTTACGCTGATGACTGTTGGGTATCCTTAAGTTTACGCTGATGACTGTTGGATATCCCAAAATTTATGCTTCTGTTCAAAGTATTTCAAATATTAGAAAATTTAAAAACTTTGAAGGGGGTCTTGTAGAAGCTTAAATAAAATTCGAAGACCAAGTCAAGGAGATTGAGATATTTACGCAAGGATAATTCCAAATAAGACTTTACGCAAAGGTCAAACTGAGTCAAACTCAAAACTCTACGCAAGCCTTACATTCAGACTTTATGCGGAGAACAGTTTAACTTTCTACACGAATGAGCTGTCCATGCTGTATTAAATGCATGAAGATTCTGTTCTGACAAATTGATTTTCTGACAAAATAAATGCACAGAAGCCAAGGAGTTTGTTGTTTAGCGTGTCAATGAGCGACTTTACGCTTGAGGCACAGCTTCCTCTTTACGCATAAGAGTTATTTGATCTTTTACGCTTAAGGCAATCTCAGCTACTCTTTTTTGCGCGCGTAGAGTTTATTTGAGCCTTTTTACGCTCAAGTCTATTTTTAGCCACTTTATGCAGGAAGCTCACTTTGAGCTATTTTACGCTTGGACATGTTTAAACAACATTTTTTATGTACAGTTTGTCCTGATTATGTGGAAACATAATTTTCTGATGTGGCCTTCATGCCATACTTCTCGAAGAATGTGTGTACGTGTTCTCCTCATTTTATTGAATTATGGGACATGTGTCAACATGCGTAGAGGCCAATTTATGTACGTGGGTGACAGTTATCCTGGTAGCTTGCGTAGAGACTCAATATTAATGCTTCTTACGCACAGAAGACAAGTCTATATAAAGACTTCTTTTTTAAGAAAGAGGTACAAGATTTTGGAGCCCAGATACTTTCAGAGCAAAAGGATTTTCTAGAGCATTTCTCTTCAACTTTTTTTCAAGAATAGAGTGAAGCAAACCAGGAAAGCATTCGACCGTGCCATCAGTGCCAATTGGGTGGATACCTGTCTGGTGACTTAGTTCTTTCAGTTGTTCTTCTCCAAGCAGTTCTCTTCATCATCATCGTGTGGTCCAAGGAACAAAGTGATCGTTCATAGATCATACTTCCATAGCAATACTTCCCAAAATTTACTTGTACTTTTGTACATTTTTTTTCGTTTTCTTTCAAAAGCCTTTAAAGGTATTTTGTTAAGTGAAACAATGGTACTCGACTTAGAGTACTAATTTCGAGCCTGTAGTTAGGATATAGATTCTAGGTTATGATAGGAGTTACTCAATCACATATTAGAAAAATTTTTGATCTTTCGATTATCATGACAACTCTTCTTGCATTTCGAATTTAATTGTCCTTCTTTGATAATATCTTATCTTGTGCCATATTGATCTCTTTGCTCGAATCTGTCTTCAGGATGACAAAGGCTCGAGCTCAGGTCGCTGGATCTAGTACAGCACTGGAGAGGTCCGATCCTTTACGACCCATTTCTACGGTCGAGGGAGTTGCAGTCCAGGTGGCTGACCCTGCTGCCCCTATTGTCCCTACCATCCAGGAGGGAGAGGCAGCAGCACCTGGAGGTCTTCCTCCGCCGGTTCAGAGGCCTAGTATCGTTGTGCCGGAGATTCTTCCACCTCCACCTGCACTGTCGACTAACGCTATTCAGATGTTCGCACTCCTCCAGCAGATGATGGAGGCACATCGAGCACATGTAGAGGCATCACAGCGTCAGGCAGAGGTTCTGAGAAAGAGCATTGAGAATGCACATCAGTTGGCACTGGCAGCAGTTGAGAAGGTGACTGCGGCTCTGGTTCAGGATGCTCCCGTCCAGCAGCAGCAGCGAGTCAGTTCTTCGACATCGTACTGACCTGGTACCGTACGGACCCTCGTGCATCAGTGAGAGGGCTGACCTGGAAGAACTTTCGAAGGCTCTTCAAGGAGAAGTTTTTCCCTGATGTAGCTCTTAGTGCGTTGGAGGGCCAGTTTACAGGACTGGTACAGGAGAACTCGTCGATGGACGATTATTCGGCAGAGTTCTTTCGCCTGAGCCGATTCGCCAAGGGTATGGTTCAGGATGAGGGTGAGAAGGCCCGTAAGTTCATGAGGGGCCTGAACCATGTTGTTCGATCTCATACATCTGGACGTCGCACGGTGACCTTTGAGGAGATACTGATGGACGCACAGATAGCGGAAGAGGACTTGGTTCTCAGGCCCAAGAGGAGCGGTGATGCTATGGGTGCTAGTTCTAGTGTCGGACCGGCCAAGCGTCCTCAAACTCAGCAAAGGCCGTTCTGGCATCAGCATCAACAGCATCAGACCCTAGCACGTGCACATCATCAGGGGAAGAAACATATCCCTCAGTGTGGCTTCTGTAGGAAGCCGGGACACAGTCGAGAGGTCCGTAGGAAGAGGTTGGGCGCTTGCCTGTATTGTAGAGTGTCCGACCACCAGCTGAAGGATTGCCCTGTTCGTGCAGGCTGAGAAGGTCAGGACAGAGCACCATCTGCTAGAGCTCCGGCTGGACCTGCAGTTCAGTAGAGGGGTCCGCCACTTCCGACAAAGCAGCAACATTTTGCCCAGCATCAAAGAGGAGCACCCCAGGGCAGGGCATTCGTACTGACAGTTGAGGAGGTTGAGCCCGTGGCAGATATAGTGGCAGGTTCTATTCTACTCGATTCTTTTCCTGCATTAGCTTTATTTGACTCTAGTGCTACGCACAGTTTTGTATCTATCTCTTTTGCTCTTAGACACAATATTATTGCTGAATTTTTGGGTAGGACTTGCAAGATTATGGCCGGGGAGGCATTATCTTGGTCAATAATTTTTGCAATGGATGAAGATTTACACTGGAAGGCCAGGACTTGAGTGCGTGTTTGCTCGTAATGCCACTTCCGAGCTATGATGTGGTACTCGGAATGGATTGGTTGAGCACGTACCATGCTAGTATAGACTATAGAGGAAGCAGAGTTTTGTTTAGACTGCCGGGAGAGACAGCGTTTGAGTTTGACAGGGGAGCAGCTGAGCTGGAAGATAGTTTCTGTGGAGCCTTACTGGCGGGGCAGGAATTGCCACATCCATTGATAGCGGGATTCTTGGAAGTTTTCCTCGAGGAGTTGCCTGGGATGCCACCAGACAGAGATGTTGAGCTCTCTATAGACTTGGTGCCGGGCACTGAGCCTATTTTACAGCACATCTATTGGGTCAATAACAGCGAGTTGGTAGAGCTGAAGAAGCAAGTCGACGAGCTACAGGACAAAGGGTTCATCAGATCCAGTTCTTCACCTTGGGGCGAACATGTTCTATTTGTACCGAAGAATGATGGTACGGTACGTATGTGTATCGACTATAGAGTGCTCAATAACCTCACTATCAAGAATAGGTACCCGTTGTCGAGGATTGACGACTTGTTCGATCAGTTGAGCGGCACGAAGGTGTTTTCGAAGATAGACTTGAGGTCCGGTTATCATCAGTTGATGGTGAAGCGGGAAGACATTCCGAAGATGGCTTTTCAGACTCGGTACGGCCAGTACGAGTTCACTGTTATGTCATTTAGGTTGACCAACGCCCGGTAGTGTTGTAACCACCACTTTTGAAAAACAAGAGTAATTTTGAACTTTTGTAAATTGATCATTAAATAATAGGATTTAAATCATGTTAATATTTTATTGGTGAATTTAGATTATTTTAATACCATTTAATTAGATGTATTGTGACTTTGGCCTTTTGCTAGTGATACTTTAGAGCTACTTAGCCTAGAGACTAACCATGATCATGGAGATCTAACACATGTGATTAGATTAGCTAATTACTATTTTTTAGCCTAAGGGTATTTTGGTCATTTGTGATATTTGAATTATTTTAAATTTTGATTAATTAATAGTGTACTAATTGATATATTAGGTCTTAACCTAGAATTGCCCTAATCTAGATATTGATCATGAGCCTAGATATTAGATTAGTAGCTTCCAACTAGATGACAAGTTTAGACATATCTAGATATTAAGCCTAAGTAGATATTTAGCTTGAAAATCCTAATTTACTTGGGCATTTACTAGAAATGCTTGAACTACACTATGTAGAGGCCTTTAATTCAATTGAACTTCAACCCTAACCCTAGGGATACATCTATGGCCGGCCAAGAGGCTACCCCTTGCCTATATAACATCTCATTAGCCTCTCTCTTGCCTCTTTTATGACAAACCCTAACCCTAATAGCGTTCTTTCCCAAATTTGCCCATTTCACCAAATCAACTCCAAATTGAGCCTAATCAATTGAAATACACTCCCGTAGTGTAGAAGAAGCCTCTAGAAGCTAGCTAGCAAGGATTTGGAGCTTATTGACCAGTGAGATTTTGGTCCCAAGTAGAAAGCTAGCTAGCAAGTAGAGTGATTTTGGTCCCAAGTGCATTTATATTGAGATTCCAACTCTCAATAGGTAGAGGCCTATTAATTTCCTGATTTCTCTTCATAGATGCATACATCTAGGCACCGTACATAATTAGGCCAAATTTGGTTAGAAATCGGATCTATTTAGTGCGTATCAGAGGCGTATCAGAGTGTAGTGTAAAGTGTTTGGTAAAATACCTCTTAGGAATTAATATTCTTAATTTACAAAAATAAATACATGATTTTGTAGCTGAATATGTGTAGATCTCAGATCCTAGAGACTAAGTCGATTTTGGACATGTTTCGTGTCCAAAATCGGACACAGGGATGCCCGCACACGTTGTGGTACGTTGCCCTGATGATACGAGTCTCGTGCACAGTGGACTCGCCACGTAGACACCTAAAAATTGCCACAGGGGTGCGAGCAATGAGTGACAGACCCATCCCAAAGTTTCATGAGGTTTGGTGCCGTGTCGACTGAGAAATCGTGCCCGCACTGTTCTGCACACACACAAGCAAAAATGAGCCACTGATACGTGGCTGGACACGACACACGAAACACTTTGGACACATTTCAGGTTGTTTGACACGTAGCCCTACACCTAGTCTACCTACAGACCCAACCACGAGACACGTGGATGGACACGACATGTTCTAGACCACTCGATACGCGTGCACGAGCACTACACATGCTCAATTTCTGACACCAGTGTCTTGACACTATTTTAGACACTGTTTGGACACGACTTTTGGACACTAGTTTGACACACTACTAGACACGTGTGGGACACAGTATCCCCTTCCTATTTCATATATGTATACATATATATATATATATATATATATATATATGTGTGTGTGTGTGTGTGTGTGTGTGTGTGTGTGTGTGTGTGTGTGTGTACTGCTGGGTTAGTTTAGAGGTTGAGCTATAGGTTGATACATATGCATTGTCAGTTTGGTTCCAGGTTAATACATTTGAGAGTTTGTGTATATGTTAATTTGGTAGATGTTGGGTGATATATATATATATATATATATATATATATATATATATATATATATATATATATATTTTTATAGGTATATATGTGTTAGATTATATATATAGTTAAGTATAGAAGTAGGCTTGTATATGTATGGGAGGGTATGTTGGGGTATGCTTGGTATCTCAGTTTACTGAGATATTGAGATGGCCTATATATATTGTATAGGTATTGTTGATATGATATTAAGGTTAGGCTATATGCTATGTATATACATAGGCTGTATACATATGTATATATATATAGGTTGTATATATATGAGATTTGGTCTGTTCTCAGTTTTTCGGAGATTAGGAGTGTGAGGTTGGCTGTGAGTTTACTTGTAGATAGGGATATATATAGATATATGTTAAGGTTATGTATATATGTAATGTTATATATAAGTGTATAGTTATGTCTACCTATATATGTAATGTATATGTTTATAGTTATGTTAGATACATATTAAGGTATAGGTAACCTACAGATAACCTAGAAATAGACTCACTGGACCTATTTGGTCATGTAGACTATAGTTTGACCAAACCCTAGACTAGTTGACTTAGTTTGACTAAATGTTGACCAGAGTTCACCAAGAGTTGACTTTAACCTAGAATGGTCTAGAATCATATAGAATGCTTTGTACACTTAAATTATTACATCTTAAACACTTTGTAACCTGTATTTCTCTAAATAGGACTCGATTACTCTGGTTTGGGCATCTGTTCTCATCAGTCATTCATGATATCAGGCGAGTACATTCTCTGATCATTTTCATTCTTAATGTTATCTATATTCTTGCTTTAGACTACTTTATTTGATGCTGTCATGTTGTTATCATGTATTGGTTCTATATGGATCTTTTTACGAGATGTTATCCCCCTTATCGGGTGCATCGGGTACTTCATGTCATGTGTTTTATGTACATCATGTGCTCCATGTACTCGTGTTATTTATGTACTCTCATGTACAATCATGTACGCTCATGTGCTCTCATGTACTCTCATGTGCTCTCATGTACACCATTGTTTGCAAAGAACAAAAGTTTTATTGCAAACTAAGAAAAAGAGTACAAGAGTACAATTGATTTCTGGGAAGTACAACTATAGAAATCTGCTCAGAAGACGATCACTTTATCCCTTGGACAATGTGATATCGAAGACACGAGCCTCTGGAGAATGCAACTGCACTTTAGCTGGAGATTATGATCACTCTTGATGCTTTGAGATTAATTTAAAACTCTATTTATAGAGTTCTTGAAATAACTGTTTAGCAGTTATTTTGGGTTGCGCGCGCTTCAGGTTGCGCGCCTCATGTTCACTTGCGCAAACGGTTGTACTAGCTACTGTGGACGCGTGACATCGTTTGATTGAGATACACGTGGTTGTGAGCAGTATAGTGTAGAAGCATGGAATTTCATAAACCAGAAAGCCCATGCGCCAGACACTATATGCACCAGAGCCCGGACAAAATACTTCACAGCAAAATCAATAAAGATAGACATTTGAAAGAAGACTTTTTATTTATACATAAAAGTCTATTACATGTCTAGAAGAGGTTGTACAAAGGGGAATTTCTACAAAGGAAAGATCCTAAGTTTACAGCCAGCAACCACCATGTGCCTCAAGAAAGGCGCAGCAGTCATCATGCGCCTCCAGACAGGCGCAGTAGATACCACGCGCCTTCAACCAGGCGCGTCCCGCCATGCGCACTCAGCAGGGCGCATCCTTTCAACAGCTCAGTTATGTGCATCCCCAGTTATGTGCATCCCTTCAGCAGCCAAGTTATGTACCGCTCTTCCAGCCAGGCTCACCTGATAAATGCCATGACTAATGAAGCATTTAACCCTCTGGCTGGAGGCAGTCCTCAAACGAAGGAAGAGAAGAGCACCGCAAGTCTGTGGCCAGGAGAGGCTTCGAAAGAGCCTCCAAAGGCGAAGGAAGACCGTGATCGAAACCGCGGCCAAAGGAACAGCTTTCAACACAACCAGAGTGGGCAACACCCACTTTGAAGGAAGAAAGAGCCTAGCCCCGCAATTTCGATCTACGGCTCTTCCTGCACAACGAAGACGAGGCCCGAGCATCCCTATCTTTGGATGCAACAGGCACCTTCCGCCTGCCTCGGAAGCCCTCGACTCCATCTTTTGGATGTAACAGTCACCTTCAAGTGCATCAATGACGACATGGCATCTCATCTTCACCCTCGGGAGCACTTCATCAACAGAATGCACTCGAGTACCCAAGTTCATGTTGGAAGAACGTGAGAGAACGAGAAGCAAACCTTCTCTCTATGCCACTATTTATAGGCCGAGCAGATCAAACCCACGTGCCAAAGTGGATGGCTCTCCGAATTCTGTGCAATGAACTTGCATTAAATGGATGAACCGGACGCCTGGAATTCAGCCAAACGGCTATTTAAAGCACTCGAGGAGCGAAACAGCCGCATCATTAAAGACGTGTCGGATGCACCGGCCAGATAGCGCATCACACAGACGCGCCCTTCGACATCAGGCGCATCACACAGACGCGCCCTTCGGTACCAAGCGCATCACAGAGGATGCGCCCCCATGCGTTCCCATATCGAGTGGAATGTAAATCGACGCACCCCCTCAGCTGTCCATCGAATGTCAGAAATATTAAATGCTGAACTGACAGAGTTGGCAGCACACCTCCCAAAGTCTAAACAGTTGACAGCTTTTTCAGAAAACGAAGCGTCGGCAACGTCAGCATCATCATAACTTTACTCCGACGGCTACTGCCACGTGGCCACCCAACCGTCCACATGCGCCTCAAAAGCCATACGCTTCAGACTCTTCACTGATCCCTAAAGACAGAAGAAAAGTCTCCATTTGAAGCTTTGTATGCGCCTCAAAAGCCATGCGCCCCAGACTGCTCTCTGATCCCAAAAGACAGAAGGAAAGTCGCTTGCATGCGCCTCAAAAGCCATGCGCCCAGAATGGTTCGTGACTCCTAAAAGGTTACGAGCCAAAGTCTCCTCATGCGCCCAATCCAAGGCGTATCCCACCCGATCATCCCCCACCAAATCCGAGATCTCTGAGCCATGAGTCGACGACACGTGTCCTTTGACTCAACTCATCCAAGATTTCAGCAACGGAAAGATCTTCTCCTCTGCTACGTGCCGGCTCACAACAGCAGTACGAAGAAGTCTACCCCTCGATCAGGGCACATCATTCAGGCGCCCCCATCAGCAATCTCCACGTGGCGTCCCCACACACCGGCGCATCCTACATATGCGCACATCAGCAGTCAACCTACCTAGCTATAAATAGAGGGATCATTTCCTTCACACACATACAACGCATAATACAGACAACGAACACACCACCAGAGAGGCAGATACAGACACTCAACGTCTTCCTCCTCTCAGCAAGCTCCAGCACCCAGAGCAATCCAAACCTTCAGAGAACCGATAACCGTCGTCAGTTCGTCAACGGAGTCAACGCATTACCACTCGCTCCATTGGCACAAGGGACCCAGATTAAACAAAAGTGTACTCCTAGGACTAGATCTAAGTCCTATATTGTAACACTGTTCTGTTTGTATTAAAATTTTCAATCAAACAATTTTAATGGCAAACAAGCTGGCGACTCTGCTGGGGACCTCTTTCTCTTCCACCGAGAAAGTCGTGTCACAAGCCGACAACGTAAAGGTGGGCTCCTCCCACAAGATGCTGGTCGTGCGCCTCAATCAACAGGCGTACAAGGAGTTCATTTCTGAAGGAAGTGTGAGTCCTTCGAAGCGGCTGCCGAAGCCGAAGAAGACCCGTCGAGTCTGGGTGTGCAAGGTCGACGCCTCGGGCACCACCACTGAAGGGAATGCGCCAATCCAGCCTTTCCTTCCTGCTGAAGTCCTCAGCAACCAAGGTGTGCCTGCTGATACAGCGCATCTCTCGGGGAAGCGTGCGGCTGACCACGTTCCCCAACCATCTCCCTCTCAGGCGAGGAAGATGCATCGACGGAGCAGGGGCGCAGCCAATGCCCCGCACATCACCTCTGATGCGCTAAAAAAAGTATCTATCTTTGACAGACTCACTCGTTGTAATGGCGAAGAGAATTTGGATGCTGAGTACTATGCGCCCCAGCGGGCTAGTACGAAGAAATCCAAGGCGGCACGGGCCATGCGCCACAAACGTGCTATGCCAGCAGCAAGCCAAAGGCACGTGCTCAAAATCATGCGCGCTGCTGATGGCAAGCTGTACAAGGTCAACTCAGGTGCTTCTGCACCAAAAACGAGCCGACCTTCAAAGTCCCCATCTCACTTGGGCGCATCTACTGCGTGCACAACCAAGTCGAGTGAGGCAAATTCAGTGGTCTTGAACTCTCGCGCCTCCTCTGGTTGTGCGTTTGAGGTCCATTCAAGTCACTTCAAATATTGTGGTTCCCCCACTAATGATCATGATGCCTGCTTGGTATTAGATCAGGGGGCACAACACTCACATGACCACCCCGACATTTGGCCTTGCCATATGCCTGAAGGGGGTGTGAAGGTAGCACTCTCCTCCAACGACCTGCGTAACGTGATCACTCACAAGCGCCGGTCAGAAGAATCGACCAACAGGCACGATGCGCCTCTCACGGGGCATACTTGTGCAGTGGTCACCATCAACTGCTGTTGCAAGGCGGCAATACCACCAAGGCAGTCAGTCTTCCAGCGGCTGCAATCATCGACACCCCTTCGACATCGCCTTGGGACGAAGGTGTCAACAGAAGAGGAGCCAAGGGTTGCTTCATGCAACGTGATCTCCAACTCCTCGTCAGTCTGGAAGATGACTGGCAATTCTTCGTCCTCATCCAAAAACCAGTCGAGGAAAACCAATGCAGCTGTCTCATCCTCTGGGGTGTTCGAAGGCACTCGATCGAGGAAGAAGTTCTTGGAGGAAGCTGGGGGTAGTCAGACCCTTGTTGAGCCTCCTTCCGAAGATGAAGATGTCCAAAGCACAGCTGCGGCGGATCTTCATCCTCAAGGCGAAGTCAGCCTCCCAGAAGCCCCTTAAAATGAGGATGTCCCCCAGTGCACAGCTGGGGGTAGTTCCAGAGACGAAGAGGCCCTTCAAGACGGAGCTGAGGGCAATCAGGCCCTTGCAGATACGCTCGTCGAGAATGACCTCCAGAACGTGGCTGGAGGTGGCCAAGATGAAATTCCAGGAGAAGCGACTCCCCTACATGAGAGTGAGGCCGAGAGCGAAGCCTCAACCAATCCATCCACTCCCGGCCGTGTCATGACGGTATACATGGCTGAGGGTGATTCCGAGTCTGATGCGCCGCCGCAGGACATCGTCCAGCGCATAGACTCATTAGAGGGAGGACTCAAAACCCTCTTTGCCTCTATGCAAACACTGACTCAAGCAGTGTTTGAGATACGGTCGGCCTTGACCAGAACACCTTCAACCGGTCCCGACCCAGGATCCAATGGGGAGTCGAGTGTACCCCTTCAACGGGTACCCTCAGACACAGAAGCACCCCGGACGTCGGAGCCCTCAAACGCTCCACTTCAGATGGTATCACCGTCTCCGACTCCTAGCTCCACGGAGGATGTGGTCGAAATGATCAAGGACTTACGGGAGCACTTCGAGTCCAAGAACAGGCAAGAGGAGCGCCAGAAGATGGGCATTCCCCAGCCTTATCCCCTCGAGTGGAACAAGGTAGTTTATCCCCCAAAGTATAAACCACAAACACTCACGCCGTATGACGGGAAGGACTCTCCGCGTCGATACCTGACGTACTTCCAGTCCCAAACGGGACACTTCCGAAGGAGGACACGCTCCTCACTAGCATATTTGTCGGAGCATTGAAGGGAGTGGCGTATGACTGGTACTGCAGCCTTTCCGATAATTCTATAGCGTCCTTCGACGACTTGACGTGCCTCTTCCTCGACCGCTTCTGCGACGGTGGGAAGGACATGATGATGGCGTCCCTCATAGAGATACGCCAGAAGGAGAAGGAAACGGTTCGGGTGTTCATCGAACGCTTCCGACAGGCCTGCTTCAGGCTACCTCCAGGCATGCCAGAACATGCGCTCCTCTCCTCTTGCAGCATGAACATGCTGCCTGCAGTCAAGCTCTGGCTCAACTCTACTCCTCCTCCCGACTGGAGCTCCCTGATCATCGAAGCTGAAGCTGCAGAAAAGAAGGCGGCCAATGCACGTCTTCTGGGTGTCAGCTTTCCTGCCTTTGATGATAAGGGGAAAAGGTCTGCAGCCAACAACCCCGGACGAGAATCAAAGAGGAAACATGCATTGACTGTTAATGCCTCGAAAGGCGTATCTGTGCCTACTCAGAAGCCTCTACTGGCACCGAGGCCCAAGGAGGTTTATTCGTTCAACGACGAAGACACCCTGCAACTCTTTGAAATACTGAAGCAGGGTGACAAGATCAAGCTGCCGGACCCAAAGCGGTCCGATAAAGTCGGGAAAGTGGATAACCCGAGGTACTGTCACTACCATCGGTTTGTCGGATACCCGACCAAGGACTGCTATGAAGAGAAGACGGTGTCAGCCAATATGGTGTCACTACAGTTCGGCACCTTGCCGTCGACTACCACACAAGATGGCGTCATCCCCATTCCTAAGGCGACAATGGAGGTGGTTAACTTACCACCTACCCGTGACAACGTGAGTGGACTCATCCCACTCACCACATCTCGAAGAGAGGTCCTATGGGTTCACCCCGACCTCGTCTCCGAGGTGACTCAACCGGAGGTACGCTCTACCTCCAAATCAAAAGACAGGAAGATCAAGTCTTGCTGCACGGTCTCTTCTTCACCAGAAGAGGCACTTCCTGTGCAGACGCGTGCACAACAGAACGCCCAGCCCGGCAAAGCTGCCATCGAGGTGGTGCCTTCTTGCACCGTCCCTGAGGAGGGCCCGTCTAAGCCCTCAGCAGCCAATAAGCAGAAGCAGGTGGAGGCCCGTTTCGACAGACCTCTACGGAAGGAGAATGCTTCGGGGCTAGCCAAGCCCCACAACTTCGACATACTGGCACAACTGGCCAGTACTCCTGCACGCTTGTCTTTGTTCGAGCTCCTGCGTCTTTCCAAAGACTCCCGAGAAGCTCTCTGTGAAGCTCTGAAGGATGTCGAATCCTTTCTCAGTCAGGTCAAACAGCCTGAAGACCTCCCAACTACTTGTGTGCACTGTCATTGTGCGGATGAAGTTATCCCAAACATAACTTTCACCCAACAAGACATGCTGCTCAAGCACCACCGATATAACCGGCCGCTGTATTACACAGGGTATATCGGTTCAGTCAAGGTGAGCCGAATTCAGATCGATCCGGGGTCTTCCCTCAGCATCATTCCGAAGGCACTGCTATCAATACTGGGGATCCTAATGTACCGGCTGGCGCCCTCCAACACAACCATCAGTGGCTTCAACGCTAGCAAAAGCGAGCCACTGGGCAAGATTCGACTGAAGTGTCACATTGGTAACCTCAAAACTGAGGTGACCTGCTACGTTGTGGATGCCGAGGTCAACTACAATATCTTGTTCGGTTGCCCATGGTTGCATGAGTACATGGTAGTGCCATCCACGCTCCACCAATGCATGAAATATTGTCACGACCTGCACCCACTGTGAGGGTACGAGAACGTAACAACGCCCAGCCTACGCCGCAGTGTCGGCGGTAGAACGCTGTCCTAGGTCAATCATCTAACAATATAAAGGTACCTGTACAGTATATACACTCCGAATAGAGGTGACATAGCAATATACAGTCTCAATCACATCTAAAGCAGAATAAAGGATAGGAAGATAGATAGATAAATACTGGAAAGAAGGAAAACCACAAAAACACAACCAGAGAGTCTAAGTGTCTACTGACATAACAAATCAGAACATCCAGCTCAATACAAAACTCTAACACTGAAAGGAAAGAATATATACAATCTAGATCTCAAATGACAGAAAATAGAAAACCTAGACTGGGGAGCCTCAGTCTCTAAACTAGTGGATCAGGCTGGAAATCTGGGTCACATATGGCATCTACAGCTGTTCCGTAGTAGGTATCGATGCAGGCCTCCTTCTCATCCTCTGTAAAATTTTCAACAGGTCCAGTCAGGATGGGAGCGAGCACAAAACATCTCACGCAGTTCATAACGAGTTAGGAAATATAAAGCATGCAATAGAGTAAAGTACATAAAACGCTGAAAGAAGAAGATATATAAAAAAAACAGTAGAGATTTGATAACAGGAAATATCTAAATATGATAAGTAAGACTGTAAGGAACATGTGATTTTAGAGCACAATATGGTTATGTAAACGGGTTAGGTTATACAATAAAATGGGACTCCTTTGTACGTGGGTGTACAATGGACATATACAATTTCTTATACAATACGATTGATCACATAACCATTTTCTACTCCCCCTCCCCAATCAATATACAAGGATCCAATTCAGTTACGTTACCTTATACAATGACTTGTACAATGACTTGTACAATGGCTTATACAATGGCTTGTACAATGGCTCAATATGATATTGAGAGTACAATATGCATAATGAGTGTACAATAATAAGGGTATTCAATAAATACAACATGTAAGTGAAACGCACATCACAATATGTACTTAGTGAATACAAGGAGATAATATCTCAGAAGAAGATCCATATAGTACCAATCCGTGATAATGAATCGTGTCAGCATCAAGTACAGTAATCTAGAGCAAGAATGTAGATCCATACAAGTATGAAACGGTCAAAGAATGTACTCGCCTGATATCCTGAGTGTCTGAAGAGAATATACTGTCCGAGGAGTGGTGTCTGTCTCATATAGAACAGTACAAGTCACTATGAGTCCAAAAATGATAATAAGATGCAATACAATGCATTCTAAATGAATCTAGGTCAAATCTAGGTCAAATCTAAGTCACACCAAGCTAAACTAGGTCATACTGAGTCATACTAGGACAACCAAGGTCAAACAAGGTCAAACAAGGTCACAGAAAATCAATCCAAGTCAAACTAGGTCAATCGGGGCCAAAGGTTGACTTACAGTTGACTTTTGGTCAAAAAGTCAACTCTGGTCAACTCTGGTCAACACTGAGTCAACCCTAGGTCAAACAAGTCATATGTTGACCAACTGTTGACTTTCAGTCAACTGGCCAACTCTGGTTTGGTTTTGGTCAAATTTGGTCGCTTAAAGGCTAAGTTTGAATCTCGGTTGACTTTTGTTGACTTTTGGTCAAAATGGTCAAACGACGTCAAAACTAGTCTATGAGCACTATATTTGATCATTACCAACCAAGGGAACCAAGTTCTAACTCTATCTTAGGCTCCAAACTCAAATACCCTATTTCTATGCATTACCTATATTACCTTACCAAGGTAAATACCAATACCTTGTCCAATACCACTCTAACCTAGGAATACTAGTCTAAGCTTCCTAGGATAGCTAGATACCATCCTATATTAACATTACCTACCAAGAAAACCTAGTATCTAGGTCATCTAACTCATCTTATGGTACATGTTGGTTATCTACCCTTTACCTTACCCTTATACTATGTTATATAGTTACATATATATATACTCACCTATATTCCCATATCTATACACACACAAATACATATATAATCTCTCACCCACCATACATATATAACTCATATCTAAAAACATATGGGTTCTCCTATATAAACTTACACACACACTCAAATACAATGGGACACAAATATATATAGGCTAACCCATACACAACACCTAGGCCCACAAGGACACACTCAAATACTCACAAGTGGACTGATTTGTGGGGCTTTTATGGGGTGATATAGGGTGGTTGAAGGGGCAACAATGAACAGATTTTTAGGCTAGTTTAGGACAGGTTTGGCATGGTTCAATGGGCTGATATGCCCTGATATTGCTGCTGTCTAGGACTATTTAGATGGGTATCAATGGACTGATACATGGAGCATTACATGGGGGTTTAGGGGACTGACATGGGAGGGTGTTTTAGGATGGTATAGAGCTGCCAATGCCCTGCTACAAGGGCTGAAACAGGGGCATTTGGGACTGCTATACTGTCCACATGTGGACAGGTTAACGGAGGGTTAAGGATGGGGTTAGGGACTTGATATGGAGGCTTGTTTGGTATGAAGGGGGGCTGCCCAAGGGGACTGAAATGTGTACAGGTAAGAACTGATATGGGGGTTAATTAAGGACTGTACCATGGGGTCAATTGTGACAGGTAAGTGGGGATTGTATGGCTGCTATGTAGGGGCTCCTCCATGGCCTAAATATGACTGAAATGTGGCAGCACCTAGGTAGGTTTCAAGGACTACAATGGGGACTGAAATTGGACTGTGTTAGGACAGTCAAGGACAGTGTTTTGAGGGTGTTAAGGACAGGTTACTAGGAGCTAATGGGGACAGCAAGTAGCAGGTTTTGAGAGATGTTCAATGGGTGAAATGGAGTAAAATTTGGACTGACTTGTAGGGTGGTTTGATTGCAGGTTTAGAGTGGTTTGGGGCTGCTCATATGACTGATATTAAGGGACTGATTTGTGGACTCATGGCTGCCAATAATGGGCTGTTTAAGGAGCTGATGTGTGGTCATTCAAAAGGGAAAAAAATGGGGGACTGACATTGGGGTATGCAGGGTTTGTTACATGGGGTATGCAGGGGACTGCAAGGACAGCAATGCTACTGCCCTGCTGCTGTTAGCAGCAAGATCCCCTCCCCAAACAATGCCACTCCACACACAACACTCTCAAACAACCACTCCCTATCACTCAAACTCTCACTCTTATCTCTAATCTCTAACTCTCTCAAACCATCTAAACCAATCTCTAAATTCCTCACAAGCATTCCCTCAAACACCTACTCTACCATACATACACATATACAACACCATTCCTACACTTGGCCGAAATCCCCACATGGACACAATGCAACCACAAACTCATATATATACCATATATATATATATATAAACCATATTATATACACATATACATATATATATATATATATAAGGATTTATATATATATATCACCATATACATATATCATAGATATTTAAATATGATACTCTATGATACTATGAAAACACATCCCTAAACACCTAGAAAATCTGGAATAGAAGTTAAAACAACACTAAATCAATACATTAATAAATCCCCATGTGTCCAAATAGGGGTTTTCCCACATGGACACAAACCTACTCATAGGACACCTCTACAAGTGTCCAATGGACACGAAACCATGGGGGTCATTCCTATGGGTCAAAAATAGACCTATATGCATGAGGAAATGAAAAGGAGGAGGGGTTTATACCTTTCGGTAGATCGAATCGAAGAAAAGCCTTCCCGGAGCGACACCGACACGTAGAGATTCCAAATGGACACAAACGAGCTTCGAATCTCTTCAAACTTGGCTAGCACCTTCCTCTCATGGAGTAGAGGAGGGGAGAAGAAGATTTGGTGGAAGAAATGATGGATTTGGAGATGAAAATGGTAGGGATGCTCTCTAGAAATTTGGGGAAGAACAAGAGAGAGAAAATGAGATGGAAGAGTATGGAAATAACAAAAGGGCTCATGCCTATCCCCTCTTAGAGGTGGCCGGCCACAAGGGGCTGCTATAGGGACTTTTGAAATGCCTAAAATACTCCCCTCTAGCCTATTAACAATACATTACAAAGGGGGTTCAAGTCGGGGGCTAGTTTGGTCATTCTAACACACTAATCCAATAAATCCTAATCCAAATAATTTAGCCTAGTCACTAACTAAAATAAATGACATGTGGGCCATGGCTAACTAGTGTGTGGGTCCACTAGGGTCAACACTACCTCGGGTCCCCGTTTCAAGTCGGATTGAGCTAAAATTCGAACCCGACTCAAATAACCCCAAAATATTACAATAAATAAATAAATAATTTTAAAATAATAAAAATGAAAAAAAATGACAAAAATACCCCTGTTTCTGGAAACTGGGGGTGACAAATCTATCCACCTTAAAAGAATTTCGTCCTCGAAATTAAAACCAAACCATAGTAAAACATCAAAATCACAAGTCATGGCAAAAATTAAATTGATCAAAATCTCAAGAATCAAAGCATGAATTTAAATGACTAAATTTATTATCTTTAAAATTACACTCAAATAGAAGCTACAAGTCTATCCACCTTAAAAGAAATCATCCAAAAATTTTAAAACAAGGTACCCACAGAAAATCACACAAATCGATAAACGTATGCGTCTATCCAATCATCATGATACTCAGAATCTCTGTCATGCCAGTGAGCAAGGCTACGATAATCACAGAGTCCTCAACTATGGTACATACCTCTAGAACTATGGTATTTAAAATTTTTGCATTGCCGCGCGCTTGGTAGCAAAAACCTTAAATTTCCACACCCGAGAAATACGTCCATAGTCCGACTATATGTCCTCACTATGCCCGCTAGCATGACCCTAGAGGATTCTAGAATCTCATAATCGAGGCGACCTAGTCCATACGACTTATCTCAGAAGAAAAAAAATTAAATCATAAGGAAACACCAGATCAACTTATCAACAATGAAAAACAGATAGGAATAGATGGAACTGAATTTTCAAGATAGGAATTGCAGAATCGAATCAAAGAACGGAACCTGCAACTAGATCTCCAACGGCCTGAGCATCCTCGGCTGACATGGCGAAAGCTCGCCCTGGCTGGCCTCCCTTGGCCTGCTGCTGATGCTGGAAAAACCTCTGCCGCTGAGTCTGCAATGGTGGTCCCCTCTGCTGCCCTGCCGGAGCCCTAGCTCCTGGTGCTACCTGAGCCAATGGTGTCGGGTTCTGGGGACACTCTCTACACTGATGCGCTGCTGACCCACAAAGTAAACACATACCCAGTCTCTTCCAGCAATCGTTCCACCAATAGCCTGGCTTCTTGCAAAAGTTGCACAAGGTGTCCTGCTGATACTGCACCTGTCCCTGACCCTGATACTGAACAGGCCTCTGCTGATGCTGATGCATCTGAGCCCTCGGCTACTGGTTCTGCTGCTGAAACTGTATGCCTGGCATCCGCTGCTGACACTGCTGCTGAAACTGTAGCTGAACGTGCGGCTTCTTGGCCGGTCCTCCGCTGCTGGTGCCCCAAACTGGGTCTCGCCCTCTCTTGAGCCTAAGCTCAAGATCATCCTCTGCAGCTAAAGCGTCCACCAGGATCTCCTCAAATGTAGTGCTGCGGGCATTCTTGGTGTAGGACTTGACCTCTTTTACCAAGCCCTTCCGGAACCTCTGGGCCTTCGTCGTCTCTGACAAGTCCTCCATAAATCTGCTCAGGCGGCAGAACTCTCCTGCGTACTCCTCCACAGACTGGTTTCCCTGGACTAAGGCCTCGAACTGGGTCTCGAGGGCTCCCAGCGCTGCATCTGGAAAGAACTTCTCCTTGAACAGCTTCTTGAATGCTGCCCAGGTCTGTCCTGCTGTACCGATCCTCGGGTTGGTATGGTACCAGGTACGGGCCAGATCCTGTATCATGCTGGCTGCTGCCTCTATCTGGAGCCTCGTCAGAATCTCAGCCAACCTTAAAATCTCCTCCATATGCTCGATCCACTCATCGGCATACAAGATCCCCTCTGTCCCTCGGAAGTCTCTCGGGTACATCTTCTGGAAATCTTGGATGCCCTTCTCCCATGGCTGGTACGGCTGCGGGGCTGCCGCTGGCTGAGCTATGACTCTCTCTACCGCAGTCATTGCCAGCTCAATGCCTCGTGCGAGCTCTGCTGTCTGCCCCTGCTGCTGGGTCTGCTGACCCTCTATGTACTGTCGGAAGAAGGCTAACAGCTGAACGGCGTTAATTGTCCCTGCAGGTGGCTGCTGCTGCTGAAGAAGTACATCCGGAATCACCGGACTCGGCTCATGCCTCACAGGTGGAGGGGCTCCTCCGAAAGCTGCCGAAACGCCTACCCCAGCTGGCATGACTGGGGCTGCGGTACCGAGAGCGGACTACTGCTGCTGAGGGCGAGAGGTGGCAGACCCCTCTGCAGCGTCCCCCGGTCCGTGGCGATAAGATCTCGTCTCAACCATCCTGGAGACAGATCAAACAAGGGTATCAATTGCTGAGAAAGAAGCGATAAGTCAAGGGAGGACAGCTTATTTCAAAAGAAAGTATTAAAGTAGCAAGAATTTGATAACAAGAATCAGATTAAGAGCTTTTCCTAATGTGATTGAGTACCTTCAAAAATATCCTAATCCTACTGCAGGCTGTAGTGATACTCTAGTTCGAATACCACTACATAAACTCGACCTGCATGGGCCACCACTAAAAACGTGTCACGACCCGCACCCACTGTGAGGGTACGAGAACGTAACAACGTCCAGCCTACGCCGCAGTGTCGGCGGTAGAACGTTGTCCTAGGTCAATCATCTAACAATATAAAGGTACCTGTACAGTATATACACTCCGAATGGAGGTGACATAGCAATATACAGTCTCAATCACATCTAAAGCAGAATGAAGGATAGGAAGATAGATAGATAAATACTGGAAAGAAAGAAAACCACAAAAATACAACCAGAGAGTCTAAGTGTCTACTGACATAACAAATCAGAACATCCAGCTCAATACAAAACTCTAACACTGAAAGAAAAGAATATATACAATCTAGATCTCAAATGACAGAAAATAGAAAACCTAGACTGGAGAGCCTCAGTCTCTAAACTAGTGGATCAGGCTGGAAATCTGGGTCACACATGGCATCTACAGCTGTCCCATAGTAGGTATCTATACAGGCCTCCTCCTCATCCTCTGTAAAATTTTCAACAGGTCCAGTCAGGACGGGAGCGAGCACAAAACATCTCACGCAGTTCATAACGAGTTAGGAAATATAAAGCATGCAATAGAGTAAAGTACATGAAACGCTGAAAGAAGAAGATATATAAAAAAATAGTAGAGATTTGATAACAGGAAATATCTAAATATGATAAGTAAGACTGTAAGAAACATGTGATTTTAGAGCACAATATGGTTATGTAAACGGGTTAGGTTATACAATAAAATGGGACTCCTTTGTACGTGGGTGTACAATGGACATATACAATTTCCTATACAATACGATTGATCACATAACCATTTTCTACTCCCCCTCCCTAATCAATACACAAGGATCCAATTCAGTTACGTTACCTTATACAATGACTTGTACAATGACTTGTACAATGGCTTATACAATGGCTTGTACAATGGCTCAATGTGATACTGAGAGTACAATATGCACAATGAGTGTACAATAATAAGGGTATTCAATAAATACAATATGTAAGTGAAACACACATCACAATATGTACTTAGTGAATACAAGGAGATAACATCTCAGAAGAAGATCCATATAGTACCAATCCGTGATAATGAATCGTGTCAGCATCAAGTACAGTAATCTAGAGCAAGAATGTAGATCCATACAAGTATGAAACGGTCAGAGAATGTACTCGCCTGATATCTTGAGTGTCTGAAGAGAATATACTGTCCGAGGAGTGGTGTCTGTCTCCTATAGAACAGTACAAGTCACTATGAGTCCAAAAATGATAATAAGATGCATTACTATGCATTCTAAATGAATCTAGGTCAAATCTAGGTCAAATCTAAGTCACACCAAGCTAAACTAGGTCATACTGAGTCATATTAGGAAAACCAAGGTCAAACAAGGTCACAGGAAATCAATCCAAGTCAAACTAGGTCAATCGGGGCCAAAGGTTGACTTACAGTTGACTTTTGGTCAAAAAATCAACTCTGGTCAACTCTGGTCAACACTGAGTCAACCCTAGGTCAAACAAGTCACATGTTGACCAACTGTTGACTTTCAGTCAACTGGCCAACTCTGGTTTGGTTTTGGTCAAATCTGGTCGCTTAAAGGCTAAGTTTGACTCTCAGTTGACTTTTGTTGACTTTTGGTCAAAATGGTCAACCGACGTAAAAACTAGTCTATGATCACTATATTTGATCATTACCAACCAAGGGAACCAAGTTCTAACTCTATCTTAGACTCCAAACTCAAATACCCTATTTCTATGCATTACCTATATTACCTTACCAAGGTAAATACCAATACCTTGTCCAATACCACTCTAACCTAGGAATACTAGTCTAAGCTTCCTAGGATAGCTAGATACCATCCTATATTAACATTACCTACCAAGAAAACCTAGTATCTAGGTCATCTAACTCATCTTATGGTACATGTTGGTTATCTACCCTTTACCTTACCCTTATACCATGTTATATAGTTACATATATATATACTCACCTATATTCCCATATCTATACACACACAAATACATATATAATCTCTCACCCACCATATATATATATAACTCATATCTAAAAACATATGGGTTCTCCTATATAAACTTACACACACACTCAAATACAATGGGACACAAATATATATAGGCTAACCCATACACAACACCTAGGCCCACAAGGACACACTCAAATACTCACAAGTGGACTGATTTGTGGGGCTTTTATGGGGTGATATAGGGTGGTTGAAGGGGCAACAATGAACAGATTTTTAGGCTAGTTTAGGACAGGTTTGGCATGGTTCAATGGGCTGATATGCCCTGATATTGCTACTGTTTAGGACTATTTAGATGGGTATCAATGGACTGATACATGGAGCATTACATGGGGGTTTCGGGGACTGACATGGGAGGGTGTTTTAGGATGGTATAGAGCTGCCAATGCCCTGCTACAAGGGCTGAAACAGGGGCATTTGGGACTGCTATACTGTCCACATGTGGACAGGTTAATGGAGGGTTAAGGATGGGGTTAGGGACTTGATATGGAGGCTTGTTTGGTATGAAGGGGGGCTGCCCAAGGGGACTGAAATGTGTACAGGTAAGAACTGATATGGGGGTTAATTAAGGACTGTACCATGGGGTCAATTGTGACAGGTAAGTGGGGGTTGTATGGCTGCTATGTAGGGGCTCCTCCATGGCCTGAATATGACTGAAATGTGGCAGCCCCTAGGTGGGTTTCAAGGACTGCAATGGGGACTGAAATTGGACTGTGTTAGGACAGTCAAGGACAGAGTTTTGAGGGTGTTAAGGACAGGTTACTAGGAGCTAATGGGGACAGCAAGTAGCAGGTTTTGAGAGCGGTTCAATGGGTGAAATGGAGTGAAATTGGACTGACTTGTAGGGTGGTTTGATGACAGGTTTAGATTGGTTTGGGGCTGCTCATATGGCTGATACTAAGGGACTGATTTGTGGACTCATGGCTGCCAACAATGGGCTGTTTAAGGAGCTGATGTGTGGTGATTCAAAAGGGAAAAAAATAGGGGACTGACATTGGGGTATGCAGGGTTTGTTACATGGGGTGTGCAGGGGGCTGCAAGGACAGCAATGCTACTGCCCTGCTGCTGTTAGCAGCAGGATCCCCTCCCCAAACAATGCCACTCCACACACAACACTCTCAAACAACCACTCCCTATCACTCAAACTCTCACTCTTATCTCTAATCTCTAACTCTCTCAAACCATCTAAACCAATCTCTAAATTCCTCATAAGCATTCCCTCAAACACCTACTCTACCATACATACACATATACAACACCATTCCTACACTTGGCCGAAATCCCCACATGGGCACAATGCAACCACAAACTCATATATATACCATATATATATAAAAACCATATTATATACACATATACATATATATATATATATATATATATATATATATATAAGGATTTATATATATATATATCACCATATACATATATCATAGATATTTAAATATGATACTCAATGATACTATGAAAACACATCCCTAAACACCTAGAAAATCTGGAATAGAAGTTAAAACAACACTAAATCAATAAATTAATAAATTCCCATGTGTCCAAATAGGGGTTTTCCCACATGGACACAAACCTACTCATAGGACACCTCTACAAGTGTCCAATGGACACGAAACCATGGGGGTCATTCCTATGGGTCAAAAATAGACCTATATGCATGAGGAAATGAAAAGGTGGAGGGGTTTATACCTCCCGGTAGATCGAATCGAAGAAAAGCCTTCCCGGAGCGACACCGACACGTAGAGATTCCAAATGGACACAAACGAGCTCCGAATCTCTTCAAACTTGGCTAGCACCTTCCTCTCATGGAGTAGAGGAGGGGAGAAGAAGATTTGGTGGAAGAAATGATGGATTTGGAGATAAAAATGGTAGGGATGCTCTCTAGAATTTTGGGGAAGAACAAGAGAGAGAAAATGAGATGGAAGAGTGTGGAAATAACAAAGGGGCTCATGCCTATCCCCTCCTAGAGGTGGCCGGCCACAAGGGGCTGCTATGGGGACTTTTGAAATGCCTAAAAACCCCCCTCTAGCCTATTAACAATACATTACAAAGGGGGTTCAAGTCGGGGGCTAGTTTGGTCATTCTAACACACTAATCCAATAAATCCTAATCCAAATAATTTAGCCTAGTCACTAACTAAAATAAATGACATGTGGGCCATGGCTAACTAGTGTGTGGGTCCACTAGGGTCAACACTACCCCGGGTCCCCGTTTCAAGTCGGATTGAGCTGAAATTCGAACCCGACTCAAATAACCCCAAAATATTACAATAAATAAATAAATAATTTTAAAATAATAAAAATGAAAAAAAATGACAAAAATACCCCTGTTTCTGGAAACTGGGGGTGACAAATATGTATCCACCAACGACGTCATCCGGACGGAGTTCGCAGACATCGATCCTTTCAAAGGGATTGAAGCCTACTTCACCGATTCTGACTTGTACAAATCACTTGACGAGGAGGAAGCCAATGATGCTGATGATGAGGCAGAGACGGCCGCAGAGCCGGATATGGAGCCTGAGATGACTCCCGACGCCCCCTTGAAAATCCGACTCAAGGGTAAACCACCCCAGAAGGTGCCTCCAATGAGCATCAAGCTACCAGGGAAAGCACCAACTCCTGAAGCTCCCCTGAAGATACGCCTCAAGGGAAAGCCACCTCAGACATCGGCTCCCCTGGTGGCAAAATTACAGGGGAAGGCACCACTCACTGGAGGCGCAGTTGAGGCACCTCTGGAGGTGCGTCTTAAGGGCAAGCCGCCGCAGTCATCCAAGATGCTAGAGAGGGCTCACATAACCCTCTCAGACCCCAAAGTCAAAGCTGTGGTGGACTCTCCTGATCCGACCCCAGTGCTTACAGATGAGGAGCTTGGCGAATATATCTCTGCTGATGTAGATGCACCCTCCTTAGACAATGTAATCCCACGGAATAAAATCTCGTATTTCATCAATAATAGAGTGTCTTTTAATTATTCTTGTCTTCCACACTGGAATGCCATGTATGCATTAGATAACGCTCTACGGTCGTTGCAAACTCAAATAACGACCGTCCATCATGTAAATCGAGTAGTCTCGTCTAAAGGATTCTATTACATAGTCACTCCACGAAGTCGAGACGAAGGATCCATCATCTTTGGCAAAGTCGAGCGTCATCAAGACCTCCCGCCACTCGAGCCAGAACCTGATACCGGCAGAGTACAAGTCTATCGGTACACGGATACGGCAAAGCATATCATCCAAAAGATGGGCTACGACCTGAAAAACAACAAAGGCCTAAACTACGGCAAGGGTCGACGTCTCCCCCTCCGGCTTCCAACACCTAAAGGAAAGCCGCAGGACTACTACAATCAGACTCGACGGGGGGTAGGCTATGTCACGCCGCCATCAATTCCAGAGAGTTCAGGCGCAGAAGACGTAGAACATTCCCACTCGTCCGAAGCATCGACTTGGGATTCCGATACCAGTATCGGATCAGTCTTCAGGAAAGTACTGTCAGCCAACATGACGTCAGCACAACCTCGAAAAGATGAAGGTGAAGACCAAGCGTCGGAATCCTTCGAAGAAGAACCCTGGGCTCAACGCCTAGGAGAACAATGGGAGTCTCGTTTTGAGTTAAGTGAACCTCCCACCGAAGACGAAGTTGAGCAGATCGACCTTGGGGACGGATCTTCTTCCAAACCCATCTTCATCAGCAAAAGACTAGAAGGAGAAGACCGAGAGTCTTTAATCCAGCTGGCTAAAGAGTATATCGACGTCTTTGCCTGGAGCTACGAAGACATGCCGGGACTCGATCCACAGATCGCAATGCATAGGTTGAACATCTTACCCGATGCCAAACCTATTAAACAATAACAGCGACGCTTCCGTCCGGACATCATGAATGCCATCGATCAGGAGGTAGACAAACTCTTGACCAGCGGCTTCATCCGTGAGGAACAACACCCAGATTGGGTTGCCAACGTGGTCCCTGTCACCAAAAAGAATGGGAAGATATGAGTCTGTATCGACTTCAGGGATCTCAACTCTGCTTGCCCGAAGGACGAATTCCCGCTTCCAATCACCGATGTGATGATCGACAACACATATGGCTTTGAACACATGTCTTTCATGGACGGGTATTCAGGCTACAATCAAATCAAGATGTTCCCCGATGATGCAAAACATACGTCATTCAGGACTCCGAAGGGTGTTTTCTGCTATACAGTGATGCCTTTCAGCTTGAAGAACGCCGGTGCGACATACCAACGAGCTATAAGCACCATCTTCCGTCAACATCTTCGCAAGACAGTCGAATGCTATGTTGACGACATCGCAGTCAAGAGCCGCCTCAAAGGAGATCACCTACATGACCTGAAGACAGTCTTCAATCTCATACGGGCAAATCAACTCAAGATGAACCCCGCTAAATTCTTTCTGGGGGTTTTTAGCGGCAAATTCTTGGGCTTTGTCATCACGGCGAAAGACATTCATGTCGATCCCGAGAAGACCAAAGCCATCCTCAACATGGACCCTCCGAAGAACCTTCGAGAACTTCGGGGCCTACAGGGACGTCTGGCATACATCCGAAGATTCTTGGCATACATCTCCGGTAAATATCAACCCTTTACTCAGCTCATGAAGAAGGGAGTCTCTTACGTCTGGACAGAGAAATGCCAAAAGGCTTTCGACGACATCAAAGCCTACTTGACGAGCCCACCAGTCCTGGTGGCACCCGTCGCCGGCAAGCCATTTCTCTTTTACGTCCGTGCCATGGATCATTCCCTTGGCGCTCTGCTGGCTCAAAACAGCGATACAGGCTATGAGCAAGCAATCTACTACCTCAGTCGAACGCTCATCGGGGCCGAACACCGGTACAACCCCGTTGAAAAGGAGTGCTTGGCTTTGGTGTTTGCCATCCAGAAGACTCGCCATTATGTCTCGGGCCAGACAATTCATGTCATTTCCCGAGTCAATCTGCTCAGAGTCCTCATGACGAAGCCAGGGTCATTAAACTTCCGGGTAGCTACATGGGCGATCCTGCTAACACCATACAACATAGTGTTTGTGCCACAAAAAGCCGTTAAGGGTCAGGCCCTGGCCGACTTTTTAGCTGCACACCCCATCCCGGAGTCCTCAAGACTTTATGAAGACATCCCGGATGAGGTTCACGAATCCAACGTCACCGAAGGAAGCTCCGTTTGGCGGATGTTTTTCGATGGCGCTTCAAGACTAGGCCCCAAAGGCCAGATCATCGCAGGAGTGGGGGTAGTCTTAGTCTCCTCCGATCAGTTGGTCATCCAGCGTGCTTACTCTATTTTGAAGCCGTGCTCCAACAATGTTGTCGAGTACAACGCACTCATCATGGGACTCCAGCTGGCATAACAGCTGGGGGTGGATCATCTGGAAGCCTACGGCGACTCAAAACTCGTCGTAAACCAGATTCGAGGGCAATACAAGGTTCGCCATGAAGATCTGATCCCTTACCATGAAGTTGCATTGAACATCATTTCAACCTTTACCGGATTCTTCATCGAACACGTACCTCGTCTACAAAACTTGGAGGCCGACGCTTTGGCTGGTCTCGCGGCATCATTAGCAGTGCCCCTTGGGACTCAACACTACGTCACGGTAGTTGGCCGAGACTTGGTTTGTCCTAGAAACAACCTATGCTTACGAGTGGCCCACGCCATGTCGACGAATGCTGGTGTTAATGTCCGAGACTGGAGGTTCCCGTTCATCGACTTCGCTGTCTACGGAATTCTTCCAGAGGACCCGAAGGAAGCCGTCTCAGTCAGGAGACGCTCTCTTCGATTCTACTACAATGCAGCCACTAAAATGCTGTACCGACGCTCCTATGATGGGCTTCTCCTTCGATGCCTGTCCAATGAAGAAGCGGCCGAAGCTCTTCGAGAAGCTCATGACGGAACTTGCGGAGCTCATCAACCCGGTCCTAAGTTGCAGGATCGACTGCGACGCATGGGCTACTATTGGCCAACCATGGCCGCTGATGCTGTCGACTATGCTAAGAAGTGCCATGCATGCCAGCTTTACGCAGACTTTATTCATACGCCGTCAGAACCACTACATCCTACAGTCGCCTCATGGCCCTTTGAAGCCTGGGGAATGGACATTGTCGGACCGATCACCCCTCCTTCATCGAGGGGGCACCGCTTCATCCTGGCTATTACCGATTACTTCTCCAAGTGGGCAGAAGCAGTCCCATTGACGGAAGTAAAGAGCTCCAGGGTGGTCAGCTTTATCAAACACCATGTCATTTACCGTTTTGGAGTACCCCGGCGGATCATTCATGACAATGGTCCTCAGTTCATCAGCCATATTTTCAGCAGGTTCTGTGACAAGAATTGCATTCAAAATGTGGCATCAACCACCTATAATCCGGCTGCAAACGGATTAGCAGAGGCGTTCAACAAAACTATCGTTAGGCTACTCAAAAAGGTCGTGTCATCCAACAAACGTGACTGGGACAAAAAGCTTGGCGAATGCCTTTGGGCCTACCGTACAACGGTACGGACCCCAACAGGCAACACACCATTCTCCCTGGTCTACGAAAGTGAAGCGGTACTGCCTTCCGAGATCCAGATACCCTCACTCTGCGTAGCAATCACAAACAAACTCACAGAACAGGACAATCAACGTCGTCGTCTACGGGAACTAGAGGCACTCGACGAGAAGCATCTCCTGGCTCAACAACGCATCGAACTCTACCAAGCCCGTATATCACAGGCTTTCAACAAGAAGGTCAAGCAGAGGACTTTCCAAGTTGGCGATCTGGTTCTAGCAGTCAGAAGGCCAATGGTGTTAACTCACAAGACACGAGGGAAGTTCGAACCCAAGTGGGAAGGACCTTTCATCATAGAGACGGTATACTCAAACGGTGCTTACCGCCTCGCCAAACCCAATGGAGACTTGTTCATGATGCCCATCAACGGCAAGTTCCTAAAGAAGTACTATTCTTGACATCTCTCAGACATGTGCTTCCACCAGGGGATCGGTGGATCCAATCATCAGGACTCACAGACAATTCCCTTCTAACAAAATTATACGCTTCCGGAACCCAGCTGTTCCGTAGCATCCTCCAGTAGAAAGACAACCACGTCCACATCACCTCTGAGTTGTCCCTCTACACCCTACATAGCGGAATCTTACACTTCGTAAGCCTACGCTATCCTTCATGTTTACCATGTCCACATTACCTCTGAGTAAACATCTCGTACAAACAACCCCTGTGTTGTCGTACATTGATCGCAGAACTTCTACGTCCACATCACCTCTGAGTTGTTCAGCGTATCCCCCAGGATAATTCCTACCACGTCCATAATACCTCTGAGTAGGAAGATTCTATCATTTGAACCCAATGATTGCCACGTCCACATTACCTCTGAGCAAACATGTTGGTTCCTTCAAACTTATTATCTGTACCTAAAAACTAAGGTACGCAAAAGATAATAGGTCCACACAAATCATCAAGTTCATAATAACAAAAATGAACACATCACAAAAAAAAAGTTGTGTACTTCGTTATTTTCTAAAAAGAGAGAGTACAGAACTACACTATCCCCCAGCAAGGGTTGCAAAAAAAACATAAAAAAAGAGAGGCTACAGTCCCTAAACATCTCCAGGGTTGGCTGAGAGCTCTCTGACTCGACGTCTCAAGTCGGCCGTACGAGTTTCCACAGTCTCCAGGACTCGACGCTCAGCTTCTTGACGCATCAATTCAACAGCTTCGGCAGAAGTATCGTTCTCATGCTTCTCATCAAGCTGTTGTCGCTGCTGAGCTAGGGCAAGAGTCCGCTGAGTGAAAGTTGCTTCCACCTTCTCGAATGCTACATGTTCAGCCTGGACACGTTCAGCATCTAACTGGAGTCTGGCCCGTTGGTCCTCAAGGTGGCACATCTGGGTGTTGATCTCTGCGATATTAGCATCCAACGCCGCTCGCGTTTCCATTGCCTTCTTCATGGACTGAGACAATTGCTCTACCGCAGCCTCAGTCTCAGCTACCTCGCGCTCCCAGATGTTCACAGTGGCCTGGTAAGAAGACTCGATCTCGGCGATCAACTTCCCCTTCTCCGCATCTATCAAGACGGAAAGGTCATTTCGTTGGATGCGCTGAAGTTCCGTGAGCTGCTAGTCCAGCTCGATCACCGAAGCCTCCAAGATTTTGGCCATATGGTCGTGGCCTTGGTGGACGCGGATCAGCCCGATATAGGGCATTGCCAGAGTTCTTGCCGTCTCAAAGCTCCCGTTGGCATCCATCACCGCAGATACACCCCTCTGCAGCATTTTGTACACCCCCTCGACGATGAATTTCATATATTCATCTGCATCCGCCAGCACCTGCGGCATCATAGCAGGAGTTGGAGGAGCTGCTGTAGTTGGCGGACCGGAAGAAGATCTGCCAACTTCAACCTGTGAGGCTGAAACCTCGGCATCAATAGGCTCTTCATCAACAGGGGCTGGACTGCTAGCCCGAGGAGCCGAAGGTACAGAGGAAGCCGGCACAGGCGTCGAGATAGTACCCCAAGTAGAAGGAGCAACAGAGGGTTCCACACCCTTACCCTTCTCAAGCCCGGAGGAACCATCGACGTCAACGGTCACCTCTTTTGCCCCCAACGTCCTATCAGTGACCAGTACCTCCCCTGGCAGAACGGGAAGATCAACACTCATCTCCTGGCCCGCCCCGGGAGACAGGACTGGCAGATGAGTCTCATCCTTCTCAAGTCCCTCTACAGGGACAGGATCTGTCGCTACCTCCTGAACGATAGCCACCTCAACTTCTACGGGTGAGGCTGGGGTAGGACTTGGCAATGATACAGTCGACCTCCCCTCATCATGACAAGAAGGGGAATCAACCCTCTCCTCTGTCCCAACCATATCTGTTGCCCCCGCAATAGACTCCTGCAGCTCTGGAGCAACGTCATCCGAAGATGACGAACTCCATTCCACCTCGCCGCCAGGAAGCCGCGTGCTTCCCTCGGCATTCGAAGCCTCCGTTGTGGCGTTCATCATCTCGGAAGCTGCTGCACCCTCAGCTTCCTTCCTGACATAATCCGGAGATACCGGAATCTCCACGACGACAGCATCCTCCGGATTCCCCTCCATGGGAGACATCATAGTCGGCGGGATGCACACTCCAGACGAGCCCGCCATCTCTTTTGGCCTACTTCCACCCAATTTTGGAGTACGAGGCTTTCTTTTTAGCGGTTCCTACAAAAGAAGGCATCGGTTACATAAAATATGAAACCTAAACCGAATTATGTAGGACATCCTTACCTCTGCGGACGCTGAGTCCGATGACACCGTCGGTGACGACGCCTTCTTCTGCTTCTTCGGCACAGGAGATTCAGCCCCTGTATCTGTACGTCGTTTTGATTGATATCGATCGAAGGTTCTGCCTGAGACGCGGAAGAGGCACCCCGATGACCCGCCACTGGCGGACGATGCGATCGGGATTTCGTTGGCATCTCCCCGGTCACTGCTAACTGGGTACCTGCGATAAGACTGGTCTCCCTATCATATCCAGGGGGCGCAGCAGCCATAACACAGTAAAATCGGGCGGCCGAGTAAAGAATGGACGGCCGCGGATCTGGGACGGGCAACGTAAAATGAGCCCCGGTACATCCGGCATTATAGTAATGCCAAGCTCGTGCACCATCCAACAAACTTCCAGCATACCCCAGAGTAATACTAGGGTTATCCAACATCAGCTGAGCATAACCAAATTATCGTACAAAGCGGCTCGGTAAATATGGTTCCAGGTAGTGCTGATTCCTGTTCCGATACACCAGATGGGATGGCCGGATACTTTGCAACCAGCAGAATCCCCATTGAGGCAGAGCGGTGATACCTTCGCCCGAATCCTTTAAATCTTCGTTGGCTTCTTGGACCAACTTTGGTGATCTCCCAACCTGAAGACGGGATAAAACCTTTCTACAAACAGGGACACCGGTATGCGACCAGCTCCTCCGGTGGAAACGGCGAAGGAATGCATCTCCAGCCCTATAGTCTTCTTCTGAGCCTGGGCTCATCACATTGGGATGGTGTAAAATTAACCATCCCATCAAATAGTGAAACGGCAGTTCGGCACGCGGGAAGTTATTATTTTTGCCTCTGTCATGAATCATATTTCCCGCAAACTCTCGCAAACCTTGCTGCAGGTTACATACCATTACGGGGAGAAGAGCCAAACGCCGGCCAAAGACCAACTTTACGGCTGGCAGGATTAAGTTCCGGGTCACCCTCTCTACGACACCGGATCCGCCTGCAAACACGCAATCCCAGAGCCATATCATCAAGTAGGCCGTCAACACCGCCTTGGATGACATCCGATAAGCAAGATGCCAGAAGCAGCTGTAGGAGCGTTCATCTGACTGCTGGTCTTCATTCCCTCGGGGATTCTTTTTACGTAACCTGCTCATTTCGGAGAGCACTTCGCTACGAGAGAGTGCCGACGGGGTAGAAAACTGCGAAGGATCCTCTTTGTCTTATTTAAAGACGTAATCTCTCCAAGCGGTCACATGGGGCTGCGTCCCGCTTTTATCCCTTTTTTGCATATAGTAATGATGACTCGCCACTTCCTTGAAAACGGTCGTCATCTCCTCAGCCCTGTCCCCCAGGACCCGAAGCTCTTCGTTGGTTGGGAAGTACTCTTCATAGGGTTCCGAGCCCCAAGGAAGCTTTGACACCTCATACATCTCATGAAGTGCGAGCCCTAAGTCCCCCACCGGAGTAAAAAAGGTCCCGGTATGGATGTCAAACATCTCCAAGAGTGCGAGGAACATATGCCTATTAATGTCAACACCCGCCTGGGTAGCACGGATCGCGACAGTCAACCCCATCTCTCGGAGCTCAGTCCGAAACCGCGACAAGATCCAGAGTGTCAGTTTATCCCATTTGGAAACGTAATGGCACCAACCCTCCACCCGAAAATCTCCTTTTCGGTATGAGCGTTCCATCAAGAGCATACGATGTGTAAAAGTCGAAGCACTATAAGCAAACGTATCAATGGGAACATCACTGTAGAGGCTCCCAGGACGTAGAGTCTGCCAGGTGAAAGAAGTCCCAGATCGTACGACGGTCAAAGTATCCCTTTAGTCGGAGGTAGAATCAATTTGGATGATGCCAGTCACCACTCCCCACTGAGAGGGGGTAAGATCCTAAGACATCCTCCTCTTGGAAGCAAGACGACAGAAAGACGTCAAAGGCCATTGACTTTCAAGTTGCTTAACAGTCATATGCACCCCATTTGCTGTAAAGAACCAGTCCTCCTTGATCTTCAACACCGTCGCTTCAGTGGAAGTGAGACATTCCCCGAATAGGAATTCAGGATTCAAGAAGGTCACTTTATCAGATGTGGTAGATTTTAAAACTCCACGCTCCATCATCTGTTTGAGGAACCCATACTGTTGTTCCCGGATTTGAGTCATTCTCTCAGGATGCTGATCCAGCATAAGAACATCTTGAGCAGGGTTTATCACTTTCTCGTCATAATCTACCCCGGTCTGACTGAGGACAGCCTTCAAAAGCACTTCATTCAAAGGCGGGATAGTCATCGACACTAGCAAAGATTCGAAGATGTTAGAAGTAACAAGAGAGTCTAAGAGCCATCAGAAGCACATAATGTGTCTGAAAAAGGAGCTTCGGCGCATCTTCAGGGTCTAAACCCATGCGTGTTAGCAGTGCTTCGGCGCATCATCAGGGTCTAAACCTATGCGCGTTAGCAGTGCTTCGCACATAGCAGTGCTTCGGCGCATCATCAGGGTCTAAACCCATGTGCGTTAGCAGTGCTTCGATGCATCATCAGGGTCTAAACCTATGCGCGTCAGCGATAGAGCCTCAGCGCATCATCAGGGCTTAAACCCATGCGCGTCGGCGGACAAAGATCGCGACACATCATCAAAGACTCAAGGCCTGTGTGCGTTGGTGTACGTAAAATAAGACTTACCAACCACCTCCGGCCGAACTTCGACAGGCCGACGGGGGACGTCAGCCGCCACAACTTTCACAGGCTCCTTTCCTTTCTCCTTTCCCTTGCCAGCACCGTCGCGAGGAGTCTTGGGAGCCATTCTCTCAAAGAGGAAAAGTTAGGGTTTTTTGAAGAAGGACTCTAAAGAAAGCAAAGGCACAGAGAAGAAGAACTCTCTCTCTCCATCTCTCACCTATTTATAGGGCTTGGTCGCACGCGTGAACCGATGACGAGTGATCTCAGCCGTCGCCTCGAGTTCTGTGAAGAGATAACAGCAGATAAAACCAAAAGATCATCATTAATCTTTTCGGTTACCGAGGCATCATCAGATGTATTAACTGAGAGGACTATGCGCCCGAACAGGCATGCGCCTCAACAGTCATGCGCCCTGACCTCCATGCTTCTTATTCAAAGTATTCTAAAACTTATTCAAAAGTTTTGAAAACTTTGAAGGGGGTCTTGTAGAAGCATGGAATTTCACAAACCAGAAAGCCCATGCGCCAGACACTATATGCACCAGAGCCCGGACAAAATACTTCACAGCAAAATCAACAAAGATAGACATTTGAAAGAAAACTTTTTATTTATACATAAAAGTCTATTATATGTCTAGAAGAGGTTGTACAAAGGAGAATTTCTACAAAGGAAAGATCCTAAGTTTATAGCCAGCAACCACCATGCGCCTCAAGACAGGCGCAGCAGTCATCATGCGCCTCCAGACAGGCGCAGCAGATACCACGCGCCTTCAACCAGGCGCGTCCCGCCATGCGCACTCAGCAGGGCGCATCCTTTCAGCAGCTCAGTTATGTGCATCCCCAGTTATGTGCATCCCTTTAGCAGCCCAGTTACGTGCCGCTCTTCCAGCCAGGCTCACTTGATAAATACCATGACTAATGAAGCATTTAACCCTCTGGCTGGAGGCAGTCCGCAAACGAAGGAAGAGAAGAGCACCGTAAGTCTGTGACCAGGGGAGGCTTCGAAAGAGCCTCCAAAGGCGAAGGAAGACACTGATCGAAACCGCAGCCAAAGGAACAGCTTTCAACACAACCAGAGTGGGCAACACCCACTTTGAAGGAAGAAAGAGCCTAGCCCCGCAATTCCGATCTACGGTTCTTCCTGCACAACGAAGACGAGGCCCGAGCATCCCTATCTTTGGATGCTACAGGCACCTTCCGCCTGCCTCGGAAGCCCCCGTCTTTTGGATGTAACAGTCACCTTCAAGTGCATCAATGATGACATGGCGTCTCATCACTACCAAAATACATGTATTTACCGACGGCCTTATCCGTCGGTAGTCCGTTGCCAAAAATAAATACCGACGGATTACCGACGGATATTTTGGTAAAACAGCCGTCGGGAATAACCTCGTCGCTAAAACATATCCGTCGCTACTCCGTCGTTCAGCGACGACTTAGCGACGGAATACCGTCGGCGCATTTAAATATATATAGCGACGGATTACCGACTAGTTTTCGTCAAAACATGTATCAGGATATAGGGTTAAATTCCTACAGTTAGCGACGGATAGTCCGTCGGGACTTTGTCGCCAGTCCGCCGTAAGTTAGTCGCCAATCCGTCGTGAAAGCTAAAATTTATGGACATCAAATAGCACCAGGTCGACGGATCGTCCGTCGCCAATCCGTCGCTTTATTGAAATGCTCCAGGTAGCGACGGTTTTTACGTCGCCACTCCGTCGCTAACCTCAGTTTCTCCAGTTAGCGACGGACTATCCGTCGCTGAGTGGTCGCCAGTCCGTCGCTAACTTCTAATTTTTGAAAAAAAATACTGCAAACAGACTCTTTCCTGTTTATACAACACATCCAACACAATATCAAACATGCAAAATATCCATGTACAACACCATATATCCATATCCAACACGAATATCCAACGTATCCAATATCCAACACCATATATCCATATGCAAAATATCCATATCCGACACCAATATCCAACGTATCCAATATCCAACAAAATATTACCAACACAATATATCCAATATCCAACATTAAATTATCCAAACATTAAAAAAATATTCGAACATACAATGTATCCAAATGTCTACAAAACCAACAACATAAACAAAATCAAACCCCGTCCGTCGGATCGTCTCGTGCTCGTGCCGCCGCATCCGCTTTACGTATGTACTCCTCCACCGTGTGTGCCGGCACTTGGGACAAGACATGGTCTGGAAGTGCGCGTAGCTGCTCTGGCGACAACATGTCAAGGAGCGTCAAGATGGTGTTATCCGATACGATGCGGGCGTCCGCAGAGCGGTTAAACGAAAGCCGTCCGGGGGAAGAAGGACCAGGTCGATCCGAAGCACAGGCAGCAGCAGTAGACGGACCGGGAGCACCACCAGATGAACCGGGAGCACCAGCAGACGGACCGGAAGCAGACGGACCAGGAGCAGACGGATAGCGCCCCAACACTATTGCCCCTAAATCTGACACCGCGGAGGTCAGAATCGCAAGCTGCGCCCTCACATCGTCAACCGGGGGCGCTGGGGGAGGCAGAGGCGGTGGATATCTCGGGGACGGCTGCAACGAGGGCGCCATGGAACCTAAGCCGTAGACGCGCCCTTTCCTAACGCCGCCGACGGATTCTACGAACACGTCGTCGTAGCGAGCGGCCATAGAAGAGTGCGTCTGGGTGGGCGTTGTTTCGCCGACATTCTCGGAAGGGGGCTCGATCTCAAGCCGACTAAGTGCCTCACGATACGCAGCCTATCCAATGAATGTGTTTATACTATAAGTTTTCCTAAGTTATAATCTAAATCCTATGTTTCCCTAAGTTATAGTCTGAATCCTAAGTTTATCTAATTAACTTAACAATAATTATATTTCTAACATAAATCTCATAAACGTAAGTACTTACATCAGTCTCCTCGGCCCTCGCGTCGACGAAGCTCCCGTCCTTCCGCCTCTTGTGCGTATGCACGAATACATCGTGAGCGGTGACCGTCTTCGCCTCTTTCCCCTGCTTCATCGCCCGTTGGGCCTGCATACGTAGAATTTAATTAACTTCGTATATTAACAGTACGAAATTAAATAATAGAATGAATTTGAATTTGTGCTATTTCACCAAATCTGTATGCGTCGATGCGTGGGGCCTTGATCCCCCCGTATGCAGACCCGCGGCCTGTCGATTAGCCTTAGCTTTCTCCGATTTCAGCTTGAACTGCGGAGTATCCATCTTCTCCAACATCTGCTCATAGTACTCCGCCCGGATCCAGTCCTTCCTCGTATGCGCCGTACGAAGGTCGTACACCGCATCCCGTATCTTCTTCCCGGCGGCGGCTTTATAGGTCCTGCGGATCGCCTCCTCGCGATGGGGGGGGCCACCAGAACGTCCTCTGACATACAAATTCAAATATCACGTAATAAAAAATTTAATGATTTAAAGAATAATTAATAATTCACCGACGGATTTATACCCTCATCTCGTCGAGCCAGACGTACTTCATGTCCTGAGGCACCTCAGAACCATAGAGGAAGGTCAACAAACTGATGGCTTCTATGGCATTGGAATCTACTCATATAGGAATGAACTTGAACTGATGGGTGTTGTAGTCGATTTCAGCGAAGGATCGTCCTTTGTAGCATCTGGACTTCAGTTGCCAGCAGAGCCAGGAGATGTTACGGCGGAAACTGCTCTCATGTTACTTCTCCTCCTCCACCATGGCTCTGGACCCATCTGCTCCTTCCTTCTTCCTTTCTTCTCATTCGACTATCTCGGCCTCCTATTCGGCCTACTATTTCGATACCGATACTTTGAACCTTGATCTTAACCCAAACCTATATACTGATCGATACTAATCCGCTACGCCCGATACTAAGTATATACGGTCGATACTGATAGCGATAGTCCGATACCGATAGCGATAGTCCGATACCGATAGTTCGATCGATACCGATAGTTCGATACCGATAGCGATAGTCCGATACCGATAGCGATAGTTCGATACCGATAGCGATAGTCCGATACAGATACACATGGACCTACATATCTATATATCACTAGTAGCCATACTCCTCTACATACTACTCTACACTAGGATCTAGTAACCATATACTACTCTACACACTAGCTACGTAGTCATACTCTAAAATAAGGTAAACTAATTTACCCACACATTAAAACCAACCCAATCAAATCTTAGGCAAACTATTCATATGATATCAATCGAAATACAAATAGGTCAACTAGGCTAGTTCTAGGTCAAATTAGGAGTCCAAGTCAACTCTGTCAAAACTAACCTTAATTAGGCTAAACTTCTACCTTAGCTAATCAAATATATATACTAGACTTCACGACGTGTGTCTGTGTATATATATATATATTATTAATAAATTACTTAAAATTATGCCTATATATATATATATTTTATATATATATATATATATATATATATGTCTGTGTGTGTATTCGTGTGTGTGTGTATCCGTGTGTATGTGTGTGTATCCGTGTGTGTCCGTGTGTGTGTGTGTATCCGTGTGTCTGTGTGTGTGTGTATCCGTGTGTCTGTGTCCGTGTGTGTCCGTGTGTGTGTGTGTGTCTGTGTGTGTGTGTGTCTGTGTGTCCGTGTGTGTGTGTGTGTCTGTATGTGTGTGTCCGTGTGTGTGTGTGTCCGTGTGTGTGTGTGTGTGTGTGTCCGTGTGTGTGTGTGTCTGTGGGAGAGGAGGAGGAGGACTCCTGCGCGGGGACTCCAGAGTCCCTCCTACGCCCCCCTTGCCCCGACCCCCCCCAACCCCTGCCCGACCCCCTCTCCCACCCCCCTGCCCCCCCTGCCCCGACCCCCCCCAACCCCTGCCCGACCCCCCCCAACCCCTGCCCGACCCCCTCTCCCACCCCCCTGCCCCCCCCTGCTCCGACCCCCCCAACCCCTGCCCGACCCTCCCCCAACCCCTGCCCGACCCCCTCTCCCATCCCCCTGCCCAGACCACCCCCCACCCCTGCCCGACCCCCTCCCCGACCCCCCCTGCCCCCTCTCCCACCCCACCCTTGCCCCGACCACCCTACCCCCTACCCGAACCCCCCTGCCCAGACCACCCCCCCACCCCTGCCCGGCCCCCTCCCCGACCCCCTGCCCCCGACCACCCCACTCCACCCTTGCCCCGACCACCCCACCCCGTACCCGAAACCCCCCTGCCCCACACCCTCTCCGACCACTACGACAGCCCCCCAACCCCCCAAATCGTAAAAGAGAGAGAGAGAGAGAGGGAGATAGAGAGAGAGAGAGGGGTGAGAGAGAGCATACCTTAGAGAGAGAGAGGGAGATCGCCGGTCGGAGAGAGGGAGATCGTCGGAGAGAGGGAGAGGGAAGAGAGAGAGTGTTTTGGGGGGGAATGAAAATTTTCCCCCCGTCGGTTCAATTTAAGTTAGGGTACAGAAATTAGCGACGGAGTAGCGACGGATTATTCCGTCGCTAAGTCGTCAGTAAATCTCGCGCCAATATTTTAGGCTTTTTCCGCGAAAATATGTGACGTTCTAGCGACGGATATAAAACCGTCGCTACTTGGCCGACGACCTATCGACGGCGTAGCGACGGATATGGACATAAAAAAATAAAAAAAATTGTCCACTGCTTTCCGTCGGTATTCCGTCACAAATCCGTCGGTGATCCGACGGTAATAGCGACGGAAAATTTCCGTCGCTAAATGGCCGTCGCTAAAATACTGTAATTTGGTAGTGCATCTTCACCCTCGGGAGCACTTCGTCAACAGAATGCACTCGAGTACCCAAGTTCATGTTGGAAGAACGTGAGAGAACGAGAAGCAAACCTTCTCTCCATGCCACTATTTATAGGCCAGGCAGATCAAACCCACGAGCCAAAGTGGATGGCTCTCCGAATTCCGTGTAATGACCTTGCATTAAATGGATGAACCGGACGCCTCGAATTCAGCCAAACGGCTATTTAAAGCACTCGAGGAGCGAAACAGCCGTATCATTAAAGAAGTGTCGGATGTGCCGGCCAGATAGCGCATCACACTGACGCGCCCTTCGACATCAGGCGCATCACACAGACGCGCCCTTCGGTACCAAGCACATTACAGAGGATGCGCCCCCATGCGTCCCCATATCGAGTGGAACATAAATCGATGCACCCCCTCAGCTGTCCATCGAATGTCAGAAATATTAAATGCTGAACTGACAGAGTTGGCAGCACACCTCCCAAAGTCTGAACAGTTGACAGCTTTTTCAGAAAACGAAGCATCGGCAACGTCAGCATCATCATGACTTTACTCCGGCGGCTACTGCCACGTGGCCACCCAACCATCCACATGCACCTCAAAAGCCATGCGCTTCAGACTCTTCACTGATCCCTAAAGACAGAAGAAAAGTCTCCATTTGAAGCTTTGCATGCGCCTCAAAAGCCATGCGCCCCAGACTGCTCTCTGATCCCAAAAGACAGAAGGAAAGTCGCTTGCATGCGCCTCAAAAGTCATGTACCCAGAATGGTTCGTGACTCCTAAAAGGTTACGAGCCAAAGTCTCCTCATGCGTCCAATCCAAGGCGCATTCCACCAGATCATCCCCCACCAAATCCGAGATCTTCGAGCCATGAGTCGGCGACACGTGTCCTTTGACTCAACTTATCCAAGATTTTAGCAACAAAAAGATCTTCTCCTCTGCTACGTATCGGCTCACAACAGCAGTACGAAGAAGTCTACCCCTCGATCAGGGCGCATCATCCAGGCGCCCCCATCAGCAATCTCCACGTGGCGTCCCCACACACCGGCGCATCCTACATATGCGCGTATCAGCAGTCAACCTACCTAGCTATAAATAGAGGGATCATTTCCTTCACACACACACAACGCATAATACAGACAACGAACACACCACCAGAGAGGCAGATACAGACACTCAATGTCTTCCTCCTCTCAGCAAGCTCCAGCTCCCAGAGCAATCCAAACCTTCAGAGAACCGATAACCGTCGTCTGCTCGTCAACGGAGTCAACGCATTACCACTCGCTCCATTGGCACAAGGGACCCAGATTAAACAAAAGTGTACTCCTAGGACTACATCTAAGTCCTATATTGTAACACTGTTCTGTTTGTATTAAAATTTTCAATCAAACAATTTTAATGGCAAACATGTAGTGGGCACGTTCTGCGAAGTTAGTGGCTTGCGCGCCATGTCACTCTGTCCTGAGAATTGTTTGATCACCTTGTGCATGCTTAATCAGGGTACGTGTGGGCGCAATATAATAACCTGTGCGAGCGGTTTGCACCAACTGCCGTAGACGTGTGACATCGTTTGATTGAGATATACGTGGTCGTGGACAGTGTAGTGGACACGCTTTGCGAAGTTGATGGCTTGTGTGCCACGTAACCCTTTTTTAGAATAAGAGTTGATCAAGTGGCGCTGTCACGACCAGTACCCTAGTGTAAGGGTACAAGAAGTGGGTACGTCCAGCCTACGTCGCAGTGTCGACGGTAGAACGCTGTCCTAGGTAACATGCATCTAACAGTTTAATGTACATTGCACAGTTATACTCTTCGAATGGAGGAATAATATAAGTACAAATCTCAATCACAGCTAAGGAAGATGTACTATAAGATAGATAAGAATATCAACAAAATCTATAGATAAAATACGATAAAAGAGAGAATCCAAAGTGTCTAAGATAAACATCTAACAACTCCACAAATCCACTTCATCACAAAATCTCTAATACAAATACCCATATGAGATACAACTGAAATAAAATAACTAAAGTATGGGAGTGTCGTCAACAGGTAATAGATCCTGCTGGAGGTCCAAGTCATAGGTGTCCTCTAATGCTGCCCCATAGTAGGTGGTACAACATGCCTCATCCTCGTCCTCTGTCATATTTTTAACAGGTCCAGTCAGGACGGAAGCGAGCAAAATACATCTCACGCAGTTTGTAATATGACAGGATATGTAAATATACTATACAGTAAGATACATGAAATGCTGGAAATATATAAATAAAAGAGATGACTGTAAAGTAATATCTACTATAAGTAAATAGCTAATAGTGACTAGTGATGTAGAGTACAAGATAGACATGTGAACGTCTTGATAATAAAGTGAAAGTTTGCACATGACTACACTACTTTGGAATTGTTCACATGACCATTTATACTCCCCCGTACCCCAATCAATACACAAGGATCCAGACATGTTATGTTATTGCACATGATATCACATGGGGGCCCATAAATGGGTACACATGAATATAAACATGGGGGCTCCGTGAACATGAGAGTACATGAATCACGAGAGTGCACATAAATGGTAAAAGAACAGAAATACATGATGAAAGTGAAATGCACATGACATGATGTATCCGATGTTCCCGAGGGGGATAACATCTCATGAAGGGATCCATATAGTACCAATCCGTGTTAACAACGTGATAGCATCAAGTAAAGTAATCTAGAGTGTAAATGTAAATCCTATCATGTATGGAACGGTCAGAGAATGTACTCGCCTGGTATCCTGAGTATCCGATGAATATATATGTCCAGACAGAGTATATGAGTCCTAAACAGAGCAACACAGGTCACAACATGTCCAAAATGGTAATATAGAACACTACAATGCATTCTACATGATGTTTGGGTCAATCTAGGCTAAAGTCAATCTTTGGTCAACTCTAGTCAACTACACTAGTCAACTAGGTCAACTAAGTCAAGTCCTAACCCAGACAAGTCTCACTAAGCCTAACCATGTCTATCCTAGCATTCACACAAGTCACAAAGCTATACAAGCTATCAAATATGCACAATTTCATATATACATACGTAGATACTCAATGTACATATGGCATAAACATAGGAAAATCATATAGGGCTATATGCCTATATACATATCTATATTGGTATACACATATATTCAAACCACATTTTACATATACAAAATATATATAGGCAATCATATATATATATATATATATATATTTACATATTATCATTTATGAATATATATATATATATATATATATATATATATATATATATATATATATATATATATATATATATATATATTATATATAAAATATATATATATTTTATATAAAATATATATAAAATATATATATATTTTATTTTATAAAAAAAATATATATATATATATATATATTTATATATATATATATATATATATATTTTTTTTTATGAATATATATATATATATATATATATATATATATATATATATATATATATATATATATATATATATATATATTCATTCATGCATCCATACTATACATCTATACATTCATTCATATATGCCTTTATACATTGCATAGAGGGGAAGGGAAACATACTTGCATATTTATCATACTTGCATTTATACTATATTTATGTTAGCACTATGTTGCATTGATATATTCATGCTTATATTACATTACATTGATACATGCCTACATTGCCTATATACCAATACATTAGATTACGAATATGCATACATTGGTTACATGATTACAGTACATATTTATACAAATTACATATGTATATTACATTAACATACATGCATATTTACACTGCATTCATTCACATACATTTATGCATACATTATATATTACATATATACATAAACATATATGCATGCATAATATCATACATTCCTATAAAAGAGGACAGTGGCATGTAGAGTGAGGAATGAGTGAGGGGGATGTGAATGTTTTGCAAGGGGGCTATGATAGTGGGGTGATAGTGAGAGGGTGTGTGTGAGTATAGGGTGTGGAGTGGGTCTGGTGTACAGAGCAGGGGATGGGGTGTGTGTATGTTCAGTTTCCAGGTTAGAATGTAACAGTGGTGTATATGTGTGTGTGTATAATCTCAGGTTTGTACATCAGTGAGTAGGTTTCAGATTTAGTGAATATGTGTGTGTATTCAGTCTACAACACAGGTGAGAGTCTAACAGTGGCGTATATGTATGTGCGCGTATTCATAGATGGGAGAGTGTGTCAAATTTGTGTGGGCAGATGGTGTGTGGGTGTGTGAACAGCAGTAGGGTGTGTGAAATGTGTGTGTATACAATATGATGTGTTCCCAGATTTGTGTGTGTTCACAGGTTTTAAACTTCACTCAATTAAATTTCGAAAACCTTAATTACCAAGCTAAACATGAATCCCAATGATTCCCAGATAAGCCTACCTAATTCTGAGATTGTACACATGTTTAACATCATGAATTAACATTATTTAATAAATTAATTCTATTTTAAAATCAGGAAACAATGAAGAATCAGTAAGTATCAGAACTTAGGGGAAAATCCCAAATTCGAAATCAAATTTGCAACAAACATCCAATTGATGGTTGGTAACCAAACATTCACATGTGTACATGACATATAAGTGATATGGTGTCCACAAACTGGACACAAACGTGTCCAAATGAGTCACACGAACACAGACACAAACTCGCACTGTAAAAGTCTCGTGCGAGCATGTCACGGGCTCGTGTGCATGACACACGACATGTGACATGTCGTGCTCGTGTCTAGGGTTAGGTCTAGTATAGGTCTTCGTCTTAGGCACCCTGATTCGTGTCTATGTGGTGTCGTGTCTGAGTTACAAAAGCGTATCAGAGGAGAAATCTTGCGCGTAACAGTGTAGTTCAAAACCAGTGCACCATAAATTCTGTGTCCGACACGACACAAGGAGTCGTATAACTGGGTGAGTGACTTGTCAGTCACTATCCCGACCTCCACACCAAGTTTGGTGGGTCCACGTGGCCTGTGCAGTAAGCACGACACGTGTGGCAGCAGCACACTCGAGACACTGTCTCGTACTGCGTGTTCGTATCAGTTTTCGACACAAAACTTACACAAAAATCAACTCAGACAAATGGGGTTGTGATCTACACATATAGGTCTACAATATCATTCAAATACATTTTGAAAATATCATGAAATTATTCATAGAGGCATTTTATAAAACACTTACATATGCAAACTGATACGTGTCCGATACGGACACGAAATCGATACAAAATCACCCAAGACTCACACCACAGCTAGGGGACTCCTAGGTCTATGCAACCATGCCAAGAAATCAAGAAAAAGAAGTGATTTGAATAGTTTACCTATTGATTGTCAAACTCAAGAAAAAGCCCCAAAATTGAGAATCCTTCTTTCCACACAAAAGCCCCAAATTGTTCAAAAGCTGAGATTTCACATCATGAACAGATAATAGACATGGTTTAGATCCTATTGCAAAAAATTAGGGTTAAAATAAGAAGAAATGAATAAAATAGGAAGGATTGAAGAATGGACAAACCTTGCTCTTGCCAAAAATAGATGTGTAGTAAAAAGAGGCAAGAAAGGAATAAGAGACATTAAATAGAGAGGGGATCCCTAAGGGGCCGGCCAAGAATGGAAGAATTAGGGTTAGGTTTGATGACTAATGGGCTTTGGGCTAAGTGCCATGCTAAATGGGTCAATCTATAAGTCAAAAGCCCATGCACCTAAAACACTTAATCTCTCTATGAAACTTGATTCAAAATAGGTCAACTTGGGTCGACTTAAGTTAGACTAGGGTCCCACCATGCTAACCAAGTCATCATAGTCAAAGTCAACACCTAGGTTATTCTCCAAAGTCTCAAGTAGCAAAAGTCAAAAATAACAATCATCACTCAAACAATTTACAAATAATTCCAAGAAACCAAAATACCCCCAGGCCAAAAATGATAAATAAAACATCCTAATCACATGGTTAGGCTCTAGGTCAAGTAGTCTCTAGGATCACTGGCAAAACTCCAAAATCATAAATTACCAATAAAATAGTTTTAAAATAATTAAAAATCACCAAAAATCATATCATGATTTAAATAACATTATTAAAATATTTAAATTACAAAATTACCCTCATTTAGAAAACTGGGTGTTACAGGCGCCAATTTGTCAGGCTGCGCACAGGCGCAACTTAACGACTGGCGCCTTTAACTAGGCTTTGCTATACTGATTAATTCTCACGCCAAACAGTGACTTGCGTGAACCAGCTGTCAGCATGAATTATATGCTGATAAAATCTTCTCGACTGCCGTGTTGCGCAGGATTTGAATAGATTTTTTTTAATCTTCGTGCTGTCAGTTGGCAGATAATGATGATGCCGTTACAACTTCTCGAGAAAGTACGCCACGTGGCTCTCGCCTAACCTGACTCCAGCGCAACCTGACGTTTGGCGCAACCTGATGCTGCACAACTTGATTATTTTGGCGCAATACAATATTTTGGCACCATCTGATGGTCAAACACTTTAATGGGTGGCGTATCTTAATTTTTAGGCTCTACAAGACTCCCTTCAAAGTTTTCAAAACTTGAAAAATACTTCAAAGTTTTGAAATACTTTGAATTATCCTGGTTTTGTTTGTATTGCGCCAAATCTCAACCGTAATAAAAAATTTCTTCTTGAAAACATTCGATCTCCTCTTCGTCTTCCCGAGTTTCATTGATGATGTTCGGTTTCCCATGGGGAATATGAAGCGTTGGTTAGCTATATATAGGGAGAGGTCCTTGTACCCATTCCTCACTTTTGTACTTCCATGGCATCTAAGAAGAAGGAGATGGCGACTGGCGTTAATGCCGAAGTGAATGCTCAGGAGACAAGGCCTGACACCGTGCCTACGATCCTGTCCGAGGCTGACCGATCACTGCGAGCAAATAATTTTTTAGAATGCTTTGGATTGACCCCAGCAGTCTATGATCGTCTGAACGGTGGTCCTTCGTCCTCTTCTGAAGAGCGTGGTGACACAGAAGGATTTCTTCGTCTGATGCGTCATTCAGGATTTCGTAGTATACACGAGTTAGGCGCTTCTCTTCGCCAAGCTGGTGAAGAAGACGAGAAGAAGTAATGGTTTCTGTAGGGGCGCCACTTTTTTATTTTGTCTTTTGCGCAACTCATTATGTACAGACTTATTTTTCCTTTTCTTTTGTAAGAAAAGAATGAAAAATCTATTTCTGGCACCCTTTTGCAAACCTTTTCGTGTGAACTGTTAAGTGGCACGTACCAATGCACCATTTTGACCAATTCAAATGTTTGCTATTTTTCGAAGAACACGTGGCAATCTTCGTGTGGTTTGAGCACCTCTCGTTTAGGTTCTTCCCGAGATAGGCTCCTAGAATGACGCGCCCATTCACATCTTTTAAGTTCTTTAAATAGCTAATAGGAGAAATCAAAAAGAAATGTCCATGAACTCTATTCTTTTATTTTTTTCCTTCTGTTGATGGCGATGGTTCTTCGCAGAATCCCCTCGGCGGTCAAGAGTTCAATGTTCGTGTGCCTTTCTGCGCCACCAAAATCCGATGCTGTTCTTCTGCATACCACGTCTTTTGATATTGGTTTGCCATGCTCTATACCATCGACGATCAAAGAACCAGTGGTTTGCACACTTGAGCTTCATTCATGAATTGTGTCTAACTTGTGCCTCTTTTTACTGAGATTGTTTTGAAGACCGGTGCTGATTTGTAGAAATGAGACGCATGTTGTAGACGTGCGCCTGAAATTCTGAGAAGAGGCGTACACTGCAATCTAGTGCCTGACTTCGGTCAGAGGCATATGTTTTACCATAGGCTCCTATAGGCTCACTCTGATGATGTGCGCCTATTGATCAAAGGCGCGCAGTTTGATAGATTTTGCTAACCTTTCTTTCTTTGTTGATATTTGCAGAAGTCTGGTTGGCAAGCTTCTTCAGAACTAGCATCGGCGACTTGGATGCTGTGAGGAGCATTCTTCTGACACTCACATCAGACAGCTCATGTGATTCAGACGCTCAGATCAGATAGCTCAGGACTCTCCATGTTCCAGAAGGGTCTTCCTCAGATGGTAGGAAGGGCCTTTATACATCAGAGAGTTGGATGGTGGAGACACAAAATTAGGAATCGTATCACGAGGGTGATCTCATTCCTAGTTCTCATGACGGGTCGTCTCTTCTCCACCAGTTGCATTGACAGCAGCTTATCTTTGAGCTGTTGTACTCTGGGGTTCTCCTCTCGTCTTTCTGAGAGAGAAGACCAAAGTTGATTCCGTTGCCTTGCTCGCTGCTTCAGGTCGAGACGACAAGGAACTGGCCTCAACAAAAAGATCCAAAGATGTAATAGACCTTCATTTATTAGATTTAGAATGAAAATTCGAGATGTAATAGATTTCCATCAAGATGTATCTATGTTTTTTAAAGAAGGAATAAAGAATGATTTTCTCTTCTTTATGATTTGATTTTGATGTGATGATATAAAAAAATAGAATCCAGAGGTAATATGGACGTGAACTCATTTTTCTATAAATGATCTTCAAGTCCGCTGGGACTTAAAGACAGAATATCGTGTCTAAAAAGACAATATCTGCGATAATACGGTTTATCATAAAGAAAAGATATCTTTCAAAACAACTAGATTTTAAAAGACAAAATTGATGATTTGGACAAGCTCCACGGGAGATTTTAAGTATTTATAATCTTGTGACTTTATTTACGAAAAAGTAAATAAACGATAATAAATGAAATAGAAATGAAAAGACTGATGAATAAGCATGCCTTTTTAAGGAAAGGTCGCTTCGATTCTCGAGACAAAGAGTAAATGAAGATTTTTTTACAAGATGAACGAACATGCCTTTTCGAAGAAAGGTTGTTTTGGTTCCTGAGACATAATATTTTAGCCTTTCTGTCTATACATAGTGTGGAACTTTTCTGAAAGCAGCATTCACATCTTTTCTCTTATTTGCAAATGTCTTTAGAAGATTTGCCTATGGAGACGGAAGTCATCTCAAAGATCAAAGCCGTCTTCGATACTCCCTCCGATGAACCTCTGCCGCCTACTCAGCCAGAAGTCGGAGAAAGCTCGGCTGTTGTCACGCCCCACAACCAAAATACTGGAGAGCGGGGGACAGACTCAGCTAGCTTCGTACATTGAAGTGTAACCCACCTCGATGCACGGCCACGACTGTCTAGATATATGAGGGTTTTACTACCAGCCAATAGTCTCTTATGGTCAATAACAAGACTAGTGTCTCAATCTCAAGCAAGCAAGTAAATGTAACAAGATGGTAGTTCATCAGCCATACAAAGTAAGGCATCCCATACATTACATATTCAGATGATCATGAAGTTAGTCATACAAAATGGGAAGACTAGCAAGAGTTTAAGTCATACATGATCAACCATAGGATTTGTCAACCATGTTACAATCCTTAGGCAAATAGGAATGTATATATAATATGAGCTAACACTTACTTGGCGGCTAAATGTCTCAAAAGAATAATTTACAATAGAGTGGGAGAGAAAAATAAAACACACTCGTTGCCAGGGTTGCGCCTAGTGTTCACCATCTGGCTGAAAGGCTGGAAGATCCTCGGGTGCTAATCCGAAATCTGGTCATACAAAACCAGCTGGGTCAGACCCCAGAAAGAGCAAGTACCACAAGGAAGGCTTCACTTAAGAACTAAAACCAACATATTAGCACATAAAGACATAATGATAATGAAAGACATGAGTTAGAGGAATAATGCGATAAACGATAAGATAACTAAAGGACTATTCTAGTAGCCAAGTTACAACCCATAAACCAAACAAGGATCGGGGTTATATATAACCCTTCACCTGAACAGAACTTAGTCTCTAACCAATTATCGATAAAGTAAAGTATAACAGGAACGTGCTGAGATAACCATGTACTGGTCTGGTCTAGGCAAGACCATACTAGACTCCATCCATCAATCACGACCAAGCAATGAGTACGGTTTGATACTTTAACTAACTAGGGTTATCACAAGCTTAGTTACTAATAAGATTATTCGAGATGTTCTAACAGCCATAAGCCATGCAGTCTTAATCCAGGTTATCTGGTCATAAGTTGAGAGAGTTGGATTAGGTGACTTAGAGGTGCAACACATGACAGTGTGCTGGAAATGTGCCCTACTCGACGGCAGGCTACAAGTCCAATTAAAGTATCCAGATAACGGGACTGCCTGTAGCTGGGAATCTCTTCATAGACTATTTAATTAATCTAGTCATTATCCTAGTCAGATTTAGTACGAATCCCTGACCGTAGAAATCAAGAATTTATGTCCTAGACATGATGCAAGACGAGACATGTAGCTTGTACAGGCACAACCATCCACGGTGTCAAGACAAGAGTTACTTAGCGAGTCAAAATAGTCGTCGCAACAGCATATCAAGATAGGTTACTTATCAAGATTACTTGTCAAGGGTGTGCCACAACGGACCACCATCAAGAATTATCATGTCAAATTACTTGTCAGGAGTGCACCACGGCGGGTTACTATTAAGAGTTATCATGTAAAGTCATAATGTCATGTCGTGTTCATGTAAGTGCACCACAACGGGTCACTGTCAGGGAGTGGTTAGAGAGTGTATGTGCCACACCAAGATCGTGTTTAAAAATCAGAGTACATGTGCAACACAAAAAATAACATTATAGGACTAATCAAGTAATGAGTACAAACAAGGACACAATTTACACTAAGGATCTTAAGGACTATATGAACATTTGCAAAGGGTGGCACATAGTGGTTGATGGGGTATCATGAAGAGCATGCACCCAAAATGGATGTGCTGAGAGTGGCATGCACCTAAGGGCATGCGCCCACATGTATGCGCCTAGGGCTAAACCTATTATGTAAAGCATATGCTATGGAGGGTATGCACCAAGGAAACATGCGCCCACGGGCTATGCACGCACACTTATGCGCCTACATATATGGGGGAAGGTAAGTCATAGAATGCACTGCAACTCTTAGGGCCTTATACGCCCAAGTCAGAAAGCCATGCGCCCACCATTGGCACACCATGGGACTATGGAAAGATGCAACTCCAAGGTGAGCTATGCGCCCAAACCTATGCGCCTACATAAGCATGAAAATGCCATGGAGGATTACAAGTCAGAAGCTCATGCACCATCCAATGGAGGCAATGCGCCCACATGTATGGCCCCCATGTGGCCATATGTGCCCACATGATTAGGCTATGCGCCCACAGGTTTGCACTCAACAGTGTGCAAATACTGTTCATCTTCTCCAAGTTGGCCGAGAGCACAAGTCATAGAACCCATGAACTTCCAACTCTCATAACTTGGTCAAAACATAATAAAATCTAACTTTTCAAAAGTCAAAGTTGTGTAAAATCAAATTCTCTACCACATAAAACTCTTAGTTTTCGAAAACAAGATGGTTTGCTAGATCAAAACCTAAGAAAACCCTAAAATGGTGCATAATTAGATCTAGAAAATATATACATGAAAGTGCAAAATGATAAGAACTAAAGTAGCTTAGAATGTTGCATAAAAGAGATTAGAATAATAAAATAGAGGGTTCCTTCATGAAGCAAGTTGTACTTGCCTAAGCTTGGTGGGTGGAGGAATTAATAAAAGAGGAGGAAGAAGAAGTAATGGAGGAGAGAGAAGGTTGGTGGACTTTAAATGGGAGGGGGTTTAACATGATAAACCAAAGAAAATAAACCAAGACAAACCAAAATGAACCAAGTCAAACCATGATATGCCATGATGAACCTAAGCAAGATTAAACCAAAATTAGCTAGCAAGGTAAGAGAAGTAAAAATACGTGTCAGGATTCCGTATACGTATACTGGAAATACGAAAAACGAAAAACAGGGATGACAACTCTACCCACCTTAAAAGAATTCCATCCTTGAAATTTAATCAAGAGGCTAGAGATGTCGGGACAAGCTGCACAAGTCATAAGCAAGCTACGACTAGCAGTCAATCAAGCAATCATTCATGCAAGCAAGGAATTAAAAACATAAGGCATAAAGAAGATATTATACCTTATGAGTCAAACATGTGTGGATATCGCGATCAGATATCATCCTCATGCTCCTACGTTGACTCATCTAAAGAGTGTTGACCCCAAGCAATACAGACTAAACTAATAGTCTTGTTCTTGCATATTTTCTCTCTCCGGTCCAATATGGATACGGATCTTTCCTCATACGAAAGGTTGGTAACAACAACCAATTTTGAATGACCAAGGACATGAATCGGATCTAAGATATACCGTCACAATTGGGATACATAAAAGACATCATGTACCTCACGTAACGACGGTGGAAAAGCGAGATGATAGGACACATCACCTACCCGCTCTAGAATGTCGAATGGCCCTATATACCTAGGACTAAGCTTTTTTTGTACGCCAAAATGAATGACGCCACGGGTAGGCAAGATCCTAAAGAATACAAGGTCGTCGATAGAAAATTCAAGGAGACGACGATGAGAATCGGCCCAATGATGCTGGCGATCTTGTACAACTCGAAGATGATCTCTGACTTGTCTGACCACCTCAATAGTCCACGTAATCATCTCTGGACCGAGCATCTTCCTCTTGCCTGTATCAACCAATGCTAACGGGGATCTTCACTTTCTGCCGTACAAGGCTTCAAAGGGCGTCATCTGGATATTGGCTTGGAAACTGTTGTTATAGGAGAACTCCACGAGATGCTGGTGATCTTCCTACGAACCACAGAAGTCGAGTGTGCATGAGCGCAACATATCTTTAAGAGTCTGGATCGTGCATTCTGACTGACCATTTGTCTGCGGATGATAAGCTGAACTGAACTTGAGATGAGTCCCCAAGCTCCCCTGAAGACCCCACCAAAAGTTTAAGGTAAATCTCGAATCTCTGTCGGATACAATACTGATTGGTACTCCATGCAATCTGACTATCTGCCTGAGGTACATCTTTGCAAGCTGATCCGTTTACTGGCCAATTCTGAAAGGGATAAAACGAGCTAACTTGGTGAGTCTGTCAACTATAATCTAGATAGCATCTCTTTCCGTTGGGGATTTAGGTAACCTAGTTACAAAATCTATGGTAATGTACTCCTATTTCCATTCTGGGATCGGTAAAGGTTGAAGAAGTCCAGCTAATCTCTGACGTTTGGCTTTAACTTGTTGGCAAACTAAACAATGAGAGACAAACCGGGCTATCTCACTCTTCATGCCATTCCATCAAAAATGTTGACGGATATCATGATACGTCTTTGTACCATCGGGATGAATCGAATACTGCAAATTGTAAGCCTCGGCCATGATCTCTCGCCTGATATCGCCACTAGGTACACAAAGACGCCTTCCGTGTCGAAGTGTACCGTCCTTATGGATATATAACTCTGCTCTCCGTCCTGCTAAATATTCTACCCTAAGCCGCTGAAGCTTAGAATATGCTGACTGAACCAACCTAATCCTCTCAACTATACTGGACTGAACTTGTATACTGGCCATCAATGCCACATTGGTATGAAACTTCAATACCTATCTTCTGAAGATCTGCTGACAATTCTGGTTGTGCTGTTAGAAAATAAACTCCGACTCTTCTGCTCAATGCATCTGCAACAATGTTGGCCTTCCCAGGATGATACTACAGGTTGATGTCATAATCCACAAGTAGCTCTAGCCATCTTCTCTGACGCATGTTAAGATCCTTCTGGGTAAACACATACTGAAGACTCTTATGGTCGATGAAAATCTCAACCCGATCTTCATATAAATAATGCCTCCAAAGCTTAAGTGCAAAAACCATCGCTGCTAACTCTAAGTCATGGGTTGAGTAATTCTTTTCATGATCACGAAGCTGACGTGACGCATAAGCTAGTACCTTACCATGCTGCATCAAGACGCATCCCAATCCCTTGTCAGAAGCGTCATAATAGACTGAAAATCCTCCAGTTCCATCTGGAAGCATGAGAATGGGTCCGTTATCAATTCTTCCTTCAACTTTTTAAACGAACTCTGACACTCTGCTATCCAAGCAAACTGCACATCCTTGCGGGTCAACTGCATCAGTGGTGCTGAAATCCGAGCAAAGTCTGAAACAAATCGTCGGTAATAGTCGGCCAATCCTAGGAAACTCCAAACTTCTACGACGATAATGGGAACTGGCCATGTCTCTACAGCCACTATCTTCTGGGGGTCCACTTCCACGCCACCTTTACCTCTGTTGATGATGTGACCCAAGTACGAGATACGATCCAGCCAAAACTCGTACTTACTAAACTTTGCGTACAACTGGTGCTCTCTGAGAATCTGAAGAACTACACGAAGATGCTGCTCATGCTCTGCCTCATTCGTGCTATGGACTAGGATGTCGTCTATAAACACTATTACGAACTGGTCCAAATAGGGTATGAAGATACGATTCATGAGGTCCATGAATACGGCTGGCGCATTGGTCGCTCCAAATGTCATAACAAGGAAATTCCAATGTCTATATCTGGATCTGAATGCTGTCTTCGGGATGTCTTGCTCTCTGACTCCGATCTGATGATACCTTGACCGTAAGTCAATATTCAAGAATACTGTCGCTCCTCTGAGTTGGTCAAATAAATCGTCTATCCTTGGTAGAGGATATCTATTCCTGATTGTTACAGAGTTCAAGGTACGATAATCAACACATAATCTCGACGTACCATCCTTCTTCTTTACAAGAAGTATCGGGGCTCCCCAAGGTGATCCACTAGCACGAATGAATCCCTTGGTTCTAAGTTCTTCAATCATCTTGTAAAAGATCTCTAACTCTGAAGGTGCCATCCTGTAGACTCCCCCTAACACTGGTACCATTCCTAGAAGCAAATCAATGGTGAACTCTATATCTCTCTCTCTGGGGGCATGCCTGGAAGCTTTTCAGAAAATACATCAGGAAACTCTTCTACTACTCTAAGAAACTGAACTGCTACTGCTACTGCCATCCGCAATACTGGTGGAGAAGGTTCTACTTCGTCTCTGGAAAATAAAAACTCCGGTTCACCGGGAATACCAAAAATAATCCTGCCAATATGGGAGTCTATTCTTACGTATTGATCCTTCAACCAATCCATTCCTAGGACCAAATCATAGTCGGCCATCGAAATTCTATCAATCTAGCAGGGAATTCTCTACCGCTAACTACGATTCGACACGAGGAATAGACTTCTTCTACTCCTACAAAACCGATACCAGTAAGTATATTGAGCCTTACTGATAATGACTCGGGTTTCATTCATATCCGTGTTACAAATCGTGCAAAAATAAATAAATACGATGCACCCGAATCAAATAATATTGTAACGCCCCAGTCCCAAAATACGTAGGACTAGGAACATAGACATGTCAGCTGTATACATACAAAGTACACTCCAATAGATGGAAACCTTGTATGAATACATAAGCTGTAAAATGTAGTAGAACCATAACTAATCTCATCCATACAAAATAAATGAATAAAAGATATATGCATGTAGTTGGGCGGAGACAAATCTACTACCAACTATGAAAAGAAATACATGATATACAAAAGAATGATTTTGGCGAGCGAAGCGAAGACGATCAAAGTGCAATCATCCTCGAAGAAATAGAGACGATCATTGCCATGGCTAGAACACCTACGAAAGACAATAGCACACACATGGCGAGATAACCAGGTCCTCAGAGGGACGTAACAAGACACATAATATCATGCCATATAAATTAAATAAATATTGCTCAAATAAATAAGTCAATTAAATTGTAACATGGTCCAGTAGACACCTATTGGAACTAGCTTACCACCCCCCAACCAAACAAGGACATGAGATGGTAAACTAATTCACGGTGACGTATCTTTCCATGCTATGAATCCAATATGGTATTCGGACCCCAACAAGGTTCAATACCTTCTCATCGAAGTAGTAAGCCACACCTACAACCAAACAAGGACAATATGTGACGAACTAATCCGCGACAAGTTATTGTTCCAAGCCATGGTCAGATATAAGTACCCAAACCAAAAGTTAACAGATAAGGTACCTAACCATTCTAAGTAAAATGTAGTTAAGAACAATCCTTCCTACGCATGGGCCCTGGCTAAATAGAATCGACATGGTCCTCCCTTGGGGCACCAGTGGCCCAATCAGTAAGAGCATAACGTTCCGTAGAACGTCAGTGGCCATCAGTAATCATGGGTCATCAACCCCGTATCTCCAGCGGAGCTTCCGGGTCACAAAAAAGTGCATCGAAGCCCATACGCTAAGGAATTGTCCTTCCCGCCCTATGCCTACTATGTTGTATCCACAACAGAAACCTTTATAACCGCTAAGTCAAACTAGCATGCAATTCTATAAGCGATTAATCCTATCGCACGACTTATACGCACCGGCGGCCAGCCAATCACGCATGTCCGTGTTCTATATGCGACACACAACTTCGTGGTACAACGTGTCAAGGCCAATGAATGCAACACACAAGGTGGTCCCTTAAATCTAGATTTAATGTGTAAGAAAAATAATACATAACAGGAAATATAACTGAACAGTATGTTCTAACAGGTTATGCCATGTATCACAGTTTATTTTGCATAAGAAAATAATGAATAATGCATGAAATATGAGCTAAAATAAATAAACAGCAAATGGCAAGGTGTCTTGCCTGGTAGGATGCCTGGTGTACTGAAATGATCAAGATGGCACGAACTGCGACATCGGTGTAACAACTATGCAAGGTGGCCTCTGATGGTGGCACGGACAGTTCCATCAGTTCCATTGGATCCAGAAGGGTCAAATTAGTTAGGTTCGATATAAGGTAGGCTTGAATTGGCGAGGGAACATGAATAATGGAATTTAGTCATGGACGGAAGGATAGTCGAAGTAAATAATATATCTTAAAAAAAAACTATTTATAATATTCGAAAACTAGTTTTAATCTAAATAATTATTGAAAATATACTTAAAGTCAAGAAAAATCATTTTTGGCTAAAAACTCTAAGTTGTAAAGGATTTTTCATAGAAATCTATTAGTTTAAAATATTTTTCAAATAGATATATAACAAAATCTAGGAAGATATTTTTGGTCAAACCTCCAAATTTGAAATTACATATATAGCTCTATCCTTTTAAAAAATAATAATACATATTCTAAGAATGATAACTTAATAAAAATAATCAAAATAATAATAATTATACTAATAACCACAACCCTAATATTCATAACTAAATAATAATAATAATAATAATAATAATAATAATAATAATAATAATAATAATAACAATGTCCACATACTGCTTTACTAGTAGTAGCCATTAAAATAATAATAATAATACAAAAATACTAATAATATATTTACATATATAGTACATACATACATTCTTAATACCAATAATAAATATAATAATAATAATAATAATGATATCAATAATAATAATAATAATAATTGATATTAAAAGAGGAAGAAAACCAATAATAAACAAAACTAAACAAAACACAAAAACAAAAACAAAAAAATAATAATAAAAACAAAAAAACAAGTGCAGCTGCTGCTCTTGAATGAGAAAAAGAGAAAGGAGAGAGAGAAAAAGATTAGTGAGAGAGAAGAGAAACTGAAGTGAGAGAGGGATGGAGGCGCGAGAGAGTGAGGGAAGAAGAGATCGATGAGGGAGAACCAGAGGGGAAGAGCGGAGGCTGGGCCAGAAAGAGGAGGAGATGGGGGAAGCGGACGAGGGAAGCGGCGTGCGTGAGGGCGCGGAAGAGGAAGAGCGGGGGTCGGCGGTGCTGGATCCGTGCCGGACGGCGCGCTCGCCGACGCGGGAACGTACACTGACTCGCGGCCAGCAATGGGGTCGCGCGGCGGCACTTGGCGCAAGGGGGCAGTGGCCGTGGCGAGGGTTGGCGCCCGACGGAGCTCACCGCTCTGGCGGCTCGTGGGGATTGATGGCCCGGCGGAGCTCGTCGTCCATGGTGGTGGCGGAAGTCGACACGAGGCGCGTCGGTGCAGGGTCAATGAAGGAAAAGCGACGGCTGCTGGTGGTTTGGGCGGCCGCCGATACTGCGGATCGCCGGGCGTGGCGGATGAGGCTGACCCACGACGGAGGGAACATATGTGGGGTTCGACGGAGTCTCGCGGTGGCGCGGCGATGTGCGAACGGCACGGCCACGACGGGGATAGGTACGGGTTGGGATTTTTTGTCTTTTTTTCCTTTTCTGGGGAATGATGGTGATGTGGATATTTGGGCTGGTCGTGGGGCTGCCGATGACGGTAATGGAGTTTGGTGATTGGTGGTGATGGTGGTAGGTTGGTGTTGGAGGATGGTGACGGGTTGGCCGGAGTCGAGGTGTTCGACGAAGGATGGTGGTGGCGGTGAGGAGTTGGGGATGCATTTGGCGGTCGTCGCTGATGACGGTGGCGGAAGGGGAATAAGTCGGTTGGTTGTGGCATTGGACGTGGTAGACGGGGTTTGGCCGGGGCTGTCGGTAGTGAGATTGCAGGCTGTTCAGACGGTGGTGGTGATGACAGCGGGTGCAGGCTGGAGGCCATGGCTTAGACGAGGCCGGGATTCGATCGATGGCTGAGATGTGAGTGGAGATGGCGGCCAAGAGGGTAGGGTGATGGTGGTGACAGTGGATCAGAAGGTGGCCATGGCGGTGGTGGTTCTGCCGTCGTGGCAGTTTCGTGTGCTGGGGTCGGGACTAGGAGGAAGCGGAGGATGAGTATGTCCCCCTGTGTTGGACACGGAACAAGATTAATATGTAAAGAAAATTGGATTAAGATATTGGAAAGTCATCCTGGGTCGGACCCGAGGCCGTCACGGCTGACACACGAAGGATTCGGACAACCGACATGATGCACTCACGTTGTGGTAGAAATATTTGTGGAGGAATTTGTGAATGGTAGAAGTTTATGGATGAGTACTTGCCTTTTATAGGATGTGGAAATTCCCAGTTGGATAAGGATTGGACCCAAATTAATTATTTAAATTAAATTTGGGTTCAATCTCCATTAAATTTAAATTGTAGACAATATCCAAAATATCTAAATCCTTATTCAAAATTGAAATAAAATTTATTTAATAAATCTTTCAACCGATTTAAAAATAACTAGTTTAAAAAAAATAACTTTTTTAAATATTCAAAAATATGCTATAATATAAATTTCAAAAATTACACTATTTATTTATAGATAAACTATTAAATAATTACGAAATATGCACAAATAATTTTTACATAATTATGCTTTTCTAGTATACAAAAATATTATTTATTATTAATAACTTTTAGAAATAAAGTAAAAGTAACAAACTTAGAAATGATAGCAAAATAATTATTATATCTATTATTTTGAAATAGAAAATATTTTTCTAAAAATATGTACGCTCGCACATATTCGCACTCGTCGAAAAACGATATTTCGCGCCTGACGTACAATACGACTACGCGACGTACAATTATAAAATTTAAATAAGTACCAAATTTAATAATAAAAAAATATAGTAGAAATTTAGGGATTTTACCTCCTACCCAACTTAAAAGAATTTCGTCTTCAAAATTAAGAATTTGTAGGGGGCGAGAAGGCACAAGGGGTAGAACAATCATTCACAACGTTCAACAAAACATGCATTAGAAAATCGCGATTTAGATAAATACGAAAATAATCGTGGATATGCAAGAATAAAAACGATCAAGGGTTATAGTTTAATCAAGATAACCTGCAATAAGGAATTGTATGGTATCATGAGAAAATAAATTAGAGACAAAGAAGATATGATTTCTTGAGAGTAGGTTAAGGGCACGATTAAGAGAACAAATTAGATTCACTCATAATTTAAGCGATTAGGAGGTCGTGATAGGGCCGAGAAAAGGACGAGTAGTTTAGGATGAAGATATAGCAACATCGTGTGAAAATGGTCATAATCGATAGGAAGGCTAGACGAAATTCTAGTACAACGTCTTCGTCCTTATAAAATAGGTGAAGGCGAAAGCAATAGGGAGTTCAAAATATGATATTATCAAATGCAATACGTGGTGCAAAGACGACAGAATAATTTCAAAAGAATTGTCAAGACAGTCGTGGATGGTATTCTAAAGGGCAAGTTTAATTATGTTCCATCCACGTAGAATAATAGACAAAAGCGAACCACGTAGAATAATAGACAAAAAGTGAACCAAAGTGCACTCGGTTGATCAGACCATCATGTACCGGTTCTGATTAGACAATATGTTAGTGAGCGCGCTCAATAGCATATATCATGAACAAACTCGATAAATGGATGATTTTGCAAAGCTGGATTATAGTAGCAAGATTAGTTAAGGTGGAAAAAAAACTTAGGCACGAGAGACTAAGATTGGAAAAAACTAAAAATTGGTTCAAACTTCTAAAGGATATAAGTCATGTCATGTGATGGTCTTCATACAGTCATCCTATAGTCTTCTTGTCTAAGTCCTTGGGTGGCTAGATGGGTTAGGGTCCTCTAAATTCTAGAATCTAAGTAAACTTACTAATATAGGTCATAAGGACAAAGGAATTGCTAGGTCATAGGGCATTCTACCCAACTTAAGGGAATTAAACTTATAGTATTTTGGGACAAAAGTAACATGTTTAACTAGTAGGGGTCACCTTCCTAACCTCTAGCAAGCACGAAGGGAAGATAAGAATAACGATAGGAGGAATCAAGCAAGATGCAATTGATGAGTCGAATGGTAATTCGAATATGGGATCAAGGAAAGAGGTCAAGTATGTGGATGAGATCCTAGACTTCTAATCCTATACGCAGGCTTGCTTGGTACGGTAAAGTAATCAAACAATTTATCTCGACCTATATGTGTCACCACAAAAATATGTAGCGCTCCAGTCCCAAAATATGTAGGACTAGAAACATAGACATGCCAGCTGTATACATACGAAGTACACTCCAATAGATGGAAACCTCGTATGAATACATAAGCTGTAAAATGCAGTAGAACCATAACTAATCTCATCCACACAAATTAATTGAATAAAAGATATCATATAATCAACTATGAATCGTCATTGGTACATGTTGTTGGGCGGAGACAAATCCACTACCAACTATGAAAAGAAATACATGATATACAAAAGAATGATTTTGGCGAGCGAAGCGAATACGATCAAAGTGCAATCATCTTCGAAGAAATAGAGACGATCATGGCCACGGCTAGAACACTTACGAAAGACAATAACAAACACCTGGCGAGATAACCAGGTCATCAGAGGGGCGTAACAAGACACATAATATCATGCCATATAAACTGAATAAATATTATTCAAATAAATAAGTCAATTGAATTATAACATGGTCCAATACACACCTACTGAACTAGCTTACCATCCCCCCAACCAAACAAGGACAGGAGATGGTAAACTAATTCACGGTGACCTATCTTTCCATGCTATGAATCCAATATGGTATCCGGACCCCAACAAGGTTCAGTACCTTCTCATCGAAGTAGTAAGCCACACCTACAACCAAACAAGGACAAGATGTGACGAACTAATCTGCGACAAGTTATTGTTCCAAGTCGCGGTCAGATACAAGTACCCAAACCAAAAGTACTCATACCTAATGGATAAGGTACCTAACCGTTCGAAGTTAAATGTAGTTAAGAACAATTCTTCCTACGTATGGGCCCTGGTTAAATATGATCGGCATGGTCCCCCCTTGGGGCACCAGTGGCCCAATCAGTAAGAGCATAACATTCCGTAGAACGTCAATGGCCGTCAGTAATCATGGATCATCAACCCCGTATCTCCAGCGGAGCTTCCCGGTGACAAGGGAAAGTGCATCGAAGCCCTAAGGAATTGTCCTCCCCGTCTAATGCCTACCATGTTGTATCCACAACAGAAACCTCTATAACCGCTAAGTCAAACTAGCTTGCAATTCTATTAGCGGTTAACCCTATCGCACGTCTTATACGCACCAGTGGCCAGCCAGTCACGTATGTCCGTGTTCTATATGCGACACGCAACTTCGTGGTACAACGTGTCAAGGCCAATGAATGCAACACACAAGGTGGTTCCTTAAATCTAGGTTTAATGTGTAAGAAAAATAATACATAGCAGGAAATATAACTGAACAGTAAGTTCTAACAGGTTATGCCATGTATCACAGTTTATTTTGCATAAGAAAATAATAAATAATACATAAAATATGAGCTAAAATAAATAAAGAGCAAATGGCAATGTATCTTGCCTGGTAGGATGCCAAGTGTACTGAAATGATCAAGATGGCACGAACTGCGACTTCGGTGTAACAACTATAAAAGGTAGCCTCTGATGGTGGCACGGACAGTTCTATCAGTTCTATTGGGTCCAGAAGGGTCAAATTAGTTAGGTTCGATATAAGGTAGGCTTGAGTTGGCGAGGGAACATGAATAATGGAATTTAGTCATGGATGGAAGGATAGTCGAAGTAAATAATATATATTCAAAAAAAACTATTTATAATATTCGAAAACTAGTTTGAATCTAAATAATTATTGAAAATATACTTAAAGTCAAGAAAAATTATTTTTGGCTAAAAACTCTAAGTTGTAAAGGATTTTTCATAGAAATCTATTAGTTTAAAATATTTTTCAAATAAATATATAACAAAATCTAGAAAAATATTTTAGGTCAAACCTCCAAATTTGAAATTACATATATAGCTCTATCCTTTTAAAAAATATTAATACATATTCTAAGAATGATAACTTAATAAAAATAATAAAAATAATAATAATTATACTAATAACCACAACCCTAATATTCATAACTAAATACTAATAATAAAAATAATAATGATAATAATAATAATAATAATAATAATAATAATAATAATAATAATAATAACAATGTCCACATATTGCTTTACTAGTAGTAGCCATTAAAATAATTATAATAATAATACAAAAATACTAATAATATATTTACATATACAGTACATACATACATTCCTAATACCAATAACAAATATAATAATAATAATAATAATAATAATAATAATAATAATAATAATAATAATAATATCAATAATAATAATAATAATAATAGATATTAAAAGAGGAAGAAAACCAATAATACACAAAACTAAACTAAACACAAAAACAAAAACTGAAAAACAAATAATAAAAATAATAATAAAAACAAAAAAAACAAGTGCAGCTGCTGCTCTTGAATGAGAAAGGAGAGAGAGAAAAAGATTAGTGAGAGAGAAGAAAAACTGAAGTGAGAGAGGGATGGAGGTGCGAGAGAGTGAGGGAAGAAGAGATCGATGAGGGAGAACCAGAGGGGAAGAGCGGAGGCTGGGCCAGAAAGAGGAGGAGATGGGGGAAGCGGACGAGGGAAGCGACGTGTGTGAGGGCGCAAAAGAGGAAGAGCGGGGGTCGGCGGTGCTGGATCGGTGCCGTACGGTGCGCTCACCGATGCGGGGTCGCACACTGACTCGCGGTCAGCGGTGGGGTCGTGCGGCGGCGCTTTGCATAAGATGCAGCGGCCACGGCGAGGGCTGGCGCCCGGCGGAGCTCACCGCTCAGGCGGCTCGTGGGGATTGATGGCCCGGCGGAGCTCGTCGTCCATGGTGGTGGCGGAAGTCGACACGAGGCGCGTTGGTGCCGGGTCAACGAAGAAAAAGCGACGGCTGCTGGTGGTTTGGGCGGCCGCCGACACTGCTGATCGCCGGGGGTGGCGGATGAGGCGGACCCACGACGGAGGACACACATGTGGGGTCCGACGAAGTCTCGCGATGGCACGGCGATGTACGACCGATGCGGCCACGATGGGGATAGGTACGGGTTAGGATTTCTTGTCTTTTTTTTTCCATTTTTGGGGAATGATGGTGACGTGGATATTTGGGCTGGTCGTGGGGCTGCCGGTGACGACGATGGAGTTTGGTGATCGATGGTGATGGTGGTACTGGCGGTAGGTTGGTGTTGGAGGATGGTGACGGGTTGGCCGGAGTCGAGGGGTTCGACGAAGGATGGTGGTGGCGGTGAGGAGTTGGGGATGCATTTGGCGGTCGTCGCTGACGACGGTGGCGGAACGGGAATATGTCGGTTGGTTGTGGCGTTGGACACGGTGGACGGGGTTTGGCCGGTGCTGTCGGTAGTGAGATTGTAGGCTGTTCGGACGACGGTGGTGATGGCAGCGGGTGCAGGATGGAGGCTATGGCTTAGGCGAGGCCGAGATTCGGTCGATGGCTGAGATGCGGGTGGAGATGGCGACCAAGAGGGTAGGGTGACGGTGGTGACAGTGGATCAGAAGGTGGCCATGGCGGTGGTGGTTCTATCATCGTGGCTGTTTCGTGTGCTGGGGTCGGGACTAGGAGGAAGCGGAGGATGAGTATGTGTCCCTGTGTTGGACACGGAACGAGATTGATATGTAAAGAAAATTGGATTAAGATATTGGAAAGTCATCCGGGGTCGGACCTGAGGCAGTCACGGCTGACACGCGAAGGATTTGGACACCGACACGATACACTCACGTTGTGGTAGAAATATTTGTGGAGGAATTTATGAATGGTAGAAGTTTATGGATGAGTACCTGTCATTTATAGGATGTTGGAATTCCCAATTGGATAAGGATTGGACCCAAATTAATTATTTAAATTAAATTTGGGTTCAATCTCTATTAAATTTAAATGTAGACAATATCCAAAATATCTAAATCCTTATTCAAAATTGAAATAAAATTTATTTAATAAATCTTTCAACCGATTTAAAAATAACTAGTTTAAAAAAATAACATTTTTAAATATTCAAAAATATGCTATAATATAAATTTCAAAAATTACACTATTTATTTATAAATAAAATATAATAATTACGAAATATGCACAAATAATTTTTACATAATTATGCTTTTCTAGTATAGAAAAATATTATTTATTATTAATAACTTTTAGAAATGAAGTAAAAACAACAAACTTAGAAATGATAGCAAAATAATTATTATATCTATTATTTTGAAAAAGAAAACATTTTTCTAAAAATATGTACGCTCGCACATATTCGCACTCGTCTAAAAACGATATTTCGCGCGCGACGTTCAATACTACTACGCGACGTACAATTATAAAATTTAAATCAGTACCAAATTTAATAATAATAAAAATCATAGTAGAAATTTAGGGATTTTACAAATACTGATGCGAGAAAAGAGTTTACGAGAATGGTACCTACCACCACCTCACCTGATGCCAATTCTTCTGCTACGATCAGAGCCATAGCCTGTCCTTGTCCTCTTGGTGCTGGTCCCCTCTGCTGGAAACCTCTCTGCCGATTCTGAATCAGAACTTGGGCATACTGCTGAGCTTGAGGCGGCAATAGCCTCGAAGGCTGGTTCTGCTGCTGCACTGGTGCTGGACCCCTAACCGACGGACTGGTTAGGTTTGATGACAATGAACTGGCTCTATTCGGGCAGGACCCTGTCATATGGTCTGGTGCCCCACAAGCCAAGCACAATCCCTGTGCTCTACGACACACTGATACTATATGTCCTAGCTTCCCACAATGAGAGCAACTATTGCGGAAGACTGCTTCTGCTGCTGAGGATATGTTGGTGTCGAGTGCTGAATCGACAAAACTGTGGTTGCCCTCCAAGGAGCTCCAATAGTCAAAGCCCTAGCTGCCGGGGCTGGTGCTGATGACTGGGACATCTGCCCATGTGACCTCTTCCGTCCTCCGCTTCTATCTACATCCTCTGTGAAGTATCCTCATGTCTCTTCGCTGCTCGCAAGGCGTCATCAAAAGTCTGATGCTCAAACTGCTCCATTGATATAATAATCTCTAGGTAGAGTCCCTGCTGGAATCGCTGGGCTCGATCCAACTCGGTTGCCACCAAGGTAGGAGCAAACCGATCGAGTCTAAAAAACTCGGCCGTATATCCATCGACCGTCTTCCCCATTTGCTTAAGATAGGTGAATCTCGTCTGCAGATCATACCGAGATACTACGTCGAAGTACTTGGTCTGGAACTTATTGTTGAATACCGCCCATGAGACAGGCGTCGGTAATCCAACTGCTAGCATCGCCCACCAGCTGCGGGCTAAATCCAATAACTGCAGGCGCACAATGGCCACCTTCTCTTCCTCAGGAATCCTAGCTGCCTCCAGGATAACCTCTATGTCCTGAAGCCACGCATCGGCATCGATAGCATCTTCACTGCCATCAAAGAAAGGAGGGTTCAGACGCTTGAAGCTGTTGGCCACATTGTTCCCTTGGTAACCAACTCTGCCCATGGCATCTTGTACTGTCTGGTGCAGGACATCGCCCCGACGACCTTGAGATGCAAGCAATTCCCTGATGAGTCCCACCAGGGTTCCATTATCAGGCTCTACAGGCTGAACTTGCTGAACTGGTGGCTCTTAACCCCCGCTAGTCATGACTCTGGAGGCACCCTTGAATGCTGGGCTTGGTCTCCAGCTTATTGCTCGTTCACTGGAGGTGCTCCACCTTGTTGATCGGTAGGACCAGGAACAATATTGCTGAACAAATGACATGGAAACAATAAGGAAGGACCATGATAGATCGAGGATATAAGCATATGATCAGATCAAGATTTCAGAAAGATTAGAAGACACGAGTAGAGATCAAGGGCGAGTGCTGATTGAGACATCTATTTCGTAAAACCCTCACATATCTTGATTTACAAGTCCTGCATGGGCCACCACTTAAACCATGTCACGCCCCACAACCATAATACTAGAGAGCGGGAGACAGACATAGCCAGCTACGTACATTGAAGTGTAACTCGCCTCGATATACGATCACAGCTGTCTAGATATGTGAGGGTTTTACTACAAGCCAACTGTCTCTTATGGTCAATAACAAGCCTAGTGTCTCAATCTCAAGCAAGCAAGTAAATATAACAAGATGGTAGATCATCAGACATACAAAGTAAGGCGTCCCATACATTACATATTCAGATGATCATAAAGCTAGTCATACAAAATACGAAGACTAGCAAGAGTTTAAGTCATACATGATCAACCCTAGGATTTGTCAACCATGTTACAGCCCTTAGGCAAACAGGAATGTATATCTAACACGAGCTAACACTTGCTCGGCAGCTAAATGCCTCAAAAGAATAAATTACAATAGAGTGGGAGAGCAAAATAAAACCCACTCGTTGCCAAGGTTGTGCCTAGTGTTCACCATCTGGCTGGAAGGCTGGAAGATCTTTGGGTGCTACTCCGAAATCTGGTCATACAAAACCAGCTGGATCAGACCCCAGAAAGAGTATGTGCCACAAGGGAGGCTTCACTTAAGAACTAAAACCAGCATATTAGCACATAAAGACATAATGATAACGAAAGACATGAGTTAGAGGAACAAGACGATAAACGATAAGATAACTAAAGGACTATTCCACTAGCCAAGTTACAACCCGTAAACCAAACAAGGATCGGAGTTATAACCCTTCACCTGAACAGGACATAGTCTTTAACAATTATCGATAAAGTAAAGTATAACAGGAACGTGCTGAGATAACCATGTACTGGTCTTGTCTAGGCAAGACCATACTAGACTCCATCCATCAATCACGGCCAAGCAATGAGTACGGCTTGATACTTTAACTAACTAGGGTTATCACAAGCTTAGTTACTAACAAGTTGCTTCGAGTTGTTCCAACAGCCACAAGCCCTGCAATCTTAATCCAGGTTGTCCGGTCACAAGTTGAGAGAGTTGGATTAGGTGACTTAGAGGTGCAACACATGACAGTGTGCTGGAAATGTGCCCTACTCGATGGCAGGCTACAAGTCCAGTTAAATCGCCCAGATAACGGGACTACCGATAGCTGGAAATCTTTTCATGGAATATTTGATTAATCTAGTCATTATCCTAGTCAGATTCAGTACGAATCCCTGACCATGGAAATCAGGAATTTATGTCCTAGACATGATGCAAGATGAGACATGTAGCTTGTACAGGCACAACCATCCACGGTGTCAAGATAAGAGTTACTTAGCGAGTCAAAATAGCCATCGCAACAGCATATCAAGATAGGTTACTTATAGAGATTACTTGTAAAGGGTGCGCCACAACGGACCACCATCAAGAATTATCACGTCAAATTACTTGTCAAGAGTGCACCACGGCGGGTAAGTATCAAGAGTTATCATGTAAAGTCATAATGTCATGTCATGATCATGTAAGTGCACCACAACGGGTCACTGTCAGGGAGTGGTTAGAGAGTGTACGTGCCACACCAAGATCGTGTTTAAAACTCAGAGTACATGTGCAACACGAAAAATAACATTATAGGACTAATCAAGTAAAGAGTACAAACAAGGACACAATTTACACTAAGGATCATGAGGACTATATGGACATTTGCAAAGGGTAGCACAAATTGGTCGATGGGGTGTCATGAAGAGCATGCACCCAAAATGGATGTGCTGAGAGTGGCATGCGCCCACATGTATGTGCTTAGGGCTAAACCTATTAGGGAGCCATGCGCCCACCATTGGCACAACATGGGTATATGTCACGCCCCAGAACCAGAATACTGGAGAGCGGGGGCAGACATAGCCAGCTACGTATGTTGAAGTGCAACCTACCTCGTCATACGGTCACGGCTGTCTAGATACATGAGGGTTTATCTACAAGCCAGCAGTCTCTTAAGGTCATGAACAAGCATATTGTCTCAATCACAAGCAAGTAAGTAAAAGTTACAAGAAGTATGATCATTAAATATACAATAGTAAGGCATCCCAAACATTACATATTCAGCTGATCATGAAGCTAGTCGTTACAAAATGTCCGGACTAGCAAGAGTTTAGTCATACATGATCAACCCTAGGATCTGTCAATCATATTACAGTCCGTAGGCAGACAGTAAGTAAAATGCAATCGAGCTAAACAGGTGCTCGTCGGCTAAACGCCTCAAAAGAATATTTTTACAATAAAGTGGGAGATCAAAAATTATAAACCCACTCGTTGCCAGGGTTCCGTCTAGTGGCCACCATCTGGAAGGAAGGTCGGTAGATCCTCTAGAGCTGCTCCGAAATCTGGCCGTACAAAACCAGCTGGGTCAGACCCCAGAAAGAGCAAGTGCCACAAAGGAAGCTTCACTTAGGAACTAAAACCAGCAATCAGCACAAGAGTATAAATAAAAGTAAGAACTGGGAATAAAAAAAATATATCAGGATGATATACGATGAGATAGCCATAGAACTATTCAGATAACCTGGTTACAACCCGTAAACCAAACAAGGACCGGGGTTGTAATCCTTCGTCTGAACATAACTTGGAATTCTCACCATTTATCGGTAAGATAACATAAGCATTCTGGTCATGCAGTAATCTGGAACAAGATCAGGGCAAGGCTAGATAGGTTAGACTCCATCCAATTATTTCACGGCCAAGCAAGAATTACGGCTTGATACTTTAACTAACTAGGGTTGTCATAAGCCTAATTTCTAACAAGATGTAGTAAGATTATTCCACAGCCACAAGCCCTGCAGACCATTCAGGTTACCCAGGACGAAAGATTAGGATTGAATTCAGGTGGGTACATCGTCCAGGAAATGCATGTACCCTTAAGTAGCTTGAAGGGTGCAACACATGACAGTGTGCTAGAAATGTGCCCTACTCGACGCCAGGCTACAGATCCCAGGTGCGCCCAGGTAACGGGATTGCCTGTAGCTGGGAAATCTCTTCATGACTACTGTGTAATTCTAGTTATTAACCTTATTCCATTTTAGTAGGTACTCCTGACCGTAGTACTCAGGAGTCCCTGCCCTAGACATGATGCAAGACTGGACTGGTTTATTTTTAAAAGCACAATCGCCCACGGTGTCCAGGTTATTTATACAGGTCATGTCATGTCAGGTAGCCGTCGCAACAGCTGTTCAAGATAAATCATGTCAGGGTACTTGTCAGGAGTGCGCCACGACGGGCCACTATCATGTCAGGTTAGTCATGTCAGGAGTGCACCACTACGGGTTACTGTCATGCTCAATTATTATTTCCAAACATATTAAGTAAATTCGTGATTATCAAGTTCATGACAAAAGGCGTAAGGATATAAAATGGACGTAAAAATATGCAAGACACAAGTTATCAGTAAAGATAAAATAATAATAGAGAGATAATAATAATAATAATAATAAAATAGCAGGACAAGGCACAGGAAGGAGCCCTACGGCTCAGGGTCACTAGAACTCATGCGGCCAATAAGGAGAGCGCATACAGCTTGGTAAGGACAGGGGCATGCGGCTAGAAGGGCAAGGGCGCATGCGGCTAGGGAGACAAAGGCGCATGCGATTCCAAGAAGTTGGGTCTCATGCGGCCAGCGGAAGGGTGGGCTTCATGCGGCTAGGAATGGGTGAGCGCAGGCGGCAGACGGGAAGCGAGCTTATGCGGCTGGCGCGGGTCGAAGCTCCATGCGGCCAATAAGCGAGTAGGCTTATGCGGCTAAGAAGAGTAAGCACATGCGGCTGAGGACGAGTTAGAACCCATGCGGCTGGAAGGGACCGAGGACCTATGCGGTCAAGAAATCCGTATTCATGCGGCTAAATAAGACTGACGCCCATGCGGCTGCAGAAGCCAGGGGGTTCATGCGGCTAAGTGGTTCGGGTTCTCATGCGGCTGGGATGAGACTCTGCCTATGCGGCTGAAAGTCTCATGCAGCTGAATCACTTGCCACATGAATTGTCATACGGTCAAGTCAAGTCTAAGCACAGTTCATCTTCTCCAACTTTCAGAGAGGAAGAACACCATGAACCCATGCTTCTAAGCTCCATAAAATCTTCATCCGGAGTCCAAATCCGAACTTCCATAGGTCTAAATGGGGCATAACAAAATTCTCTACAACATGGAACCATGAAAACTCGGAAATAACAAGATTAAATAGATCATAACCCAAGAATTCTAAAAATAAAGTAAACTTAGATCTACAAGAATCTAGCCATGGAAAGTAAAAATGCCAAGTACTAAAGTGTGTTAGAATGCTGTAAAGAAGAGAATAGAACAATAAAATTAGAGTTCCTCCATGAAGCAAGTTGTACTTGCCTAGACCTCTCTCTCTCTCTCTCTGGTAGGTGCAGGAGTTAATGGTGGAGAAGAAGAAGAGATAAATGAAGAGAGAGAAAGAAGAATGGGTTAATAAATGGTAGTGGTGGTGGTAGGTAGGGGTTCACCTTGGTTCATGATGAACCAAGTAAACCAAGCCAAGCCGAACCAATCCCAAGAATAAGCCAAGCCATGAAGAAAAGCCAAGCAAGGAATCATGTAATACAAGATAAAATACGTACACGTATTCCAAAATACGTAATACGAACCACAAGCATTACAGTCTATGGAAAGATGCAACTCTAAGGTGAGCTATGCCTCCAGACCTACGCGCCTACATAAGCATAAAAATGCCATGGAGGATTACAAGTCAGAAGCTCATGCACCATCCAATGGAGGCCATGCGCCCACATATATGACTATGCGCCCCCATGTGGCCTTATGCGCCCACAGGTTTGCACTCAACAGTGTGCAAACACTGTTCATCTTCTCCAAGTTGGCCGAAAGCATAAGTCATGGAACCCATGAACTTCCAACTCTCATAACTTGGTTAAAACATAATGAAATCTAACTTTTCAAAAGTCAAAGTTGTGTAAAATTAAATTCTCTACCACATGGAACTCTTAGTTTTCGAAAAAAAGATGGTTTGCTAGATCAAAATTCAAGAAAACCCCAAAATGGTGCATAGTTAGATCTACAAAAATATATACATGAAAATATAAAATGACAAGAACTAAAGTAGCTTAGAATGTTGCATAGAAGATATTAGAACAATAAAAAGGAGGGTTCCTTCATAAAGAAAGTTGCACTTGCCTAAGCTTGGTGGGTGGAGGAATTAACGAAAGAGGAGAAAGAAGTAATGGAGGAGAGAGAAGGTTGGTGGGCTTTAAATGGGAGGGGGTTTAACATGATAAACCAAAGAAAATAAACCAAGCCAAACCAAAATGAACCAAGTCAAACCATGTTATGCCATGATGAACCTAAGCAAGATTAAACCAAAATTAGCTAGCAAGGCAAGAGAAGTAAAAGAATACGTGTCAGCATTCCGTATACATATACTAGAAATACGAAAAATGGAAAACGAGGATGACAACTCTACCCACCTTAAAATAATTCCATCCTCGAAATTTAATCAAGAGGCTATAGATGTTAGGACAAGCTGTACTAATCATAAGCAAGCTACGACTAGCAGTCAATCAAGCAATCATTCATGCAAGCAAGGAATTAAAAGCATAAGGCAGAAGGAAGACATTATACCTTATGAGTCAAACAGGTGTGGATATCACGATCGGATATCATCCTCACGCTCCCACGTTGACTCACCTAAAGAGGGATGACCCCAAGCAACACGGACTAAACTAATAGTCTTGTTCTTGAGTATCTTCTCTCTCCGGTCCTATATGAATACAGGTCTTTCCACATACGAAAGGTTGGTACCAACAACCAATTCTGAATAATCAAGGACATGACTCGGATCCGGGATATACTGTCGCAATTGGGATACATGGAAGACATCATGCACCTCACGTAAGGACGGTGGAAGAGCGAGACGATAGGACACATCACCTACCCACTCTAGAATGTCGAATGTCCCTATATACCTAGGACTAAGCTTTTCCCGTACGCCAAAATGAATGACGCCATAGGTAGGCGAGATCCTAAGGAATATATGGTCGCCGATGGAAAATTCAAGGGAACGTCGATAAGAATCGACCCAATGATGCTGGCGATATTGTGCAACTCAAAGATGATCTTTGACTTGTCTGACCATCTCAATAGTCCACATAATCATCTTTGGACCGAGCATTTGCCTCTCGCCTATATCATCCCATGCTAACGGGAATATGTACTTTCTGTCGTACAAGGCTTCAAAGGGCACCATCTGGATACTGGCCTGAAAACTGTTATTGTAGGAGAACTCTGCGAGATGCAGGTGATCTTCCTACGAACTACTGAAGTCGAGTGTGCATGACCGCAACATATCTTCAAGATTCTGGATCGTGCGTTCTGACTGACGATCTGTCTGCGGATGATAAACTGAACTGAACTTGAGACGAGTCCGCAAGCTCCCCTAAAGACTCTGCCAAATGTGCGAGGTAAATATCGAATCTTTGTCGGATACAATATAGATTGGTACTCCATACAATCTAACCATCTGCCTGAGGTACATCTCTGCATGCTGATCCGTTGACTGGGCAATTTTGAAAGGGATAAAATGAGCTTCCTTGGTGAGTCTGTCAACTATAACCTAGATAGCATCTCTTCCAGCTGGGAATTTAGGTAACCCAGTTACAAAATCCATGGTAATGTGCTCCAATTTCTATTCTGAGATTGGTAAAGGTTGAAGAAGTCCAGCTGGTCTCTAATATTCGACTTTAACTTGTTGGTAAACTAAACAACGAGAGACAAACCGGGCTATCTCCCTCTTCATGCCATTCCACCAAAAATGCTGACAGATATCATGATACATCTTCGTACCGCCGGGATGAATCGAATACTGCAAACTGTAAGCCTCTGCCACGATCTCTCGCATGATATCACCACTAGGTACACAAAGACGCCTTCCGTGTCGAAGTGTACCGTCCTCATGGATATATAACTCTTCTCTCTGTCCTACTGAACATTCTGCCCTAAGCCACTGAAGCTTAGAATCTGCTGACTGAGCCAACCTAATCCTCTCAACTATACTAGACTGAACTTGTAAACTGGCCATCAATGCCATAATGGTAGGAAGAACAACTTCAATACCCATCTTCTGAAGATCTGCTAACAATTCTGGCTGTGCTGTTAGAAAATAATCTCTGACTCTTCTGCTCAATGCATCTGCAACAACGTTGGCCTTCCCAGGATTATACTGTAGGTTGATGTCATAATCGACAAGTATCTCTAGCCATCTTCTCTTGTGCATGTTAAGATCCTTCTGGGTAAACACATACTTAAGACTCTTGTGGTCGGAGAAAATCTTCACCCGATCTCCATATAAATAATACCTCCAAAGCATAAGTGCAAAAACTACCGTTGCTAACTCTAAGTTATGGGTCGGGTAATTCTACTCATGATCACGAAGTTGACATGACGCATAAGCTACTACCTTACCATGCTGCATCAAGACGCATCCAAATCCTTTGCCGGAAGCGTCACAATAGACTAAAAATCCTCCAGTTCCATCTGGAACCATGAGAATGGGTGCCGTCATCAATCCTTGCTTTAACTTCTCAAACAAACTCTGACACTCTGCTGTCCATGCAAACTGCACATCCTTGCGGGTCAACTGCGTCAGTGGTGCTAAAATCCGAGCAAAGTCTGAAACAAATTGTCACGACCCGTACCCTAGAGCAAGGGCACGAGACGTGGGTACGTCCAGCCTACGCTGCAGTGTCGGCGGTAGAACGCTGTCCTAGGTCACAACATCTAACAATTGAAGGTATAGCAGTTATACTCCCCGAATGGGGGTGACATAACACAATATATAACTCAACCACAGCTAAGGTAGAACAGTAAGATAGATAGATAATGAAAGATAAAATATCCAGAACAGAGAGTCACAGAGATACAATCCATAACTAAGTGTCTAAAATAAATACATCTCAGAATATCTCAAGTCTAGTACAGTAATCCAGTAATAGTAAGACAATCCTAAACTAATGGAGTGTCGTCTACAGCTAATGGATCCTGCTGCTGGTCCAAATCCGGGCACTCATCTAGTATGGCACCGTAGTAAGTAGGGCAGAACGCCTCAGCCTCGTCCTCTGTAATATTTCAACAGGTCCAGTCAGGACAGAAACAAGCACATATCTCTCAACAGTTCATATCAGGTTAGGAGTATAAATCATTGCAATAGAGTAAAATACAGGAAGTGCTGAATGGAAGTACAAGTAAAACAGGAGATATTTTGTAACTGGAAATAGATACATGATAGTAAAGACTGTAAGTGTCTACGTGATTTAGAGTACAATATGGTTATGTAAACGGCTTAGGGGCACATGAATACAAATAAGGAGCACATGAATACCTACTGGGGATTGTGTCCACATAACCAATTCTACTCACCCCGCCCCAATCAATATACAAGGATCCGTTCAAGTTATATCATAAGCACATGAATACAACTAAGGTACGTGAACTCATATAATGAGTAGTACATGAGGCACGTGATAAGCACATGAAAGCAATTGAGAATATATAATAACATGAACTAGTACGAGTACAAGGAGTACCTGATGCACATGAACATGAAATACCCGATGCACCCGTAGAGGGATAACATCTCAGGAAGGGATCCATATAGTACTAATCCGTGAAGATACGTGTCAGCATCATCTAGAGTAATCTAGAGCATGAATATATCCAGACAGGTATGAAAAGATCAGAGAATGTACTCGCCTGCTAACTGAAAGTCCGAGACGAAAGTACTGTCCGAGGAGTGGTGTCTGGCTCCTATTTAGAACAGTACGAGTCACAAGAAGTCCAGAATAGAAATGTAATGCACTATAATGCGTTCTACATGAATCTAGGTCAATCTAGACCAAAGTCAACTCTTGGTCAACTTTGGTCAACCCTAGAAGTCAAACTAGGTCAACCAAGTCTAATCTAGGTCAAACTAGTCTAATCTATGTCTAGTAAGACTATTCTAAGCTATAACAAGTCTACTCTAGGTTCCCCTAGGCATACCATACCTAAACATGCCTATAACACAACCACAAGACATGTCTATGTCTAATAGTCTACTAAGAAAACACCCATCCTATAGTCACTATACCAATATACCCATGCCCTATGTTCACACTATATCATAACACATAATATCCTAAAATCATGACACCATATATATCATATATATATTAAAATACATATATACATATATAGGGAAGCTTGTATATATATAACAAGGCTTATATATATATATATATATATTTTTTTTATATATTAAAATAAATATACACATATATAGGGAAGCTTGTATATATATAACAAGGCTTATAAAATAAAAAAAATATATATATATATATACACATAGGAAATAAGAGAAAAACTCATGTGAACATGTGTATGTGTGTGTGTGAAGAAACTGGAAAACAGGGACTGACATCTCAGGTTTTAAGGCACTCGAATGCAACCAAGTCTCAGGCTAAAAGAAAACTGGAACTAAAACTCATATCAGTTTGTGCTTAACAGGAAAACAAGAACAAAAGAGAATCAGTTTGCAGTAACAATAAGGTTCAACCCATTTCGGTTTAAGAATGAATTCTCCATCTCAGTTTTACAAAACCATTCTCAAGTTTACATAAAAAACTGGGAACTAAGTCCCATTTATATACATTTGAACCCAGGTTTATACAAGAACTGAAAACCCAAATCAACCCCAGGGTAATGATAAATTAGCAATAGTTCAAAAGAACTGGAACTCAGGTTTATTCAAGAACTGAAATTTCAACCCAAAGTCCTATTTAAAACAGTCTTAAAGACAGGACCTAACTATCAGTAATCAAAAGGAAGAACAACATACTAGTGTGTGTTACATGTGTGTGTGAATCAAAATAGTCCACAACCAAATACAGTTGACAGTCCAATAAAGCTCAGATTTTTTAGACCAAAAATCAGTTTAATACTAGCACTAATCAGTCCCCTCACTTAACCTCAGTTTTTGCTCTCAAAACACACCAAACGATCCCCAAATAATACCCAGGAATCAGTCCATAATGATATCACAGTTAGCAGTCTCCCCCATTCTCAGATTATACAAACTCAATCTTATTTAACAGTATAAACAGTTTTTCCCACATCTCAAAATAACTCAAAATAGTCCTTTAACTTAAACCCAGATTTTTGAATCCAACCCACATCAAATTCACCCTAAAATCCTCATACATATAGGTAATACATAGATGAACACATTAGGGGTTTAAGAACATGTAATTAACTGTGTTAAAAAGGTTTAAAAGACTGCTAAAACTCATCTTTGCAAAAACTGGAAAAACAGTAAAACAGGGACAGTTCACAGTTTCGGGAAAAAGGGGAAATTGGAAATTAACCAACAAAAACAAATTAAAATGATGAACTATTGGTTGGTAATATATAAACACATTGTGTACATGCTGTGTGAGGTTTTTGTGTCTATAAAAGTGGACACAAACGTGTCCAGTTAATTTAATACACAAAAATAGTAAACTGTGCACACAGAGAAACCAACCGTCGTGCACGTGTTCGTGTCGATCGTGTGCACGACACACAGCGACACGAATCACGAGATTTGGTCCACGTGTTCACCTAGACTAGGGCTATCGACTGGACACCCTGAATCGTGTCTAAGTCGCATGTGTACGACACGACACGCGCGTATCAGTGCACGTTTTTAATAGAAAACTACACAGCGCTAAACACGTGCACGTGCACGTGCTCGTGCGTGTCCGACACGCCACGTGGGCCTGTGCAACTTGACACACGGGTGACAGATGTTGCCCCATGATGTATGTCAAGTTTCACGCGTCGGGGACGCGTGTCCGTGTCTAAAATGGCCCCGCACAACAGGGCACGCCCAGCCCCGCGCGTGCGTGTGCACGACCGCGTGTACATGTGTCCGTGCAGCCTAGACACGACACTAAGACACGACACAAACTACAGAAATATGTAAGCGAGACCCAAATATAATTTCCTATTCAAACAAAACCCCAAAAATCACACGAAATGCCTATTGGGGCATTTCATCAAACACCAAGTAATATACACTGATACGTGTCCAGAATGGACACGAAACGACACGAAAATTTGGGAAACCCTATTCCTATAGTTAGGCTAGGGTTAGGGCAACCTAGAAATGAATTTTACAGAATTTAAAATAGATTAGAGAGGATTATACCTATAGGTAAACAATAGGTCAAAATTCCCAAATGGGAAGAGCTCCACAAACTACCAAAAGTTCTCCAAATTGTTTCCTTCCTGCAAAAACTCAATACCAACAGCAAGAATGTTGGATTTAGGTTCTATTGCAATTTATTTGAAGGAATTTGGAGAAGAAATGGATTTTCTAAGGATTTACAAAGATGGGGACTCACCTCTTCCAAATGGCAAAGTTTCCTAAAGAGGCAACCCTAGCTTTAAGAGCATATAAATAGGGGAGGGGCTGACCATAGGGGCTGTCCAAAAATCCTAGGGTTAGGGCTTTGTTCAATGGGTGTGGGCTATGGACCATTAAGCCTATTAGTCATAAAATGACTTGTGACTTCACAAGCCATTTCTATATCAAACTAGCTCCTAGTTTCACCAAATTAATCCCAATGAGTTAGTCCTCATCAACTTAAGTCATCCTAGGATTTCAAATCCTAATCATAAAGTCAAGACCTAGGTTAGCCACTAGGTTAGTCTACAAGGTCAACTTAAGTCAAAGTCTCTAAAACACCAAAAACAATTATTCTAAAAATACTCAAAAATCACATTAATTATAAATAATAATAATAATTCAAATTAAATTCTAAAATTTTGAAAATGACCAAAATATCCTCAAGCTAGAAAAGTGGTAGTGACAAATCTACCCCCTTAAAATAATTTCGTCCTCGAAATTAAAGGCGAAACTAACTGCTAAGAAGGATAGAAAAGTATACCTCAAGGTCCAAAAAGATAGGGGTACCGCTCGCGCATCTCATCCTCCCGCTCCCAGGTAGACTCTCCTGGAGAATGATGCCTCCATGTGACGCGTACCAAGGGTATCACCTGGTTCCTCAATACCTTCTCTCGGCGATCCAGAATCTCCACAGGCTGCACTGGATAAATGAGAGTAGGTCCAACCTCTATCTCCGAGTGATCGAGCACGTGGCTAGGTTCAGCCACGTACCGTCTCAGCTGTGATACGTGGAATACGTTGTGGATGCCTACTAGTGCAGGTGGCAAGTCTAGCCTGTATGCCACGTCACCGACTCTCCCGCTGATAACGAAAGGGCCGATGAAGCGCGGGCTAAGCTTTCCACCTCCACCAAAATGTATCGTACCACGAGTCGGAGATATCCGCAGAAAAACCATGTCACCAACCTAATCACAAGCAAGGTCTCAAGTTAAAAAAATCAAACACGATCAATCAACAAACAAAATATAAACTACTTCTAATCCTACTTCTAATCTGTACCTCAAACACCAGCGGCCTTCGGTAGCTATCGGCCCAGTGCCGATGTCTGTCCTGCGCCACGCGAATTCTGTCCCTGATGAGCTTCACCTTCTCGGCTGCGTCAACAACCATCTCTGGTCCCAGTAAAGCTCGCTCTCCAATATCATCCCAAGATAAGGGTGTACGACACCTACGCCCGTACAGAGCCTCAAACGATGACATCTCAATGCTAGCCTGATAACTGTTGTTGTAAGCAAACTCTACCAAATACAGGTGATCCTCCCAGGAACCTCTAAAATCTAGGACGCACGTCCGTAGCATATCCTCAAGGATCTAAATAGTCGTCTCTGACTGTCCGTCCGTCTGGGGGTGGTATGCAGTACTAAACTTGAGCTGAGTGCCCAAGCTAGTCTGCAGACTCCTCCAGAAATAAGAAGTAAAACGGCTATCCCGATCTGAGACTATGCTGACGGGAACTCCGTGAATCCTGACTATCTGTCTCATATACAACTCCGCCAGCCTCTCTGTAGACGTACCCACCTTGAATGGCAAGAAGTGGGCCGATTTGGTCAACCTGTCAACGATGACCCAAATCGCGTCTTTCCCTCCTGGTGTATGGGGCAACCCTGATACAAAATCCATGGTAATGTCTTCCCACTTCCACTCTGGAATGGGCAACGACTGCAACAATCCCCCGAGCCTCTGCCTCTCTGCCTTGACCTGCTGACAGATCAAGCATCTGGCCACAAAGTTGGACACCTCCCTCTTCATCCTGTACCACCAGACATGCTCTCGCAGATCCCTGTACATCTTGTTGGCACCAGGGTATATAGAGTACTGCGATCTGTGAGCCTCCTGCAAAATCTGCTCTCTGAGCTCCCCGCTGGGCACACATAATCGGGAACCGTGCCTCATGGCACCATCCTCTGCAAGTGAGAACTCAGCATCCTCTACTCCCATACTGATCTGCTCTCGGATACACCGCAGAGACACATCATCGAACTGTGCCGCCTTGATCCTGTCCATCAAGACCGACTGTATCTGAAGGCTCTATAACTACATCTGTACTCCGGGCACAATCACCTCTATCCCAAGGCTCTCCAAATCTGTAAGCAGGTGCCGATCCATAGTCAAACACATGGCTGTCGGATACCTACTCAAGGCATCGGCAACCACATTGGCCTTCCCAGGGTGATACTGAAGTGAGATATCAAAGTCCTTCATCAACTCAAGCCACCTGCGCTGCCTCATGTTCAACTCCTTCTGAGTGAACACATACTTCAAGCTCTTATGGTCTGTGAAAATCTCCACCCTCTTGCCATACAGATAGTGCTTCCATAACTTCAAAGCAAAAATCACCGCCGCTAGCTCCAGGTCATGGGTAGGATAGTTCTTCTCATGGGGACATAATTGCCTGGAAGCATAGGCAATCACCTTTCCATGCTGCTGCAAGACGCAACCCAGCCCCTTCCCCGAAGCATCACTATAAATAGTGAAACCACCTGATCCTGAAGGCAATATCAAAATCGGAGCTGTCGTAAGCCGCTTCTTCAACTCATCAAAAGCTGCCTGACACTCCTCTGACCAAACAAACTCAGTATCCTTCTGGGTCAACCGTGTCAACGGCTCTACAACCCGGGAGAAATCCTACACAAATCCCCTATAGTATCCTGCCAGCCCCAGGAAACTCCTGATCTCTGCCACTGTAGTCGGCGCTGTCCAAGCCTCAACTGCTACAATCTTCTTGGGGTCAACTGAGATACCCTCTCCAGTCATCACATGCCCCAAGAAGTCCACCCGGTCCAAAAAAAACTCACACTTTGAGAGTTTTCCATAAAGCTGCTCCCTCCTGAGAGTCTCTAGCACTATCTGTAGATGCTCCTCGTGCTCCTCCTCAGTCTTGGAATATACCAAGATGTCATCAATGAACACCACCACGAACTTGTCCAAGTACTGGTGGAACACCTTGTTTATTAGATTCATAAACACTGCTGGTGCATTGGTTTGCCCAAACGGCATAACCAAAAACTCAAACTGCCCGTACCGCGTCCTGAAGGCGGTCTTGGGGATATCCTCCTTCCTCAACTTCACCTGGTGATACCCCGACCTCAAATCAATCTTGGAGAACACCCGAGCTTCGCTCAAATGATCAAACAGATCATCGATCCGCGGCAGTGGGTATCTGTTCTTGATTTTCAGGTTGTTAAGTGCCCTGTAGTCGATGCACATACGTACCGACCCATCCTTCTTGGGTACGAAAAGTACCGGTGCACCCCAGGGTGAAGAACTCGAGCGAATGAAGCCCTTGTCCTGCAGCTCATCCACCTGCTTCTTCAGCTCCACCAACTCGCTGTTGTTCACTCGATAGACATGCTTGAAGATCGATTCCGTGCCGGGAACCAAGTCTATCGAGAACTCTACATCTCTGTCTGGTGGAAGCCCTGGCAACTCCTCTGGAAACACATCCATAAACTCTGCGATCAAGGGATACGGAGCCACCTGCTCCTTGACTGATGCTCCACTGAAGACTCGGCCGTCCTGCTCTGCCTGTCGTCGGGTGTACTCAAACTCTGGCTCTCCTGGCGCCCCAAACAAAACTCTACCCCACGGCAATCAATGCGGGCGTGGTGTCTACTCAGCCAGTCTATACCTAATACAATGTCGTAGTTCGGTAATGGCATGACTAGAAGACTCACCCCCAACTCTCGGCCTCCCAATATAACACTCCGCCCTCTGCAAACATTACTCACGAGGATGACCCCGCCCCCGGTCGTGATCTTGCAGGTCCTAGGCAAGGGTTCAGAAACCGAACTGTGTCTAATAGCATACGATACTGACACAAAGCTGTGGAAAGCCCCGGAATCAAAGAGTACAAATGCTGGAAGGGAGTTGAGAAGAACCGAACCTGCTATCAGCTCTCCGATGGCCTCGACATCCTCAGCTGCCATGGCGAAAGCTCGCCCCTGCTGTCCACCTCGTGCCTGCTGCTGGTGCTGCTTGAACCTCTGCTGCTGGGTCGGCAGGACTGGTCCCCTCAGCTGGCCTGCTGGAGCCTTGGCTCCACCTCCCTGCTATTCTCGCCCAAAAGCCCCTGGGCAGTCCCTCAACTGGTGATCTCCAGCACCACAAAGTAGGCACTTGCCTAGCTTCTTTCTGCACTCATGGATTATGTGCCCTGGCTTCTTACAGAAGGCACAAATGACTACCGGACGAGGTGCCTGCTGCCCTCTCTGCTACTGGTACTGCTGCACTGGTCTCTGCGGCTGATGCTGCTGCTGATACTGCTGCACTGGCCTCTGCTGCTGCTGCTGCTGGAAGTGAGGCCTCTTGGCCTGCCCTTGACTGCTACTGCCTGACTGAAAGTCACGACCTCTCTTCTGCCTCAGTCCCAGGTCGTCCTCTGCCGCCATGGCCCTAGAATAAATCTCAGCAAAAGTAGCATTCCGGTCGCTCTTAGTCAGCGATCGAATCTCTCTAATCAGGCCTCGGAGAAACTTCCTCGCCTTGGTCTTCTCCGTTAGATCATCAATGAACCGGGCCAGTCGGCAGAACTCTCCGGCATACTCAGCTACTGTCTGGTTCCCCTGAACCAGAGCCTCGAACTGCGCCTCGATACCACCCAAGACAACATCAGGGAAGAACTGTTCTTTAAACAGTTCCTTGAACTAGGCCCAAGTCTGGCCCTCAACTCCTACTCTGGGATCTGCCTGATACCATGCTCGAGCCAAATGCTGCATCTGGCTGCCTACCGTCTCGATCTGGAGTTGAGCTGGTATCTCTGCTAGTCGGAAGATCTCCTCGATGTGCTCTATCCAGTCATCTGCAACATGGATGCCCTCTGTGCCGAAGAACTCCCGAGGGTGCATCTTCTGGAAGTACTGTATATCCTTCTCCCTCCGACGGGGCTGCTGCTGAGTCCCCTGAGCTGTGATTATCTCGACTGTGGTGCGAACCAGCTGGTGCGCCTCATCGATCTCCTGTCTGAAATCTGCAGTCTACCTCGTCTGCTGCTGCTGGTACGACTCAAGAATCCTCTCCACGAAGGAGAAGAGATGGGCAGCATCTACCATCCCCGCAGGCGGAGGCTGCTGCGTGGAAAGGATCTCTGGAATCACAACTGGCCTCCTGACTGTCGGAGGTGCTCCTCCAAAAGTGGCAGAAACTCCCACTCCTGAGGGCTGCACTGGCCCTGTAGCACTGGGAGCTGGCTGCTGGACACGAAAGGTGGCAGACCCCTCTCCAGCATCTCTCGTCACGGGGCGATGCGATCGCGTCTCAACCATCCTGGAGACACAGATTAAAAAAAGAAACAATTACTGAGAATGAGTCGAAATAATCAAAGGAGGACAGTTTAAAATTCTAAGGAAGACAATAAGCAGCAAAAATAGATATTCGAAATCTGATAATGAGTTTTCCTAGTGTAATTGAGTACCTTCAAAAATATGCTAATTTCTACTGCAGGCTGCAGCGATATTCTAGTTCGAATACCACTACACTTATATCCTAGACCTGTATGGGCCACCACTAAAAACGTGTCACGATCCGTACCCTAGAGCAAGGGCACGAGACGTGGGTACGTCCATCCTACGCCGCAGTGTCGGCGGTAGAACGCTGTCCTAGATCACAACATCTAATAATTGAAGGTATAGCAGTTATACTCCCCGAATGGGGGTGACATAACATAATATATAACTCAACCACAGCTAAGGTAGAATAGGTAAGATAGATAGATAATGAAAGATAAAGTATCCAGAACAGAGAGTCACAGAGATACAATCCAGAACTAAGTGTCTAAAATAAATACATCTCAGAATATCTCAAGTCTAGAACAGTAATCCAGTAATAGTAAGACAATCCTAAACTAATGGAGTGTCGTCTACAGCTAATGGATCCTGCTGCTGGTCCAAATCCGGGCACTCATCTAGTGTGGCACCGTAGTAAGTAGGGCAGAACGCCTCAGCCTCGTCCTCTGTAATATTTCAACAGGTCCAGTTAGGACAGGAACGAGCACATATCTCTCAACAGTTCATATCAGGTTAGGAGTATAAATCATTGCAATAGAGTAAAATACAGGAAGTGCTGAATGGAAGTACAAGTAAAATATGAGATATTTTGTAACTGGAAATAGATACATGATAGTAAAGACTGTAAGTGACTACGTGATTTAGAGTACAATATGGTTATGCAAACGGCTTAGGGGCACATGAATACAAATAAGGAGCACATGAATACCTACTAGGGATTGTGTCCACATAACCAATTCTACTCACCCCGCCCCAATCAATACACAAGGATCCGTTCAAGTTATGTCATAAGCACATGAATACAACTAAGGTACGTGAACTCATGTAATGAGTAGTACATGAGGCACGTGATAAGCACATGAAAGCACATGAGAACATGTAATAACATGAACTAGTACGAGTACAAGGAGTACCTGATGCACATGATAAAGTACATGAACATGAAATACCCAATGCACCCGTAGAGGGATAACATCTCAGGAAGGGATCCATATAGTACTAATCCATGAAGATACGTGTCAGCATCATGTAGAGTAATCTAGAGCATGAATATATCCAGACAGGTATAAAAAGATCAGAAAATGTACTCGCCTGCTAACTGAAAGTCCGAGATGAAAGTACTGTCCGAGGAGTGGTGTCTGGCTCCTATTTAGAACAGTACGAGTCACAACAAGTCCAGAATAGAAATGTAATGCACTACAATGCGTTCTACATGAATCTAGGTCAATCTAGACCAAAGTCAACTCTTGGTCAACTCTGGTCAACCCTAGAAGTCAAACTAGGTCAACCAAGTCTAATCTAGGTCAAACTAGTATAATCTATGTCTAGCAAGATTATTCTAAGCTATAACAAGTCTACTCTAGGTTCCCCTAGGCATACCATGCCTAAACATGCCTATAACACAACCACAAGACATGTCTATGTCTAATAGTCTACTAAGAAAACACCCATCCTATAGTCACTATACCAATATACCCATGCCCTATGTTCACACCATATCATAACACATAATATCCCAAAATCAAGACACCATATATATCATATATATTAAAATACATATACACATATATAGGGAATCTTGTATATATATAACAAGGCTTATATATATATACACATAGGGAGTGAGGGAAAAACTCATGTGAACATGTGTATGTGTGTGTGTGAAGAAACTGGAAAACATGGATTGACATCTCAGGTTTTAAGGCACTGGAATGCAACCCAAGTCTCAGGCTAAAAGAAAACTGGAACTAAAACTCATATCAGTTTGTGCTTAATAGGAAAACAAGAACAAAAGAGAATCAGTTTGCAGTAACAATAAGGTTCAACCCATTTCGGTTTAAGAATGAATTCTCCATCTCAGTTTTACAAAACCATTCTCAAGTTTACATAAAAAACTGGGAACTAAGTCCCATTTATATACATTTGAACCCAGGTTTATTCAAGAACTGAGAACCCAAATCAACCCCAGGTTAATAATAAATTAGCAATAGTTCAAAAGAACTGGAACTCAGGTTTATTCAAGAACTAAAATTTCAACCCAAAGTCCTATTCAAAATAGTCTTAAAGACAGGGCCTAACTCTCAGTAATCAAAAGGAAGAACAACATACTAGTGTGTGTTACATGTGTGTGTGAATCAAAACAGTCCACAACCAAATACAGTTGACAGTCCAATAAAGCTCAGATTTTTGAGACCAAAAATCAGTTAATACTAGCACTAGTCCCCTCACTTAATCTCAGTTTTTGCTCTCAAAATACACCAAACCATCCCCAAATAATACCCAGGAATCAGTCCATAATGATATCACAGTTAGCAGTCTCCCCCATTCTCAGATTATACAAACTTAATCTCATTTAACAGTATAAACAGTTTTTCCCACATCTCAAAATAACTCAAAACAGTCCTTTAACTTAAACCCAGATTTTTGAATCCAACCCACATCAAATTCACCCTAAAATCCTCATACATGTAGGTAATACATAGATGAACACATTAGGGGTTTAAGAACATGTAATTAACTGTGTTAAAAAGGTTTAAAAGACTGCTAAAACTCATCTTTGCAAAAACTGGAAAAACAGTAAAACAGGAACAGTTCACAGTTTCGGGAAAAAGGGGAAATTGGAAAATAACCAACAAAAACAAATTAAAATGATGAACTATTGGTTGGTAATATATAAACACATTGTGTACATGCTGTGTGAGGTGTTTGTGTCCACAAAAGTGGACACAAACGTGTCCAGTTAATTTAATACACAAAAATAGTGAACTGTGCACACAGAGAAACCAATCGTCGTGCACGTGTTCGTATCGATCGTGTGCACAACACACAGCGATACGACTCACGAGATTTGGTCCACGTGTTCATCTAGACTAGGGCTATCGACTGGACACCCTGAATCGTGTCTAAGTCGCGTGTGCACGACACGACACGTGCGTATCAGTGCACGTTTTCAATAGAAAACTGCACAGCGCTAAACACGTGCACGTGCTCGTGCGTGTTCGACACGCCACGTGGGCCTGTGCAACTTGACACACGGGGTGACAGATGTTGCCCCATGATGTGTGTCAAGTTTCACGCATCGGGGACGCGTGTCCGTGTCGAAAATGGCCCCGCACAACAGGGCAAGCACAGCCCCCGCGCGCGCGTGTGCACGACCGCGTGTACACGTGTCCGTACAGCCTAGACACGACACTAAGATATGACACAAACTACAGAAATATGTAAGCGAGACCCAAATATAATTTCCTATTCAAACAAAACCCCAAAAATTATACGAAATACCCATTGGGGCATTTCATCAAACACCAAGTAATATGCACTGATACGTGTCCAAAATGGACAAGAAACGACACGAAAATTTGGTAAACCCTATTCCTATAGTTAGTCTAGGGTTAGGGCAACCTAGAAATGAATTTTACAGAATTTAAAATAGATTAGAGAGGATTATACCTATAGGTGAACAATGGGTCAAAATCCCCAAATGGGAAGAGCTCCACAAACAACCAAAAGTTCTCCAAATTGTTTCCTCCCTGCAAAAACTCAATACCAACAGCAAGAACGTTGGATTTAGGTTCTATTGCAATTTATTTGAAGGAATTTGGAGAAGAAATAGATTTTCTAAGGATTTACAAAGATGGGGACTCACCTCTTCCAAATGGCAAAGTTTTCTAAAGAGGCAACCCTAGTTTTAAGAGCATATAAATAGGGAAGGGGATGACCATAGGGGCTATCCAGAAATCCTAGGGTTAGGGCTTGGTTCAATGGGTGTGGGCTATAGGCCATTAAGCCTATTAGTCATAAAATGACTTGTGACTTCACAAGCCATTTCTATATCAAACTAGCTCCTAGTTTTACCAAATTAATCCCAATGAGTTAGTCCTCATCAACTTAAGTCATCCTAGGTTTCAAATCCTAATCATAAAGTCGAGACCTAGGTTAGCCACTAGGTTAGTCTACAAGGTCAACTTAAGTCAAAGTCTCTAAAACACCAAAAATAATTATTCTAAAAATCACTCAAAAATCACATTAATTATAAATAATAATAATTCAAATTAAATTATAAAATTTTGAAAATGACCAAAATACCCTCAAGCTAGAAAAGTGGTAGTGACACAAATCGCCGGTAATAGCCGGCCAATCCTAGGAAACTCCGAACGTCTGCGATGGTACTGGGAACTGGCCATGTCTCTATAGCCACTATCTTCTGGGGGTCCACTTCCACTCCACCTCTGGTGATGATGAGACCCAAGTACGAGATACGATCCAGCCAAAACTCATACTTACTAAATTTTGCGTACTACTGGTGCTTTCTGAAAATCTGAAGAACTATACGAAGATGCTGCTCATGCTCTACCTCATTCTTTCTATAGACTAGGATGTCATCTATAAACATTATAATGAACTGGTCCAAATAGGGCATGAAGATACGATTTATAGGGTTCATGAATACGGCTGGCGCATTGGTCGCTCTAAATGCATAAGAAGGAACTTCCAATGTCCATATCTGGATCTGAACGCTGTCTTCGGGATGTCTTGCTCTCTGACTCGGATTTGATGGTACCCTGATCGCAAGTCAATCTTCGAGAATACTGCTTCTCCTCTGAGTTGGTTAAATAAATCGTCTATCCTTGGTAGAGGATATCTGTTCTTGATTGTTACAGAGTTCAGGTACGATAATCAACACATAATATTGACATAGCATCCTTCTTCTAAACAAGAAGTATCAGGGCTCCCCAAGGTGATCCACTAGTATGAATGAATCACTTGGTTCTAAGTTGTTCAATCATCTTGTACAAGATCTTTAACTCTGAAGGTGCCATCCTGTAGACTCCCCCTGACACTGGTACCGTTCCTGGAAGCAAATCAATGGTGAACTCTATCTTTCTCTCTAGGGTATACTTGGAAGGTCTTTGGGAAATACATCAGGAAACTCTTCTACTACTCTGGGAAACTGAACTGCTACTGCTACTGCCATCCACAATACTGGTAGAGAAGGTTCTACTTTACCTCTGGAAAATGAAAACTCCGGTTCGTCGGGAATACCAAAAATAATCCTGCCAATATGGCAGTCTATTCTTGCGTATCGATCCTTCAACCAATACATTCCTAGGACCACATCATAGTCGACCATCGAAATTCTATCAATCTAGCGGAGAACTCTCTACCGCTAACTACGATTCGACACGAGGAATAGACTCTATCTACTCCCACAAGACCGTTACCAGTAAATATATTGAGCCTTACTGATAATAACTCGGGCTCCAGTCCTATTCGTGTTGCAAATCATGTAAAAATAAATAAATACGATGCACCCGAATCAAATAATACTGATGCTGAAAAAGAGTTGACGAGAATGGTACCTGCCACCACCTCACCTGATGCCAATGCTTCTGCTCCGGTCAGAGCCATAGCTTGTCCTTGTCCACTTGGTGCTGGTCTACTCTGCTGAAAACCTCTCTGCCGATTCTGAATCTGAGATTGGGCATACTGCTGAGCATGAGGCGACAATGGCCTCGGAGGCTGGTTCTGCTGCTACACTGGTGCTGGACCCCTAACCGATGGACTGGTTAGGTTTGATGAAGATGAACTGGCTCTATTCGGACAGGACCCTATCTTATGGTCTTGTGCCCCACAAGCCATACACAATCTCTATGCTCTACGACACTCTGATACTACATGCCCTAGCTTCCTACAATGAGTGCAACCGTTGTGGAAGACTGCTTCTACTGTTGAGGATACGTCGGTATCGAGTGCTGAACCGACGAAACTATGGTCGCCCTCCAAGGAGCTCCAATAGTCAAAGCCATAGCTGCCAGGGCTGGTGCTGATGACTGGGATATCGACCCATGAGACCTCTTTCGTCCTTCATTTCTATCTACAATCCTTTGCAAAGTATACTCTTGCCTCTTCGCTGCTCAAAAGATGACATCAAAAGTCTGGTGTTTAAACTGCTCCACTGATATAATAATCTCTAGGTGGAGCCCCTGTTGGAATCGCTAAGCTCGATCCAACTCGGTTGACACTAAGGTAGGAGCAAACCGAATGAGTCTAGAAAGCTCGACCGTATATCCATCGACCGTCCTTCCCATCTGCTTAAGATTGGTGAATCTCGTGTGCATATTATACCGAGCTACTTCGTCGAAGTGCTTGGTATGAAACTTATTGCTGAATACCGCCCATAAGACAGGCGTCGGTAATCCAATTGCTAGCATCGCCCACCAGCTGCGGGCTAAATCCAATAACTGCAGACGCACTACGGCGACTTCTCTTCCTCAAGAATCCTAGCTGCCTCCAGGATAATCTCTATATCCTGAAGCCACGCATGGGCAGCGATAGCATCTTCACTTCAATCAAAGAAAGAAGGGTTCAGACGCTTGAGGCTATTGGCCGCGTTGTTCCCTTGGTAACAAACTCTGCCCATGGCATCTTGTACTTTCTGGTGCAGGGCATCGCCCCGACGATCTTGAGATGCAAGCAATTCCCTGATGAGTTCCACCAGGGTTCCATTATCAGGCTCTATAGGCTGGACTGGCTGAACTGGTGGCTCTTGATCCCTACTAGGCATGACTCTGGAGGCTACCCCTGAATGCTGGGCTTCGTCTCCAGGTTGCTGCTGGTTCACTGGAGGTGCTCCGCCTTGCTGATCGGTAGGACCAGAAACAATGCCGCTGAAGAAATGATATGTGAAACAATAAGGAAGGGCTATGATAGATCAAGGATATAAGCATGTGATCAGATCAAGATTTCGGAAAGATTAGAAGACACGAGTCTAGATCAAGGGCGAGTGCTGATTGAGACATCTATTTCGTGAAACCCTCACATATCTTAATTTATAAGTCCTACATGGGTCACCACTTAAATCGTATCACGCCCCACAACCAGAATACTGGAGAGCGGGGACAGACACAGCCAGCTACATATATTGAAGTGTTACCCACCTCGATGTACGGTCACGGCTGTCTAGATACATGAGGGTTTTACTACAAGCCAACAGTCTCTTATGGTCAATAACATGCCTAGTGTCTCAATCTCAAGGAAGCAAGTAAATATAACAAGATGGTAGATCATCAGACATACAAAGTAAGACGTCCCATACATTACATATTCAGATGATCATAAAGCTAGTCATACAAAATGCGAAGACTAGCAAGAGTTTAAGTCATACATGATCAACCCTAGGATTTGTCAACCATATTACAGTCCTTAGGCAAACATGAATGTATATTTAACACGAGCTAACACTTGCTCGGCGGCTAAATGCCTCAAAAGAATAATTTACAATAGAGTGGGAGAGCACAATAAAATCTACTCGTTGCCAGGGTTGCGCCTAGTGTTCACCATATGGCTGAAAAGCTGGAAGATCCTCGGGTGCTACTCCGAAATCTGTCCATACAAAACCAGCTGGATCAGACCCCAGAAAGAGCAAGTGCCACAAGGGAGGCTTCACTTAAGAACTAAAACCAGCATATTAGCACATAAAGATATAATGATAACGAAAGATATGAGTTAGAGGAACAAGGCGATAAACGATAAGATATATTCCAGTAGCCAAGTTACAACCCTTAAACCAAACAAGGACCAGGGTTATAACCCTTCACCTGAACAGAACTTAGTCTCTAACCAATTATCGATAAAGTAAAGTATAACAGGAACGTGCTGAGATAATCGTGTACTGGTCTTGTCTAGGCAAGACCATACTAGACTCCATCCATCAACCACGGCCAAGCAATGAGTACGGCTTGATACTTTAACTATCTAGGGTTATCACAAGCTTAGTTACTAATAACATGCTTCAAGATGTTCCAACAGCTACAAGTCCTGCAGTCTTAACCCAGATTATCCGGTCACAAGTTGAGAGAGTTGGATTAGGTGACTTAGAGGTACAACATATGACAGTGTGCTGGAAATGTGCCATACACGACGGCAGGCTACAAGTCCAATTAAAGTGCCCAGATAACGGGATTGCCTATAGCTGGGAATCTCTTCATGGACTATTTAATTAATCTAGTCATTATCCTAGTCAGATTCCCTGACCGTGGAAATCAGGAATTCATGTCCTAGACATGATGCAAGATAAGACATGTAGCTTGTACAGGCACAACCATCTACGGTGTTAAGACAAGAGTTACTTAGCGAGTCAAAATAGTTATCACAACAGCATATCAAGATAGGCTATTTATCAAGATTACTTGTCAAGGTTGCGCCACAACGGACCACCATCAAGAATTATCATGTCAAATTACTTGTCATGAGTGCACCACAACGGGTCACTGTCAGGGAGTTGTTATAGAGTGTACGTGCCACACAAAGATCGTGTTTAAAACTCATGAGTACATGTGCAACATTAAAAATAACATTATAGGACAAATCAAGAAAAGAGTACAAACAAGGACACAATTTACACTAAGGATCATGAGGACTATATGGACATTTGTAAAGGGTGGTACAAAGTGGTCGATGGGGTGTTATGAAGAGCATGCACCCAAAATGGATGTGCTAAGAGTGGCATGCGCCTAAGGACATGCGCCCACATGTATGCACCTAGGGCTAAACCTATTATGTAAAGCATATGCTATGGAGGGTATGCACCAAGGAAACATGCGTCCATGGGCTATGCACCCACACTTATGCGCCTACATATATGGAGGAAGGTAAATCAGAGAATGCACTACAAGTCTTTGGGCCTTAGCACCCAAGTCATGGAGCCATACGCCCACCATTGGCACAACATGGGTCTATGGAAAGATGCAACTCCAAGGTGAGCTATGCGCCGAGACCTATGCGCCTACATAAGCACGAAAATGCCATGGAGGATTACAAGTCAGAAGCTCATGTACCATCTAATGGAGGCCATGCGCCCACATATATGACTATGCGCCCCCATGTGGCCTTATACGCCCACAGGTTTGCATGCAACAGTATGCAAACATTGTTCATCTTCTCCAAGTTGGCCGAGAGCACAAGTCATGGAACCCATGAACTTCCAACTCTCATAACTTGGTCAAAAAATAATAAAATCTAACTTTTCAAAAGTCAAAGTTGTGTAAAATCAAATTCTCTACCACATGGAACTCTTAGTTTTTGAAAACAAGATGGTTTGCTAGATCAAAACCTAAGAAAACCCCAAAATGGTACATAGTTAGATCTACAAAAATATATACATGAAAATACAAAATGACAAGAACTAAAGTAGCTTAGAATGTTGCATAGAAGAGATTAGAACAATAAAATGGAGGGTTCCTTCATGAAGTAAGTTGCACTTGCCTAAGCTTGGTGGGTGGAGGAATTAATGAAAGAGGAGGAAGAAGAAGTAATAGAGGAGAGAGAAGGTTGGTGGGCTTTAAATGGGAGGGGATTTAACATGATAAACCAAAGAAAATAAACCAAGCCAAACCAAAATGAACCAAGTCAAACCATGATATGCCATGATGAACCTAAGCAAGATTGAACTAAAATGAGCTAGCAAGGCAAGAGAAGCAAAAATACATGTCAGGATTTCGTATACTGGAAATACGGATAACGAAAAACGGGGATGACATCTGTCCCTGGACAGAAGCAGGATATTCTCACCAAGCTAGTGGAGCCTGGGAGTACTGCTGAGGAATTAGCTCTGAGGAAGGCTGCCTGCGAACTGCTGATATCATCGAGCAATAATGTCTTCGAGCTTCTTGCGAAATATGTTTTCAATCAAGAGGGCTCCGATCCTCGTTAATTTTATGTATTTCTTTTTATTTAAATTTATGCAAATAAAAAGGAATTTTATTTATATTCTGAGTCTCTGTGTTGATATTTTTTTCTTCAAACATAATATTTCTTGAGAAATATGCCATTAATGGGCATCATGGTGACTCGACGATCCATACTAGTCAATTGATAAGCTCCGTCAGAGAAAACTTTGCTTATAATGTAGGGTCTTTTCCACTTCGCTTCGAATTTGCCTTGGCTCATATGCGTCATAGTCATAGGACGTCTGACGGTTAGAACTAGTTCTCCTTTTTGAAATGTTCGAACTTTGACTTTATGGTTGAAGACTTTTGATAGACGAGCTTGGTATAACTCAAATGTTGTTGAGCTAGGAGCCGTTTTTCGTCAAGCGCTTCAAGCTCCTGAAGTCTCAGACGATCATTATTTTCTGTTGTGAGTTCGTTGGCAATGGCAATTCTTAGGGAAGGGATCTAGATTTCCAATGGTAAGACGGCCTCACATCCATATACCAAAGAGAAAGGTGTGCAGCCTGTAGGAGTATGTATAGTAGTACGGTAAGCCCACAGACATTCTCCAAGCTTCTCACTCCAGTTTCGTTTGTTGGTAGAAACAAACTTCTTGAGGAGTTTAATGATGGTTTTGTTAAATGCTTCTGCCAACCCGTTAGCTGCAGGATTGTAAGCTATAGAATCAATGTTATTGATCATGTTGTCATCGCAGAATCGGGTGAACTTCTGACTGATGAATTGTGGCCCATTATCGTGAATGATTCTCCGAGGAAAATCGAATCTATAAATCATATGATGCTTGATAAAGTTGATGACGCTGCTTGGCTTGACCTCAGCTAGAGGTATAGCTTAAGCCCACTTTGAGAAATAATAATTTATGGCTAATATGAACCGATGTCCACTCGACGAGGGAGGGTTGATAGGACCGATGACATCCATTCCCCAAGCTTCAAAGGGCCAAGATGCTGCCGTCGGATGAAGGAATTCTGACGGTTGATGAATGAAGTCAGCGTGGATTTGACATGCTCGACACTTTCTTGCATACTCGATTGCATCAGATACCATTGAGGGCCAATAATAGCCCATACGGCGAATACAATCCTGTAATTTAGGACCAGGTTGATGTGCACCATAAACACCGTCATGAGCTTCATGAAGTATCTGTTTTGCTTTCTCTCCTATAAGACAATGTAGGAGTAAGCTGTCAAACGTTCGTCGGTAGAGTATCTTTGTAGTATGATTATAGTAAAATCTGAGTGACCGCCGTCGAATTGTTGTAGCCTCCTTAGGATCTTCTATGAAAGGAGTCCTCCAGTCTTCATTGATGGCACAAATTTCAACTGAATTGTTAAATCCCATGTTTGTGTTGTTAACTTTAGTATTTAAGTTATTCTCGACACAAAATAACTCTCTATTAGTGATGACGATCATTTGTTGTCTTCTGACGGAAATTGCTAATACTGCTGTAAGATTAGTGAGTGCATCAGCTTCTGTGTTACGTGCTCGACGTACATGCTCGATGAAGAAGCTTTTGAATGAAGTGGCCATCCTGATCGCTGCATCATGATATAGAATTAGATCTTGATGTCAAACTTCGTATGTGCCTCGAACTTGATTGACAATTAACTTGGAGTCTTCATAAACTTCAAGATACTCAATATCTAATTGTTTAGCAAATTGGAGACCAATGAGTAGAGCATTGTATTCAGCCACATTATTGGAACATGACTCATCTAAAGAATAAGCTCTTTGTATAGATAACCCTTCTGGTGAGACGAGAACGATTCTGACTCCAGTAACAATAGCACCTTTTGGTCCAATTCTAGATGCACCATCAAAGAATAAACGCCAAATAAGAATTTCTTCTGAAATCATGTTGTACTCCAAGGTTTCATTTAAAATCTCATCGTAGAGTTTAGATGTTTCGGGAACTGGATGAGCTGCTAGAAAGTCAACAAGGGCTTGACCTTTAACAGACTTTTGAGGAACATAAACCATATCATATTGTGCTAATAATATAGCCCATGTTGCAAGCCTAGAATTGAGTGTACTGGGATTCTTCATCAGGATCCGGAGAGGGTTAACTCTAGAAATAACATGAATAGTTTGCCAGTGATATAATGTCTCGTCTTTTGAACAACAAACATCAAAGCTAGATATTCTTTTTCTACTGGAGTGTATCGATGCTCGGCTCCAACCATCATGCGGCTAATATAGTACATAGCCTGTTCATGACCTTTTTTATTCTTCTGAGCTAATAAAGCACCTAGGGAGTGGTCTATTGCTCGAACATACATCAGGAAAGGTATTCCAGACACTGGAGGCACTAGAACTGGAGGGTTCATCAAGTACCGCTTTATATCTTCAAATTCTTGTTGACATTCTTCAGTCCAAATAAATGACATGCCTTTCTTCATGAGTTGAGCGAACGGTCTACAACGTCCAGAGAGATTTGAGATGAATCTCCTGATGTACGCAAGCCGTCCCTGGAATCCTCGTAGCTCTTTTAGGTCGCGTGGAGGATGCATCTCTTGAATGGCTTTGATTTTCTCAGGGTCAACGTGTATACCTTTAGAGGTAACAACGAATCCAAAACATTTGCCACTAGAGACTCCCAGGAATGACTTGGTGGGATTCATCTTGAGTTGATGCTGGCACATTAGATCGAAAATAGTTCTCAAATCTTGAATATGGTCTTCTTTTAAATGACTTTTGACAGCAATATTGTCAACATAACATTCAACAGTCTTTCGTAAATGATCACGAAATATGGTACACATGGCCCGCTGATAAGTTGTACTAGCGTTCTTAAGACCGAATGGCATGACAGTGTAGCAATAGACTCCAAGAGGAGTGCAGAAAGTTGTATGTTTCTCATCTTCTGGATGCATCTTGATTTGATTATATCCTAAAAATCCATCTATAATGGACATACGTTCAAATCTGCAAGTATTGTCAATCATGACATCGGTGATTGGGAGAGGGAATTTGTCTTTGGGACAAGCTTCATTAAGGTCTCTGAAGTCGATACAGACCCGGACTTTCCCTGTCTTTTCAGAACTGGGACAATATTAGCCACCCAGTCCGGATGTTGTTCTTCTCCGATGAAACCGCAGGTGATAAGTTTCTTAACTTTGAATTCTAAGGCATCCATCATGTCAAGTCAAAATTGATGTTGTTGCTGTTTGACTGGCCTCGTATTTGGCAGAATATTGAGCTTATAGGTAGCGATCTGAGGATCCAACCCCGGCTGTCTTCATAGCTCCAAGCGAATACATCAATATATTCTCTAATGAGTTGGACTAGTTCTTGTTTATCCGCTTCAGGGAGGCTTTTGCAGACAAATATCGGTTTTGGAGAAATTTCATCTCCAATATTGACTTGAACCAGCTGATCTTCAGTAGGTGGCTCACGTTGCTCAAAGCGAAGCTTCCATTGAGTATCCATCCTTTGTGCCCAAGGATCAGATTCAGAAGCTTCGACAAAGTCTTCGTCATCTTTCGAGAACTTAGCAGTCAACATATTGCAAGATAGAGTCACACGATGGACGTGCCCTACACTAGTGGCTGAATCCTATGAGATAGAATCAGAAGAGTTAGATCATTCTTCTTCCTCGGATTCGGAGACTTCTGGAGTCGGAGTTGGTGAAGTATAACCTAATCCCCGCTTTGTTTTGCTGTAGTACTGTTGTGATTTTCCTTTTGGAGCAGGAATACGAATAGGAGTTTACCTTCCTTTGCCGCCATTGAGACCAGCTTTAAAATTATAGCCCATCTTTTGAATGATGTCTTTTGATTGCTGAGTATAACGACGTAGTTGAAGTCTTCGGTTATCATAATTTTCTTCTTCACTATCGGGCGTGATCTTTTGTTCCATTCCTTTACTAAAAAGTATAGGAAGTTCATCTTTCTTTCTGGAAGGAACTAAGAAGAAGGAGTCCTGCATTGGCTCAAGCAATACTTCATTTCGGGAAGCTTCAACTGCTCCTATGGTAAGTGGTTCGAAGTTATCTAACATTTTTAAATAACATCGAGTATAATAAAAGACATCAGTATACTGTAAAGAAGATGCTACTTTATTGATTTGTGCATCATCATTTACAACATGATTCTTAGCCTTCACAGAAGGCATAATGTCACGCCCCAGAAACAGAATACTGGAGAGCGGGGGCAGACATAGCCAGCTATGTATATTGAAATGGATTCCACCTCGCTATACGATCACGGCTGTCTAGATACATGAGGGTTTACTACAAGCCAACAGTCTCTTAAGGTCATGAACAAGCCTAGTGTCTCAATAAAAAGAAAGTAAGTAAAGGTTACAAGATGTATGATCATTAAATATACAATAATAAGACGTCCCAAATATTATATATTCAGCTGATCATGAAGCTACTCGTTACAAAATGTTAGAACTAGCAAGAGTTTAGTCATACATGATCAACCCTAGGATCTGTTAATCATGTTACAGCCCGTAGGCAGACAGTAAGTAAAAGTGTAATCGAGCTAAACAGATGCTCGTCGGCTAAACGCCTCAAAAGAATATTTTTATAATAAAGTAGGAGATCAAAAATAAACCCACTCGTTGCCAGGGTTCCGTCTAGTGGCCACCATCTGGCTGGAAGGTCGGTAGATCCTCTGGAGCTGCTCCGAAATCTGGCCAAACAAAACCAGCTGGGTCGGACCCCAGAAAGAGCAAGTGCCTCAAAGGAGGCTTCACTTAGGAACTAAAACTAGCAATCAGCACAAGAGTATAAAATAAAAGTAAGAACTGGAAATAAAAAAAAAGACATCAGGATGGTATACGACGTGATAACCATGGAACTATTCAGATAACCAGGTTACAATTCGTAAACCAAACAAGGACAGGGGTTGTAACCCTTCGTCTGAACAGAACTTGGAATTCTTACCATTTATCGGTAAAATAAATACAGGCATTCAGGTCATGCAGTAATCTGGAGCAGGATCAGGACAAGACAAGACTAGTTAGACTCCATCCAATCATTTCATGGCCAAGCAAGAATTATGGCTTGATACTTTAACTAACTAGGGTTATCACAAGCCTAATTACTAACAAGATGCAGTGAGATTCTTCCACAGCCACAAGCCCTGCAGACCATCCAGGTTACCCGGGTTGAAGGATTTAGAGTTGAATTCAGGTGGGTACATCGTCCAGGAAATGAATGTACCCTTAGGTAGCTTGAAGGGTGCAACACATGACAGTGTGCTGGAAATGTGTCCTACTTGACGGCAGGCTACATATCCCAAGGCGTGCCCAGGTAACTGTTTGCCATTAAAATTGTTTTGATTGAAATCTTAATACAAACAGAACAGTGATACAATATAGGACTTAGATGTAGTCCTAGGAGTACACTTTTGTTTAAGCTGGGTCCTTAGTGCCAATGGAGCGAGTGGTAATACGTTGACTCCATTGACCGGCTGACGGCGGTTATCGGTTCTCTGAAGGTGTTGATTGCTCTGGGTGCTGGAGCTTGCTGAGAGGAGGAAGACGTTGAGTGTCTAGAACTGCCTCTCCGATGATTCTCTGTTATGGATTCTCTTTGTGAGTCTTATGTTCTGAGTCTCTGTGTGTGTGTGAAGGGGATGATCCTTCTATTTATAGTTTTGTAGGCTGGCTGCTCATGCGCGCATGTAGGATGCGTCGGTGTGGGGACGCCACGTGGAGGTTGCTGATGGAGGCGCATGGATGCTGCGCCCTGATCGAGGGGGAGAACTCTTCATACTGCTGTTGTGAGCCGGCACGTAGCAGAGAGAAGATCTTTCCGTTGCTGAAATCTTGGATGAGTTGAGTCAAAAGACACGTGTCGTCGACTCATGGTTCGAAGATCTCGGATTTGGTGGAGAGGAGTGATCTGGTGGGCTGCGCCTTGGATTGGGCGCAGGAGGAGGCTGCGGCTCATAACCTTTAGGAGTTACAAACCATTTGGGGCGCATGGCTTTTGAGGCACATGCAGGCGACTTTCCTTCTGTCTTTTGGGATCAGAGAGCAGTCTGAGGCGCATGGCTTTTGAGGCGCATGCTGATTTGGACGCATGGCCGTAGAGGCACATGCGGGTTTGGACGTATGGCCGTAGAGGCACATGCGGGTTTGGACGCATGGCCGTAGAGGCGCATGCGGATGGCCACGTGGCAGTAGCCGTCGGAGTCATGATGATGCTGACGTTGCCGACGCTTCGTTCTCTGAAAAAGCTGTCAACTGTTCAGACTTTGGGAGGCGTGCCGCCAACTCTGTCAGTTCAGCATTTAATGTTGGTGACATTCGATGGACAGCTGAGTGGGCGCGTCGGTTGGCGTTCCACTCGGTATGGAGATGTGTGGGGGCGCACCCTCTATAATGCGCCGAGTACTGTAGGGCGCGTCTGTGTGATGCGCCTGGTGCCGAAGGGCGCATCCGTGTGATGCGCTGTCTGGCTGGCGCATCGGACATGTCTTTTAATGATGCGGCTGTCTCGCTCTTCGAGTGCTATAAATAGCCGTTTGGCTGAATTCGAGGCGTCCGGTTCATCCATTTAATATAAATTCATTGCACGGAATTCGGAGGGCCATCCACTTGGCGCGTGGGTTTGATCTGCCCGGCCTATAAATAGTGGCATGGAGAGAAGATTTGCTTCTCATTCCCTCACGTACTTCCAATATGAACTTGAACATACGGGTGCATTCTGCTGACGAAGTGCTCCCGAGGGTGAAGATGAGACGCTGTGTTGTCTTTAATGCACTTGAAGGTGACTGTTACATCCAAAAGACGGAGTCGAGGGCTTTTGAGGCAGGCAGAAGGTGCCTGTTGCATCCAAAGATAAGGATGCTCGAGCCTCGTCTCCGTTATTCCGGAAGAGCCGTAGATCGGAATGGCGGTGCAAGGCTCTCTCTTCCTGCAAAGTGGGGTTTCCCCACTTTGATCGTGTCGAAAGCTGCTCCTTTAGCCGTGGTTTCGATCACGGTCTTCCTTCGGCTTTGGAGGCTCTTTCGAAGCCTCCCCTGGCCACAGCATTTGCGATGCTCTTCTCTTTCTTGGTTCCAGCCAGAGGGTTAAATGCTTTGTGTTGAAGCATTTATCGGGCGAGCCTGGTTGGAAGAGCGGCACATAACTGGGCTCTGCTCGGCCAGGTGAGCCTGGCTGGAAGAATTTGGCTGAAGGGATGCACATAACTGAGGTGCTGAAGAGATGATGGGATGCGCCTGGATGGAGGCGCATGATATCTGCTGCGCCTCACTGGTGGCGCATAGTGATGCTGCGCCTATCTGGAGACGCATGGTGGCCGCTGCGCTTATCTGAAGGCGCATGATGGCCGCTGGCTGTAGACTTAGGCTCTTTCCTTTGTAGGAATTCTCCTTTGTACAACCTTTTCTAGACATGTAATAGACTTTTATATATAAATAAAAAGTCCTTCTTCAAATGTCTATAGTTATTGACTTTGCTGTGAAGTTCTTCATCTGAGTTCTGGCGCATGTAGTGTCTGGCGCATGGGCTTTCTGGTTGTGAAATTCCATGCTTCTACAGTAACGGGATTGCCTGTAGCTGGGAAATCTCTTCATGACTAATGTATTAATCTAGTTATTAGTCCTTAGTTCATTTCAATAGGTACTCCTGACCGTGGTACTCAGGAGTCCCACCCTAGACATGATACAAGACATGACTGGTTTATTTATACAACCACAATCGCCCACGGTGTCCAGGTAATTATGCAGGTCATGTCATGTCAAGTAGCCGTCGCAACAGCTTATCAAGATATATCATGTCAGGTTATCAGGTCAAGTGTACTAATCAGGAGTACGCCACGACGGGCCACTATCAGGTCATGTCAGGTTACTTGTCAAGAGTGCACCACTACGGGTCACTATTGTGTCAGGCTCAGTTATCATTCCAAATATATTACATAAATCCGTGATTATCAAGTTCATGACAAAAGGCATAAGGATATAAAATGGGCATAAAATATACCATAAAGGAGTTATAAAACATGGGCAAATAAGGATAAATAATAGTACACAGGGCTATTGGAAGTCATGCGGCTCAGACATATACGGCCAGGAAAGGGTAAGACACATACGGCCCAATTAGGAGAGCGCATGCGGCCAGGGTCACTGGATCTCATGCGGCCAAGATAAGGGGACGCATGCGGCTGGAAGTGTAAAGGTGCATGCGGTCAGGAAGCCAATCCCCATACGGCCAGTGGAAAGGGAGGGGCACATGCGACCAGAGGATACGAGCGCATATGTGGCTCGGGAGCAAGACCTTATGCGGCCAAGATGAAATAGGGCTCATGCGGCGAGGGGGACGAGGGCGCATGCGGCTCCAAGATGTTGGGCCTCATGCGGCCAGCGGAAGAGTGGGTTTCATAAGGCTGGGAGGAAGCAAGTTCATGTGGCTAGGGAATGATGGGTGCATATACGGCTCAATTAGGAGAAAAGTCCATGCGGCCAGAAATGGGATCCAGCCTATGCGGCTGAGAGTCCCATGCGGCAGGGTCACTTGCCGCATGAATTGTCATGCGGCTAAGTCAAGCCCATGCGGCTAGGACTGTCGTATGAAGGCTCATGCGGCTCAGAATCACTTGCCGTATGAAGTATTCATGCGATCAAGTCTAGCACTGTTCTTCTTCTCCAAGCTTCCGAGAAGAAGAACGCCAAGAATCTATGCTTCCAAGCTCCATGAAACCTTCATCCGGAGTCCAAATCCGAACTTCCACAGGTCAAAATGGGGCAGAATGAAATGCTCTACAACATGGAACCATCAAAACTCAGAAATAACAGGATTAAGGAGATCAAAACCCAAGAAATCCAAAAATAATAAATATAGATCTACAAGAATCTAGCCATGGAAAGTGAAAATGCCAAGTTCTAAAGTAAGTTATAATGCTGTAAGGAAGAGAATGAAGCAATAAAATCGGAGTTCCTCCATGAAGCAAGTTGCACTTGCCTAGACCTCTCTCTCCCTCCTTCTGGTAGGTAAGGAAGTAATGGTGGAGAAGATGATAAATGAAGAGAGAGAAAGGAGAAGGGTTAATAAATGGTAGTGGTGGTGGTAGATAGGGGGTTCACCCCTTGGTTCATGATGAACCAATAGAAATCCCAAACCGAACCAAGCCAACCCGAACCAAGAATAAACCAAGCCTAGAGAGGAAACCAAGCAAGGAAATTATGCAATACAAGGTTAAATACGTACACGTATTCCAAAAATACGAAATACGAGCCACAGGCATTACAACTCTACCCACCTTAAAAGAATTCCGTCCTCAGAATTTAATCAAGAGGCTAGAGGAGCAATGACAAGCTATACTAATAGCAAGCAAGCTATACTAGGCAATCAATCAATCATGCAAGCAAGGAATCGAAGGCATGAGGCATAAGAAAGACATTATACCTCACGAGTCAAACAGGTCAGGATATCGCGATCGGATATCATCCTCACGCTCCCACGTTGACTCACCCAAAGTGTGATGACCCCAAGCAACTCGGACTAACTTGATAGTCTTGTTCTTGAGTGTCTTCTCTCTCCGTTCCAATATAGACACGGGCCTCTCCTTATACGAAAGGTTGGTACCAACAACCAATTTCGAATGATCCAGGATGTGGCTCGGGTCCGGGATATACCGTCGTAATTTGGATACATGGAACACGTCATGCACCTCGCTTAGCGACGACGGAAGAACGAGACAATAGGATACATCACCTACTCGCTCCAGAATGTCAAACGGTCCTATATACCTAGGACTAAGCTTTTCCCGTACGCCGAAACGAATGATGCCACGATTAGGCAAAATCCTCACGAATACATGATCGTCGACCGAAAGCTCGAGAGGACGCCGATGAGAATCGGCCCAATGGCGCTGACGATCTTGGGCAACTCGAAGGTGATCTCGAACCTTCCTGACCACCTCGACTGTCTGGGCAATCATTTCTAGACCGAGCATCTGCCTCTCCCCAACATCATCCCAGGCTAGCGGGGATCTGCACTTCTTGCCATAAAGTGCCTCGAACGGTGCCATCTGGATACTATCTTGGAAACTGTTGTTGTACGAGAATTCCACCAGGTGCAAGTGATCTTCCCATGAACCACCAAAGTCAAGTATACAGGACCGCAACATGTCTTCAAGAGTCTGGATCGTGCGCTCCGATTGGTCATCTGTCTGCGGGTGATAAGCTGAACTGAACTGGAGGCGAGTCCCCAAACTCTCTTGCAAGCTACACCAAAAGTGCGACGTAAATCTAGAATCTCGGTCCGAGGTGATACTGACTGGAACACCGTGCAACCTGACTATCTGCCTGAGATACATCTTCGCTAGCTGAGCTGTCGACTGACCAACTCTAAATGGGAGAAAATGGGCCACCTTCGTGAGCCGATCAACTATAACCCAGATTGCATCTCTACCAGCTGGGGATCTAGGCAATCCAGTCATAAAATCTTTGGTCACATGCTCCCACTTCTACTCTGGAATCGGCAAGGGCTGAAGAAGTCTAGCCAGTCTCTGATGTTCGGCTTTAACTTGTTGGCAAACCAAACACCGAGAGACAAACCGAGCTATCTACCGCTTCATGCCATTCCACCAAAAGTGCTGACGGATATCACGGTACATCTTCGTACTGCCAGGATGGATGGAATACTGAGAACTGTGTGCTTCTGACATAATCTCTTATCTGATATCTCCACTGGGTACACAAAGACGCTTACCATGTCGGAATGTACCATCTTCATGAATACATAACTCTGGTCTTCATCTTGCCTCACACTCTGCTCTGAGTCGCTGAAGCTTGGAATCTGTTGACTGTGCCATCCGGATCCTCTCGATTATAGTGGACTGAACTTGCATGCTGGCCATCAATGCCACACTGGAAGGGAGAACAACTTCTATACCCATCTTCGGAAGATCGGCTAACAACTCTGGTTGTGTTGTTAGGAAATAAACTCCGGCTCTTCTGCTCAAAGCATCTGCAACGACGTTGGCCTTTCCAGGATGATACTACAAGTTGACATCATAATCCACAAGAAGCTCCAGCCATCTCCTCTGACGCATGTTAAGATCCTTCTGAGTAAAAATATACTTCAGGCTCTTGTGGTCGGTGAAAATCTCCACCCTAACTCCATACAAATAGTGCCTCCATAACTTAAGTGCAAACACTACTGCTGCCAGCTCCAAGTCATGGGTTGGATAATTTCTCTCATGATCACGAAGTTGTTGTGATACATAAGCTATTACCTTCCCATGCTGCACCAGAACACATCCTAAGCCTCTGCCCGAAGCATCATAATACACTGAGAATCCTCCGGTCCCATCTGGAAGCGTAAGAATAGGAGCTATTATCAAGCCTCGCTTCAACTGCTCAAAAGAACTCTGACACTCTGCTGTCCAAGCAAACTGGGCATCCTTGCGGGTCAACTGGGTCAATGGCGCTGAAATCCGAGCAAAATTCGAAACAAACCGCTGGTAGTAGCCGGCCATTCCAAGAAAACTACGAACTTCTACAATGGTGCTGGGCACTGGCCATGACTCAATAGCTACAATCTTCTGGGGATCCACTTCTACTCCTCTTCGAGTGATGATATGACCCAAGTACGAAATGCGATCGAGCCAAAACTCGTATTTACTGAACTTGGCATACAACTGGTGCTCTTTGAGGATCTGGAGGACAACTCTGAGATGCTGCTCATGCTCCGCTTCACTCTTGTTGTATACCAGGATGTCATCCAAGAACACAATAACAAACTGATCCAAGTAAGGCATGAAGATGCGATTCATGAGATCCATGAATACTGCCGGCACATTGGTCGCTCCAAAAGGCATAACAAGGAACTCCCAATACCCATATCTCGATCTAAAAGCTGTCTTCGGGATGTCCTGCTCTCTGACTCTGATCTGATGATATCCTGACCGTAAATCAATCTTCGAGAATACTGAAGCCCCTTGAGTTAATCAAACAAGTAATCTATCCTGGGGAGAGGTTATCTGTTCCTGATTGTCACTGAGTTCAAGGTACGATAATCAACACATAACCTGAATGTACCATCCTTCTTTTTCACAAGAAGCATCGGGGCTCCCCAAGGAGATCCACTAGCACGAATGAATTCCTTGGTTCTAAGTTCTTCAATTATCTTGTACAAGATCTCCAATTCTGACGGCGCCATCATGTAGACTCTCTCTGACACTGGGGCTGTCTCGGGAATCAAGTCGATGGTGAACTCGATCTCCAGCTCCGGAGGCATACTTGGAAACTCTTTTGGGAAAACATCTGGAAACTCATCCACTATCCTGGGTAACTGAACTGCTGCTACTGCCATTCGTAATGCTGGAGGAGAAGGCTCAACTTCGCCTCGAGAGAAAGAAAACTCCGGCTCGCCTGGAATGCTAAAAATAACCCTGCCAATGTGGCAGTCTATCCTAGTATACTGGTTCCGCAACCAATCCATCCCTAAGACCACATCATAATCGACCATCGAAAACTCTATCAATCTAGCGGGGAATTCTCTACCGCTAACTACGATCCGACACGAGAAAAATACTCTATCTACTCCCACAAGTCCGTTACCAGTAAGTATATTGAGCCTTACTGATAATGACTCGGGCTCCAATCCTACCCGTGTCGCGAATCGTGCAGACATAAAAGAATGCGATGCACCAGAATCAAATAAAACTGAAGCTGGGAATGAGTTGACGAGAATAGTACCTGCCACTACCTCTTCTGGTGCCAATCCTTCCTCTGCGGTCATCACCATAGCCTGACCATGCCCTCGGGGTGCTGCTCCCCTCTGCTGAAATCCTCGCTGCCTGCTCTGACTCTGAGCTTGGGCTTGTGCATACTGCTGGGGCTTCTGTTGCTAGAATACTTGGGACTGAGGCGGCAAGGGCCTCGACAATGGATACTGCTGCTGCTGGACCGGAGCTGGTCCTCTCATCGAAGAGCTAGAAAGGTTGGACGATAATGAACCACCCCTATTCGGGCAGGATCCAATCCTATGGTCTGGTGCTCCACAAGCCAGACACAATCCCTGTGCCCTGCGACACTCTGCCACCACATGGCCTGGCTTTCCACAATAAGAACATTCTACTGCGAAAGACTGCTTCTGCTTCTGCTGCTGCTGCTGAGGGTACGTCGGGGTTGAATGCTGGACCGACGTCACTGAGGTCGCTCGCCTCGGAGCTCCAATAGTCAAAGCCCTGGCTGCCGGGGCTGGTGCTGAAGACTGATTCATCTGGCCGTAAGATCTCTTCCGACCCCCGGCCCTATCCACGATTCTCTGGGAGGTATACTCATGCCTCTGGGCTGCTCTCAAGACTGCATCAAAGGTCTGATGCTCAAACTGCTCCACTGCCAACAAGATCTCCAGGTGAAGTCCCTGCTGGAACCGCTGGGCTCGATCATATTCGGTCGCCACCAAGGTGGGAGCAAATCGACTGAGTCTGGAAAATTCGGTCGTATATCCATCGACCGTCCTACCTCCTTGCTTCAGATTGGTGAACCTCGTCTGTAGATCGTACCGAGCTACAGCATCAAAATACTTGGTCTGGAATCTCTCTCTGAATACTGCCCAAGCAATGGGTGCTGCTAATCCAACGGCCTGCGCTGCCCACCAGCTGCGGGCAAGATCCAATAACTGCAGGCGCACAACGGCCACCTTCTCATTCTCTGGAGTCCTGGCTGCTTCTAGAATCACCTCTGTGTCCTGAAGCCATGCATCTGCGACAATAGCATCTTCACTACCGTCAAAGAAGGGAGGGTTCAAGCGCTTGAAGCTGTTGGCCGCGCTGTTACCCTAATGACCGCCCCGGGTCAAAGCATCCGTCACTGCTTGTTGCAAGGCGTCCCCACGACGATCTTGGAAAGCTATCAAGGTCCTGACGTGTAACGCCCCAGTCCCAAAATACGTAGGACTAGTAACGTACATGTTGTGGAAATATTTGTGGAACAATAATGAATTGGAGGAGTACCTGCCTATTTATAGGATGTGGGAATTCCCAATTGGATAATGATTAGGATTGTTTAAACCCAAATTAGATAAATCAATCTATTAAATTAAAATCAGTCAAATCAAATCCAATCCAAATCCAATTAAATCTAGTTTAATTCCCTTAGTTTAAAATCAAATCAATAATTCAAATTTCAATTATTTAAATATTTAAATAAATACATAAATTCAACTCAAGATTTAAATGGCCACAATATCTTCCAAATATATTTTTCAAAATACCAATAATAATAATTTTGAAAATAATAAATATTTTTAAATATCTTTTTGAACAATAAAATATTAATATTAATAATCTCGAAAATTATGCTTTTATTTAAAATAGACCAATAAATAATCACAAATATGTATATACAAAAATATTCTTTACATAATTAGGCTTTTCTAGTATACAAAAATATTACTTATTATTAATAATTTTTAGAAACAAAAATGCTTTTTATAGCAAGAATATTTATATAATATTTTGAAAGTACATAATAAAATAGAGAAAAAATGCTTTTTCTAAAATATGTACGCTCGCACATATTCGTACTCGACGAGCAAAAAAATAAAATTTCGTGCGCAACGTACGTACAATTCAAAATTTTAAATCGGTACTAAATTTAATAAATAAAAAATATAGTAGAAATTTAGGGGTTTTACATGACGAGTCCTACCAAAGTGCCGTCATCAGGTTCTGCAGGCTGAACGGGCTGAACTGGTGGCTCTCCGCCAGAAGGCACGACTCTGGAGGTTACCCCGGAATGCTGGGCTTGATCTCCAGGTTGCTGCGGGTCAGCGGGAGGTGCTCCGCCTTGCTGATCTGCCGGGTCAGGTACTATGCCACTGAAGAAGACGACATAGGAAACAATAAGGAAGGACCAGGATAGATCAATGATACAAGCATGTGATCAGGACAAGAATCCAGGGATTCAGAAGATACGAGCAGAGATCAAGGACGAATACTGATTGAGACATCTATTCAGTAAACCCTCACATATCTTGATTTACAAGACCTACATGGGCCACCACTTAAACCATGTCACGCCCTAGAACCAGAATACTGGAGAGCGGGGGCAGACATTGCCAGCTACGTATATTGAAATGGATTCCACCTTGCTATACGGTCACGACTGTCTAGATACATAAGGGTTTACTACAAGCCAACAGTCTCTTAAGGTCATGAACAAGCCTAGTGTCTCAATCAAAAGAAAGTAAGTAAAGGTTACAAGATGTATGATCATTAAATATACAATAATAAGGCGTCCCAAATATTATATATTCAGCTGATCATGAAGCTAGTCGTTACAAAATGTTAGGACTAGCAAGAGTTTAGTCATACATGATCAACCCTAGGATCTGTTAATCATGTTACAGCCCGTAGGCAGACAGTAAGTAAAAGTGTAATCGAGCTAAACAGATGCTCGTCGGCTAAACGCCTCAAAAGAATATTTTTACAATAAAGTGGGAGATCAAAAATAAACCCACTCGTTGCCAGGGTTCCGTCTAGTGGCCACCATCTGGCTGGAAGGTCGGTAGATCCTTTGGAGCTGCTCCGAAATCTGGCCACACAAAATCAGCTGGGTCAGACCCCAGAAAGAGTAAGTGCCACAAAGGAGGCTTCACTTAGGAACTAAAACCAGCAATCAGCACAAGAGTATAAAATAAAAGTAAGAACTGGAAATAAAGAAAAGACATCAGGATGGTATACGACGAGATAACCATGAAACTATTCAGATAACCAGGTTACAACCCGTAAACCAAACAAGGACCGGGGTTGTAACCCTTCGTCTGAACAGAACTTGGAATTCTCACCATTTATCGGTAAAATAAATATAGGCATTCGGGTCATACAGTAATCTGGAGCAGGATCAGGACAAGACTAGACTAGTTAGACTCCATCCAATCATTTCACGGCCAAGCAAGAATTACGGCTTGATACTTTAACTAACTAGGGTTGTCACAAGCCTAATTACTAATAAGATGCAGTGAGATTCTTCCATAGCCACAAGCCCTGCAGACCATCCAGGTTACCCGGATTGAAGGATTTAGAGTTGAATTCAGGTGGGTACATCGTCCAGGAAACGAATCTACCCTTAGGTAGCTTGAAGGGTGCAACACATGACAGTGTGCTAGAAATGTGCCCTATTTGACGACAGGCTACAGATCCTAAGGCGTGCCCAGGTAACGGGATTGCCTGTAGCTGGGAAATCTCTTCATGACTAATGTATTAATCTAGTTATTAGTCCTTAGTTCATTTCAATAGGTACTCCTGACTGTAGTACTCAGGAGTCCCTCCCTAGACATGATGCAAGACAGGACTGGTTTATTTATACAAGCACAATCGCCCACGGTGTCCAGGTAATTATACAGGTCATGTCATGTCAAGTAGCCGTCGCAACAGCTTATCAAGATATATCATGTCAGGTTACCAGGTCAAGTGTACTAATCAGGAGTGCGCCACGACGGACCACTATCAGGTCATGTCAGGTTACTTGTCAAGAGTGCACCACTACGGGTCACTATCGTGTCAGGCTCAGTTATCATTCCAAATATATTACATAAATCCGTGATTATCAAGTTCATGACAAAAGGTATAAGGATATAAAATGGACATAAAATATACCATAAAGGAGTTATAAAACATGGGCAAATAAGGATAAATAATAGTACACAGGGCTATTGGAAGTCATGCGGCTCAGACATATGTGGCCAGGAAAGGGTAAGACACATGCGGCCCAATTAGGAGAGCGCATGCGGCCAGGGTCACTGGATCTCATACGGCCAAGACAAGGGGGCACATGCGGCTGGCAGTGTAAAGGTGCATGCGGTCAGGAAGCCAATCCCCATGCGGCCAGTGGGAAGGGAGAGGCATATGCGGCCAGAGGATACGAGCGCATATGCGGCTCGGGAACAAGACCTTATGCGGCCAAGATAAAATGGAGCTCATGCGGCCAGGAGGACGAGGGCACATGCGGCTCCAAGATGTTGGGCCGCATGCGGCCAGCGGAAGAGTGGGCTTCATGCGGCTGGGAGGAAGCAAGTTCATATGGCTAGGGAATGATGGGCGCATATGCGGCTCAATTAAGAGGGAAGTCCATGCGGCCAGAAATGGGATCCAGCCTATGCGACTGAGAGTCCCATGCGGCAGAGTCACTTATCGCATGAATTGTCATGCGGCTAAGTCAAGCCCATGCGGCCAGGACTGTCGTATGAAGGCTCATGCGGCTCAGAATTACTTGCCGCATGAAGTATTCATGCGGTCAAGTCTAGCACTGTTCTTCTTCTCCAAGCTTCCGAGAAGAAGAGCGCCAAGAATCCATGCTTCCAAGCTCCATGAAACCTTCATCCGGAGTCCAAATCCGAACTTCTATAGGTCAAAATGTGGCAGAATGAAATGCTCTACAACATGGAACCATTAAAACTCAGAAATAACAGGATTAAGTAGATCAAAACCCAAGAAATCCGAAAATAATATAAATATAGATCTACAAAAATCTAGCCATGGAAAGTGAAAATGCCAAGTTCTAAAGTAAGTTAGAATGCTGTAAGGAAGAGAATGAAGCAATAAAATTGGAGTTCCTCCATAAAACAAGTTGCACTTGCCTAGAACTCTCTCTTCCTCCTTCTGTTAGGTAAGGAAGTAATGGTGGAGAAGATAATAAATAAAGATAGAGAAAGAAGAAGGGTTAATAAATGGTAGTGGTGGTGGTAGGTAGGGGGTTCACCCCTTGGTTCATGATGAACCAATAGCAATCCCAAACCGAACCAAGCCAACCCGAACCAAGAATAAACCAAGCCTAGGGAGAAAACCAAGCAAGAAAATCATACAATACAAGGTAAAATACGTACACGTATTCCAAGAATACGAAATACGAGCCACAGGCATTACACATAATAACCAGAGGAGGAAAAGGAGAAGGAGAAGGTTTGTTACGACGGAGGTCAATAACAAGAGGCTCAGAAGAGGTGAGCTCCCTTTGTTTCTTTTCTACAACCGGAGGCTGTTTGTTATGAGAGAAAAGATGTATAATCAATGTCTGAGAAGAAGAGGGACAAATAGCATGTTCTTTGACGGGGATCATGAGAACATCTTTTAAAGTATGTTTCTGATCTTCCTCACTATCCATTGCCAATACAACTTTCATGAACTCCTCTTTGTACATCCGAGAGTCTATAAAATATGCTTCAATGCCCCTGAAAGGATTTAAATTTGCTACTTCCTTTTGGACTTCTCAATTGACATCCACATATTTAAAGCATTGAAGTAAAGTGGATGGTACAATGTTATGCTCATACAAAAAGGGTCTTTCTGGCAAAGCATTGTAAGAGTCGTGATTATCAATCATGTAGAAAGTAACCTTTGTACGAAGATTGCCTATTTGAACTTTCAGGTAAATCTTTTCCAAAGGTTCACTTCTCCCAAAATTGAATCCCAGGATTGTCGTAATGGTTGTCGAAAGATTGTGGACGGGAATCTTCAATGCATCTAATAGAGTCTTTGGCATGATGCTAAGTGCAGATCCAGGATCAATCAAGATACGATCAACCTTCATGATATCAACATATCCCGTAAAGTAGAGGGGTCGATCATGACGATTATCTTCCAACAACATATCATCTTGTGTAAAAGTGATATTTGGCATTAGTTCCATCATACTATGACAATGAAGGCATGTTATAGGTTCATCCTCTAGTTTCTTGAGAAGTGCTAGACAAGTATCAACTTGCGTTAAAGCTTCACTCAATGTTTCTCAAGTCTCCCTCGAAAGATGACGTAGCTCAAAAATTGACAATCTTGTCGGAGTGTTGGCTAGCTGAGCTAGTATATCATAGTTATACGGCTTCTCAAGTCCCAAGGTTGAAGTCTTCTTCAATACTTTATCGAAATAGACAAGCTATTTTTCTTTGTCGGCTATCGTCGATTTTGAAAGAGTTAGCTCTATCGGGGGTGATGAAGCTGATAGATTATTGATAGCAGGAAAAAATGATGCTTGAGGAGCCTCCAGAGCTGGAGCTAGATTTTTTTGACCTTCTGAATAGTCTCTTAGGTAAGGTTTCCCAGATCTGGTACAAGTTAAGAGTTCTTCTTCGGATACAGGCTCAAAGGACACCATATTGCAACTCTTTGCCTGGGTTTTATTTCTAGAAGTTTTCTTTCGGCCAGATAGAGAGTTTGTCCAGTAACCCAAACCAACCCGAGACTGGTTATAAAAAAGACATAGAAAAAGAGGTACATGAGATCCTTTTCCATGGTTCAAACCAGAAGCCTTTTGTAGATCATATCCCATCTTCGTCATGAGTTCACGAGATTGTGGATTATACAGATGGAAAGATGGTTGGTATTTGGATTTTGATTTTGATAATGTTGTCTTATTAGTGGAAGAAAAAGAAGGATTATCTGCTACCGAGATGAAGGTAGCAGTTAGAGGTGAAAGACAATGCTCACCAAAAGAAATCATATGACATGATTTATTTTTAGTGGCCTTCTTAGACTTGGTGGAAGAAGATGGTATTTTGAAGTCCGTTACTAAATCTAGATGGATCCATATGATCTTTCCTTTATCAGTAGACAGAGGAACAAGACCATCTGTTCGTGCAGGTAGAAGATTAACAATTTTCAGAGTAGTTCTCAGAATGGAGATGATGCCGTCCTACACAAGTTGAGCTAGAAAATCTCCAATCTGTAAAGAAACGATATTAGGCGTTACAGTTTTCTCGTCTTGCTGGAGAGTGATTGCACCAGAATTGACCATCTTTTGAATTTTACCCTTGAGCACATAGCACGCTCGAGTTGGACATCTAATAAACCTGTGGTAAACACAATATTTAGGATGGTCAGTCTTACCAACTTCATCTGGCCGTTTAGGTTCAGGCAGTTGGAGTTTATTACTCTTGATGAGGCAATCAAAGATACTCATGATATCATCTTCATCGAAAGAGTATTCTTCTTTTGGACGAGGTGCCCGTTGTGGTGGTGCTGTAGGGGAAGATGTTGGCTGATTTACATTGATGGCTAGAGCTTCTTTGCCTTTGAGGTTAATGGCCAAAGTTTCTTTGCTCTTACGATTGTTCTGACGACCATTATTATTTGTTGTAGCACGTTCATCTTTATCAAGATTAGGCATTTGAATGCCTAATTGCTTGAATTTGTCAGCACTCTCTTCTGCGACTTTGGCGTTCATTATGAAAGACGGCCAATCCTGGAACTGTATTGATCCTATCCACATGTTGATTATAGGCAACAAGTTTGATTTGCAAGTGTCTATAGTTAAAGCATCTGGAGTTTTGAGAGGCATTTTGAGTGCTTTACGATGGAACCGTTCAAGAAAATGTTCAGTCATTTTATTATGTCGTTGTTTGATTTTGACGAGAGCAGACATAGTCATGTCGTTGGTTCCCTCATAAAATTGTTCCAAGAAAATTTGTTTAAAGCCAGCGAAAGAGGTTATACACCCATCTGGTAAACTACGATACCAGTCATATGCTGCACCAGCTAAATAGCCAATAAATACTCTAGTAAGAAAAGTATTATTTGGTTAAAGTTGATCAGTCATTACTTCAAAGTGATTGAGGTATTGACTTGGAGACGTGCTGCCATCAAACAACATAATAGTAGGAAGTTTGTATTTAGAAGGAAATTGGACCTCTTTCTATTCTATGGGATAGGGATGTTTGATCCCAAGCTTCTACAGGCTATCTTTCTGTTTGAAAGCTTCAAATTGAGTACGTAAAAGTTTTACGGCCTCTTTGGTATCTCCTGTTGTTTGTGGAGGAGTAGATTTATTTGATATGTTAGGAGGGGGTACTGTATGATAATACCACTCCCGATACCAGATTGACTTGGAATGGCCTACGTAGGAATGGAAGCGGTGTGAGGAGACTGTACCCCTTCGAAGATGAGCTAGTGGAAAGGATGGTCCTTTCAGAACTTTTACTGTCAGCATCAAAATCACATAAAAAACTATCCCCGAAATAAGTGATAGGGATATCTTTTTGACTAAAGGAATCTTGATTTGAATCAAGAAGATTTCTTTGACCGATTGTGTCTCGGCTTCTTAATCTAGTATATTGGTATACTCCTTCTCCGGATTCATAAATCCGATCTAAGTATTGCTGACTAGCATTGCGGGATGCATTACGCCTTGGACGTTTTCCACCCCAGTGCTTCGAGATGTCATGTTGACAGGAGCAAAGAGTAATTCATCTTCGTCTACTAGGATTGGTTCAGGAGTCTGAACATAATTCAAACGGTCAAAGACGAACCGCTTGGCTGACTGACAGCAGCATTTGATTACAACTTCAAGATGGTGATTGCAATGATGTTCTTGTTGTTGGACCACCGCTGGACGGGATGGATTTATAACCTTCCGCTTCTGTATTAAGAGTTCACGGAGGTCACTAATAGGACGAGAAGAAGTTGCAGGAATGTAGTCCTTGATGATATACGGGACATGATTCATGTTCCTGAGGTATCATGTACCTTGAGTATACAAGGACGTGCTAAGCTGGTTAGCATAAGTTACATGATCTTTCACCCCAGCATTTTTCCTCTGGTGCAAGTTAGCAACTGGTGGCGGTTGCGCTTGATACATCTTATGATTTCCCGAGGTTGAGCCTAATTGGCACCTATTGATATAGGTGCGCAAATCTAACAGAGGAGCTACTTGTGCATCTACTTGAGCTACTAGTAGTTTGCCCCGTCGAAATCTTGAAATACATAAGGTTGGTAGATCCTGCCCTGATCTCTTTGGAGTACGCATAATGCCCTTTTGTATGGAAGGTTTATTCTGAATAGAATCCTGTTTGCCATTGATTATCTATGAACAGAACAATTTTATGGGAGGACTGAACTTTGATTCACAATTACAAACTTGCTTGTATAAAAGAGAGCCTAGGAACAAAACCTAGGAAAAGCAATCTAAGTACAATTGTTTAATTTGGATTATGGGGGGTGACGATAGAGGCTCGGGAAAGTGCTATCAACTCTGCCTTACTCCTTGGACGATCGAACGCAACCTCGGCTCCGATGAAGAAATGCTCTATGTGTATCTCTTTGCGTCTCTGTGTGTATGCAAGGGAATTACACCTTGCTATTTATAGGAATTTGTGAGTAGTAGGGTGTGTAGCCACGTGGCTAATTTTGGACCACATCTTTGTAACTGTGCCTTGAGAAGTGGGCAGTTGGGGATTGGTTAAGATTAATCTTAATCTGTTTGTTGCAATAAATCTGAACTGTTATGATCTGTTGGTTGCAATAAATCCGAATTGTTAAGACGTGGTCAACTTCTGCCACGTGTCTCAACTGATACTCTTGTGGTGAGCCGCATAAATGATGCATCCTGGCTGAGCCGTATGAGGGACTGTCCCACAACCGAGCCGCATGAAGAGTGTCTCATGGTCGGGCCGCATAAGGGTGGCCTCATGACTAAGCCGCATGAGAGTGGTCCCCATGACTGAGCCGCATGAGAGTGGTCCCCTGACTGAGCCGCATGAGAGTGATCTCCTGACTGAGCCGCATGAGAGTGGTCTCATGATCAGGCCGCATGAGAGTGGTCTCATGGCCGAACCGCATGAAGGTGGTCTTATGGCCGAGCCATATGGGAGTGGTCTCCATGTCCAGGCCGCATGAAGGTCGCTCAGGCGATCCGCATAAGAAACTTCTTTTTGGAATTTGTGAACTGTGTCAGATATTATGAAGATTTTCTAGTCTTTTTAGGAGCATGTCGCGTCTCGTCTTTTTGTCAGAGCCATCATTTCTGTCAGAGCTGTCAATTGTCAGAGTAATAATGGCCAGCTATACAGGCAGACTGTTGAACCACATAAGGCCGCATGGAGCTTTCTAAGCCGCATGAACCTTTCAGAGCCGCATGAAGCTCCCAGGAATTTTGAGCCGCATGAAACTCCCCAAGTTCTGAGCCGCATGGAGTTTCATGTTGATTCCGGGCCGCATAAGAATTATTGTTCTTTTCCATGCTTCTACAAGACCCCCTTCAAAGTTTTCAATTTGTAAAATTGAAATACTTTGAATAAGAAGCATGGGCATGTCTGTATAAGCTTCTCTGGCCGCATAGGCTTCTTTGGCCGCATAGGCTTTTCTAGCCGCATACTGGTCTTGTGCCACATAGGCGTCCCATTAATTGCTTTTGATTTGTTTTTAATTTTAAAGCCGTCTTTTGGATAGGATCCCAAGAGTCGGCATTAAATATTTAGATTTACTTTGATAATTCTGAGCAGTCTTTTGCATGAAAGGGGATAGAATCCCAAGAGTCGGCTTTATCTTCTAGGCAGCACAAAATTTGAAGCGTCTATCGGTTCACACGCCCCGCCAGCCTATAAATATGAGCAATTTTTGAAGAGAGAGATTCTTTACTCTCTTCTTTCTTCAAGCTTTCTTGCCCTAGTCTCCGTCTCTTCTCCTCTTTCGATCATCAATGGCTCGCAAGGCTTCCTCCAGTGTTGCGACGAAGGACAAAGGAGTTGCCTCCTCGTCGGCGATCTCAGTTCACCTCGACGTTCATCCTACTATTGACGGTAAGAGTGTTGGGAAAAAATTGCATGGCTTCGAACCCTAACCATAATGGCTATGTCGCATATTTTATGCGCGGGCCTTTTTCTTCGTTCTTTATTGAACTGCTCAAGTTCAATGTTCCGTACGGACCGCATGAACTCCTCATGTCCGAGTCACATGGGGTATGCCTAATGTCTGAGTTGCATGAGAGTTTACTTCATGAACCGCATGAGAGTATGCCTCATGTCCGAGCCGCATGAGAGTAATCCTCATGTCCGAGCCGCATGAGAGTCGTCTCGTGGCCGCATAAACACCTTATGAACTGGGCCGCATAAAGACCCACAAAACAGAGCCGCATAAGCTCCTTATGAACTGGGCAGCATGAAGACCCATCAAACAGAGCCGCATAAGCTCCTTATGAACTGGGCCGCATGAAGACCCGCCAAACATAGCCGCATAAGCTCCTTATAAACTGGGCCGCATGAATACCCACTAAACAGAGCCGCATAAGCTCCTTATGAACTGGGCCGCATAACGACCCACCTAACAGAGCCGCATAAGCTCAGAAAGCATTACGTGGTTTTTCTCTGGCTATCTTTTGACTTCTTTCTTTTTTCTTTTTTCAGTGAAGTTGCCAGTCAATCCTGCGGAAGAACTCTTGGTCGGTCGAGCCCAATCTGCTGTGGGTGTGAGGTTCGACCACATAGTTGATTATGTGTCAGACTAATTTCCCAAAGATGAACCTGCGGAGAGGTTGAGGGATATCAAAAACCAATCATTCTTCTTTCTCTCGGGCATGATGAACTCGGAGAAATTGGGGGGTCAACACCTGAAACCTGAGTTCCTCTTTGGGGATGCCCTGACTGTAAAGAACTCCAATGTTCTAGATATATCTGAAAGTTGGAGTTTTTCTTCTAACGGGATGGCGATCCATATTCCTCAGATGGAGCGTCACTTTCCGCTGTCGTGGTTCAACATGCTGCTAACCGGCAGAAAAATGGTAGACTCCTTGACTCCGACCCAGCATAGAATATTCGCGGTTGATATTTACTATAATAGAAACTCGAGGTCGGTGGTCCCGAGCAGGACACCGGTCAGCCGCTACGTGATGGGGTTGGCCCCAGGTAGTTTCTTAAATGTGTAGGGTCCCAACTTCCGGTTCTCTCAAGCTGACACTTTTTTCAATCAGCTTGCTCATAAGGGGTCCTACCCCATTGGTCGGTTGGCGCTGCTGAACTGGATGAACCCCATCCCTTCATGGATCAACTTGACCACGTAGATTTTGCGGACATACGAGAATCTCCTGCACGAGATTGGCCTCTATCATGCCATTCGGGGCACTTGTTATGGTCTGCCTCTAAATAAGAAGTTATTCATGGCTCTTCTTGAGTTGTACAATCATCATACGGGACCATCTTTACACCGAAAGGGGAGATGGGACTTGCCCTCCACGAGATGCGTGATGTCTCTAAGCTGTCCTGGGGAGACGAGGTTTTCAAGGTATATACTCCTACGAATGAAGAGTTCGAGGAGTTGGAGCAGCGGTTCCCGGGCTTTGTGGCTGTCTACCAGGAATTGCTGTGTCACTACAACACGTGCCAGCAGATGTCGAAGGAAACGAACGACAGCTCGGAAGGAAACCTTCATCATACGAAGGCCTGACTCAGTTACCTTTTTAAGCTCGACGCCTCAGGCCGGGTTTCTTCCCGAAGTCCTCGAACCCGGGAGGAGGTGCAGGACCAGGTGTCGACTGCCAAGAGGGTAAAAAGCACAGGCGACAGATTTGGGAGTCAAACTGACTCCTTTAATTATTTTTATCAGGATACCCAGCAGATGTCTGATAAGGCTCTCCTGGCGAGATTTCTGATGGTATGGCTACGAAACTGCGTAGTTTTCGGAGGAGCTGGTTCTATTGAGAGAATCAGCCATAACTTTATCCTTCCTGCGGTGATGCTTGTCTTTGGGGCCAGACTAGCTCTTCTTTCTACCATGGTATGCAGCATACATCGGGGCCTCTACACTTTCTCATCCAAGGTCATTGCTCGTAATACGGTGAAGGATTTTGAACGAATCGAGCTGCCCTATCATTATCTGATGGAGTGGCTGTTGATGCACTGCCAGTCTTTGATGAGGCTTGGCCAAGAAGACGATGTAACTGCTGATGATGCCTTCATCTTCCAGTATCGTGGTATGCTCTGGGAGTGTAGTACCATGCCAGCCTGTTGGATGGCGCTGGCGAGAGTGGACAGATACACCTTTTTCGTGTCTGTCCTACATTTTACTGATGAAAAAGTGAGGGGCGTATATCTTGATGGTACTGGGCCTCCCTACCTTTTGTCTGATAAGATGCTCCTCTGGTTGCAGAACATCCGTCCTGCACATCTGGTATATCGTAACTGTATCTCTGTCTTCTTGGAGCCTTACTTGCCCGGTCGGTTCTCCCGACAGTTTGGGTACAGTCAGCTGTTCTTGGACAATCCCAGCTCCTGCCTGGGTTTTGAGGATAGCGTCCTTGATGGCATCCGGGCTTGGCATTACTGTAACATCGTTCACACTTGTACCATCTTCTCTGTGCCTGATGCTAGGGAGTCAGGGCAAATTTTGTACCTGGCAGCTCTGTACCATATTATCGTGAACAAGCTCCCTAACGATTTTGACCCAAGTACCAGTTTTATTGTCGGTACTGGTTTGGAGGAGAAACCAAAAGGGTCCAAGACGAGGACAAAGAAGGGGAATGCAGTTGATGTGTCAGACTCGGAGTCTACCAATGCCGACGAGGAGGATGACCCCGATAACTTGCCTCTTCCTTCTGCAGATGATGTGGTGGCAGATCAGCCCCCTATTGTGCCTAGTCCTTCACGTAAGCGAAGCAGGCGTGAGTCCGCTGTTGGCGGCATAACTTACTACCAGAAACGGGCTGCTGTTAAGTCTCGCGGGCCAATCATTAGGAAGAGAAGCGAGGATGTTGATGCCATTTCGGAGGTGAATCGAATTACAACCATCTTTTTTAGCTCTTCTTTTCTGCACTATGATCTGATCATTCTCCTTTTCTTTATAGGCATCAGGAGAAGTGGACTCTCGAGAGCCGGCTACTGTCTCTGAGGTCAACTCGGCTCTAGCCACTTTAATTAGTGAAATGAGTGTCGAGCTTATTTCCTCCAGGGTTCTTCTGATGACGGCTGTGGTTCCTCCCGTTGTTGACATCTCAACCCAGGGCGATGTGGACTCTACCGAGCCAATCCCCAAGGTTGCTGAACTTTATCCGGGTGATGCTAACCTAATTGTGTCCACCTCCGGGGCGGCTGGGGCAGAAGAACCTACTGCATTCGGCTTAGATGTCACTGGTGAAGAGGATACGGCGGCTGTGAGTGAGCCTCAGCTTCAGCAACCCTCTCCTGGTAAGCTAAGTCATGTCTTGACTAGTGAGGAGGTTCATTTGCTCTATCTTCACATCCTTCGGGTTAAGCTGATCGATTGTTGCTCCGGACGTACAGGTCCTGCTCCTTCGCTGCCAACGACGGACATCATCGGGGAAGAAGTCACCAGAGGGGATCTGATGGAAGAAAGTATGCCTCTTCCTTCTCCAACTTATATCGAGGGACCTTCTGCTGGATCGAGTTCAGGAGAACAAGTAGTGGAACGACCACGGCAGGAAGAAATGGTCCCTACACCCTCCTTGGTTCATGTGGCTCCAACACCGAAGGTCGACCTTTCTATCCTGCCCAGTCTCCGGATCCTTCGAGCTGCGGAGGAGGAGATAGCTGCTATTCAGGCATGCTATCGCTCGAAACTTGTTTCCCTAGTGGCAGGGGCGTCAAGTTTTGGTGCATCTTCTTCAACTCTGCTAGCTACTCTTCCTTTGACGTCATCTTCTTCGGAAGTTCTGGATGAATCGTCGAAGGACGTGGTTGATAGTTTCTACCGCCACCTGAAGCGAGGGGTTGAAGCTGCCGTGGAGAGGGGGACATCTTTTGCCTTGGCTGGTCAATGTACCCGTCGCCATATTAAACTCCTCTGTATCAGGGATTTGATTCTGTATTTTGGTTTTTGTATTTTGGCTCCAGCTCCATTTACATTAATCTACGGTACGACATGGTGATCAGGACATAGTCCATGCAGCCATTCGACTGGCGAGGCAGAAACTATGTAGCCGTAGATAAAGTTGACCATTTTCTGACCCTCATCCTTCGGCAATGATGATACGACAACCTATCACTATATCTTATATAGTAGTAGATGAAGTCTTAGTATTACAATATGTGAGTTCATCTTGATTCTGTTACATTCTTCAGATGCTAGATACGATAAAAACATATACTACACCATATGTACAGAACATAGATGATTCACACTAATGTATGCTAGAATGAATCTTGGGTTGTGTTCTGAGCCATCCGTTCTCACACTTGAAGATAAATCGAATTATAACGACGGATATTAGGTTACTCTTCAGGATAATTGATGTCAATTTTATATTAATTTGGTTTGGTCTATATGATTCTTGGATAATTGGTGTGCATTAAATTCGTATGTGCATATTTGGTCTATGTGATTGTTGGATAATTGTTGTGTATTATATATTGGTTTGGTTTATGCATATTTTTGAACAGGAAAAGTGCTGCAATTTTTTTCAAAAAAATTCTTAATTACCGACGGACTAGTAACCGGTTAGCGACGGATATTTCCAGCTCCATTTGCATTAGTCTACGGTACGACATGGTGATCAGGACATAGTCCCTGCAGCCATTCGACTGGCGAGGCAGAAACTATGTAGCCGTAGATAGAGTTGACTGTCCTCCGACCCTCATCCCTCGGCAATGATGATATGACAACCTATCACTATATCTTATATAGTAGTAGATGATGTCTTAGTATTACATTATATGAATTCATCTTGATTCTGTTACATTCTTCAGATACTAGATATGATAAAACATATACTACACCATATGTGCAGAACATAGATGATTCACACTAATGTATGCTAGAATGAATCTTGGGTTGTGTTCTGAGCCATCCGTTCTGATCAAGCATCTTCCTTCTCCTCTCCTCCACCATGGCTCTGAACCTATCTGCTCCTCCCTACTTCCCTTCTTCTTATTTGACTCTCTCAGCCACATATGATATCCAGCTCAAGTGTAGAGTCGGGAGAGAAGAAGTGGGCAGAAAGAGGAGGGGGAAGCAGCACAGCCGGCGGCATGACCCGGAGGAAGTGCAGAGGTTTTCTTCAACATCCGTAGGAGAACTATAAGGATATATCTTTTCACAACATGTCACCTTGTCAAAGACCCTTCATGTGAATATCATGTTACCGCGGTGTCGGAAGACTAACATGTCATAAGTTTTTAAGCCATGTTTTTTGACATCCTCCCAACTCTTTCCTTCTATATAGTAATCTTGCATTATTACATAGCAGAAAAGAGTTTGGAGGATTATGTCAAAACACACGGCTTAGAAAATTATGACATGTTAGTCTTCCAACACCGCGGTAACATGGTTGTCACATTAAGGGTCTTTGACAAGGTGATATATTGTAAAAAGATATATCCTTATAGTTCTCCTACGGATGTTGAAGAAAACCTCTGTACTTCCTCCGGGTCATGCCGCCAGCTGTGCTGCTTTCCTCTCCTCTTCCTGCCCACTTCTTCTCCCCCGACTTTACACTTGAGCTGGATATCATATGTGGTTGAGAGTCAAATAAGAAAAAGGGAAGTAGGAAGGAGCAGATGGGTTCAGAGCTGTGGTGGAGGAGAGGAGAAGGAAGATGCTTGATAAGAACTTGAGGTGGAAAAGTTGTGACGTTGATAGCGTGAGAGAGGGAGAGGGTGAATGGAGGGAGGGAAGTGGCTGCATGCCTTTGGCTCAATCGAGCAGTATTTGTCCTCCGACCCTCATCCCTCGGCAATGATGATACGACAACCTATCACTATATCTTATATAGTAGTAGATGATGTTTTACTATTACATTATGTGAGTTCATCTTGATTCTGTTATATCCTTCAGATACTAGATACGATAAGAACATATACTACACCATATGTACAGAACATAGATGATTCACACAAATGTATTCTAGAATGAATTTTGGGTTGTGTTCTGAGCCATTCGTTCCCATACTTGGCAATTAAGCCATTCGACTGGCGAGGCAGAAATTATGTATCCGTAGATAAAGTTGACTGTCCTTCGACCCTCATCCCTCGATATTGATGATACGACAACCTATCACTATATCTTATATAGTAGTAGATGATGTCTTAGTATTACATTATATGAGTTCATCTTGATTCTGTTATATCCTTCAGATACTAGATACGATAAGAACATATACTACACCATATGTACAGAACGTAGATGATTCACACTAATGTATGCTAGAATGAATTTTAGGTTGTGTTCTGAGCCATTCGTTCCCATACTTGGCAATTAAGCCATTCGACTGGCGAGGCAGAAACTATGTATCCATAGATAATGTTGACTGTCCTCCGACCCTCATCCCTCGGCAATGATGATACGACAACCTATCACTATATCTTATATAGTAGTAGATGATGTCTTAGTATTATATTATGTGAGTTCAACTTGATTCTGTTATATCCTTTAGATACTAGATACGATAAGAACATATACTACACCATATATACAGAACGTAGATGATTCACACTAATGTATGCTAGAATGAATTTTGGGTTGTGTTCTGAGCCATTCGTTCCCATACTTGGCAATTAAGCATGTGAAATAGAACTGATTATGTTTAGTTTGTCTTACGATACAGATTTTCACATCCAAATTGAAATGGATCGTTACTTCGTTGATCGTACATGGATGTACTAGCGGATCAACCTCCTAGGCCATAGGTACTTATAAGTATTGACCGTATTGGATTAGTATCGATCTATCATTTTGGTGTGGGCTGTATCGGTTGGTATTGGTCTTAGAGAATTGGTATCGTGCTATCCGATATGTATCGGCCGTATAGCTAGGATTCATATTGGCCTTATCGATTTGGTATCGGTCATATCCGATAGGTATCGGCCGTGTTGGATTATTATATACCATTTCGGATTAGTATCGTGGAAGGTTTAGTAACAACTGTACTTGGATTTCTCTCCTCTAGAGCTAGATTACCATTGCAAGAGAGTCACGAGAGCGTAGCTGGCCAGTTACAGAACATACATACTTCCTTTTCAATCTCGCTTTTCCTGATGGAAAAGGAAGCATGTATGTTACTGTAACTGGCTAATCACGATCTGGTAATTCTCTTACAATGGTATTCTAGCTCGAGAAGAGAGAAATCCAAGTACAGTTGTTACTAAACCTTCCACGATACTAATCCGAAATAGTCTATACTAATCCAACACGGCCGATACCTTTTGGATATGATCGATACCAAATCGATAAGGCCAATATGAATCCTAGCTATTCGGTCGATACATGTACATATCGGATATAGGACGATACCAATTTGTTAAGGCCAATACCAATATGATACGTCCTATACCAAACCGATAGACCGATACTAATCTGATATACTAGATACTAAGTACATCTGGCCTATACCAGCGGATCCACAAATTACTGCACGATAGGCCCAACTACTCCAGTTACATCCGGTTATTGGTGAGTACATGATTACATAGTAATTCTGTTAGTCTTGTGATACAGATTTTTACTCTCTCATGCTACCAACGTCACAACTTTTCCACTGCTGCTCCCTCTAATGATGATGAACGCAAAAAACCAACGCCACAACTTTTATAATTTGAGTAAATTTCTTTACCCTATATGAAAATTTTTGTTGTTAGAAAGATGGCTCCTATGACTCGTCGAGGTGGTGCTGCTAGTCGAGGAAGGGGTCAAGGCAAGAAACCCTTGGAGGTCGACACGGAGGAAGTCCCCGTCGTCAAATAAGAGCCGGTGTCTGTTATGGAGGAGGTGTTGTCACGACCCGCTCCCGAATAATCGGACACGAGTCAGACACGCCATGCCTTTGTCGTTAGACACAACAAAGTAAGCTGTACCAAACTAGGGAAATCTACCAGATAAACATGAAAATATATAATCACAGCATCTAAGAACGTATCCCAGAATGATCACCATAATCCATAATTCTATGTATGTAAATGTACGAGTCATCAAGAGTGAAATGTACATGAATTCTAAAGACAATATCTAAGAGTAAAGCTAACAGTCTAAACCTGAAACCTTAAGCTAAGTCATGAACCATCCTGCTCAACTAAGATCCCGGGCTCTGGCCCATATGGTAGAATGGTATCCTGCAAGTATACCTACAACTTATCCAGTCAGGAGTGGAGCAAAGTACAGTTCTAGGTAATGAAACATGAACATGATATGAAATGTGTACAAAGGTACATGAAAAGATATACAGGAATGAATAGGAAAGTACAAGAAAATAATACAGAAAATGAGTACAGGATCTATAGTACAAGAATGTAAAGTACAGGAACATGTAAAGTACAAGAATGAAACTATAATCCTGAAGTACCAGACATGACAAGTGCACAATATCGAAATACATCTAGTCCATGTGACCGGCTGGGGTGAGTACAGGAGCATGCACAGGAGTACATGAATATGGTACGACTTAGGACCCGCGTGCACAGTGCGAGGCCTAAGCTAGGTACAGGAATATATAGTAACCGGGATTGGTCACATGGCTAGTGTATTTCCCCACCCGACACTAATAAGTACAAGAACAAGGGTACAGGAATACAGGAGTACATGAATATCGTGCCATGACGTGTCACAAGAAAGGGTACAGGAATGTAAATGCACAAAACCGTAGAAAAGTACTTGCCTTGCTCCAGGAAAGTACGGGTGAAGATTGGAGCAAAATGTCCTCCTGTTAATAATTCGTACAAGTTTGATTAATTTCTAATCATTTTTATTACACTAATGGGTTCTAATACAAATATTTAGAATTAATCTCTCAAGGAAATAGTCTACACTTGTTATACAAATTATTATCTAAAATTTGTTTAGTTGAGAACATAAACCTAAGCAATATCTCTAAGGTTGCTAAAACTTTACTAGAATTAGCTGCCCTTCTTATCAGACATAAAGTAACACAACTAACCGTAGGGAAAAGAAATAATCAATATGCATAAAGGATAAAACGTTATCAACTATTCAACAACCCAAGACCTATCATGCTAAAGAAATGGATAAACCCAACTCTACTATCAAAACAACCTTTGGCTTGACTTAATCTGTAGATAGCCTTACTATTCCTCTTGTCTATAGTGAAGCTCACCCAAAGGATTCAACCTTTACCATCTAATACTGGACTTCTTCTCAGAAAGCTTTGAAAACAAAGTTCTCCTTGTTCTGAGATTGAATTCTCAGTTCAAGAAATTATCAAGGCAAGGCTATTGGAACTTAGTTCACCAAGACAATGTATACTAAGTTCCAGTTCATCAATCTACCCCTGTTGCATATGTTATTTCAGGTCCCATAATAAACTGAACAATGATATACAATCTTCACGTCAGTGACATTACTGATATCAAAATTTAAGAAATCAGCAGCTAGACAAAATTAAGAAGATTCAAAACTGAACCTATCAACCTTCACTAGATTCCATGAGTTTAACAACTCAGTATCCAAAGAGACTGTTAAACTCCAACTCGAAGAGAAATAGAACAGTAATTCACAAAAATCACAAGAATATATACAAAATTTATACATGAACCAAAATCTAATAGCCAAGTCAAAATCTCAAAAAATGGCTAACTGATACTGATTATTGATCTGAAGAACACATCCCAACATAACATTCTAAAATACTAAATTTAAAACAGCCATATTAAATGAGTAAATATATACATAATCTAAAAGGAATCGGATTTGGAAATTCAACAGGAATATAAATAAACTTCATTGTTAAAGCCGATTTCCTCATACTGCAATCCCCTGCACCCAACTATACTCTGACACAGCTAACTCTCAGCACCAGCTGGAAGGAACACGAACAGGCCGGACATGAGCTATAGTCGACACAAGCCAAACAGGGACTGCAACCGGACACGAGCTATAGCCTCGGACACGCACCCCAAACTCGAACACGAAATCCAGACCACCCAACCACGAATACGACACATGAAATAAACGAACACAATTGAGATTAAAATCAAACAACTAGGCACGTCTGCACAAGAATTCTAATAAGTAGATGAAGAAATTACCTGAGGAATTCAGAGCTTGCGATCACAGATCAAAATGGGGCACCAAACTTTGTGTCCAGATTCCTCATGCTTGCTTCACCAATATGACGTACTCTCCCGATGATCGCAAATACTCAAAGTCCAGAATTACTGAACTAACCAAATCGAAGAACAGTCGATCACAAATTATCATAGAAAAATTTAGATTAATAAGTTAAAACCCAAATTACCAGGTTTAGAGATTAGTGGAGGAGAAGATCCAAACAGCTGTTTGATTGTTCAAAACCCGGAGATCTGACTGATCGTTCAAACTCGGCGGGATTTCAACTGGAAAATTCAACACAAGGGAAAATTTTGGAAAGAATTAACAGGGGAATAAACCACCGATCAATCGAGACTGAATCGTGCTCACCATCGTTGAAGCTCGGTCATGCCCCCACGAAGAAGAATAAGCCGAACCTTGCCGAGAGAACTCGTCGCAAGGTGGAAGACGAGTCTCGCTGCCTCCTAGCTCGCCGGAGAAGTGATCGTCGACCACCGATTTCTTCAGCTCACCAGAAAAGAAGCTCTCCCGGCCGACGGGTCGAAAACCCTAGGCGGAGCTCAGCAAGAGCTACGGGAAAGCTCAGAAAGGAAAAAAATGAATGGAGAGAAATGAGTTTTTCTCTTTCCATTCGGATTTTAAAGAATGGATAGATAATTTTGCAAAAAACCCCTTCCTCTATAAACTTATTTTATATAAGTCCTTCCACTAAGTAAATTTTTTTAGAAAACTCCTACCCCTTTTTACTATTTCAGAATTTATAAAAAAATCAGTTAGAGGACCAATTGGTGGGCCCCAAAGTTTGTTACAACAAACTTTCAAAATTTAAAAGAATAAATTCTGCCCAACTAATTTTCCTCCAAAAATTTCAATCACCATATTTCTTATTTAAAATAATTAAATTAACCTTTAATTTGAAACCCAATCAATTACTATTAAAATCAATAAGAAAAAAAAATTATTTTCTCAAAAAAATCGGGAAGTGGAGTTACAAATCTCCCCTCCTTAAAAAATTTCATCCTCGAAATTCGAAAACCCAAAAATAAATCTCAGTAAATCATAAAAGATCCAAACACCCGTCATTTATTAAAAATAGAATTTAGAGTACAATCAAATCAATCAACAGATTGGGTAGCACTCCTGCATCTCGTCTCGCGCTCCCATGTGGACTCTTCCGGAGAGTGGTGTCTCCACATGACGCGGACAAGTGGAATAATCTGGTTCTGCAGGCATTTCCCCTTTCTATCCAGGATCTCCACTGGCTGCTCCTCGTAAGTCAATCTCGGACCCACCTCTAGCTCTGAAAAGTCCACCACATGGCTCGGGTCCGAAATGTAGAGTCGAAGCTGAGACACGCGAAAAACATCATGTATTCCCTCCAAACTGGCTGGAAACGCTAGTCGATATGCTACCCCGCCAATTCGCACCGTCACGTCGAAAGGTCCGATAAATCTCGAGCTGAGCTTCCCGCCTCTGCCAAAATGAATGACGCCTCTAGTCAGCGAGATCTTCATGAACACTCTATCTCCAGTCGTGAACTCTAGTGGCCGTCTGTTGCTGTCCTTCCAGTACTTCTGCCGATCCTGTACAACTCTGAGACGCTCTGAGCCTTTGAGATCAAATATGATAATTACACACAAGAAATTGAAATAATACGATCTAACAATGATCAAGGATTAAATAGGCACGAATGGAATGAAGTTTCGATTACAACTTAGAGGAGCAAAATCATAAAGACACAAACTATTAAGTACGATCAAAATTGATAGTTTAACACAAGTGGACCAGGACAAGATAGAAAAAAAAACATGGTCAAATAGACATGATTTAAGATTGAAGTTTAGACAAGACACAACAAAGTACGAAATCACAATCTGGTAACATACAATTTTGAGGAATTCAATGATCTAACGATCAAGTGCTAGAAGGAAAATTTAGCAAGGGTTGATTGAGGAGACGTACGCAATACTCAGGAATTACAGTATCAAATCAGGATGAACGTGCAAGGATCTGTGATTCTCGATAACCAATAATCATATGGAAAGGGAATATAGTCTCCATGATATCCAGGAACATGTAGCTATTTGAAATCACTTCGCCTAGAATCCCTACCCCGCCAGTATATATCTGACTGCAGTAGACTTTCGGCTCAGTGACTCAAATAATAATATGTCACCGAATAATCTGTCAACCTTATCCATTTTCCAACAATCATTGACGAAGCAACCCAAGAGATCAAGGTATGAAGAATATGACAAGTCTCGACAGTACTCGAAAACCTATGATTGTCTGAAATCACTTCAACTTAGAGTTCCTGCCTCGCCAGTGCGCTACTGACTGCAGTGAACCCTCAGTCTCCATAATCCAGCTAATGGCTGCAGCGCGCAACTGTCATGCCATAGTAGGTCATCGAATAGCCTCTCGACTTTTATCCCTAGGAATTTCAAAAGAGTTTCAAGGAATTCAAAATGAGTTTCAATAGTTCATGTCACAGAAATGGTAAAGTTACTTGATCGTTAGAATACAAGGATTTATTAGGTACTAAGAGACGACAAGGGATCCCATCGGTGAGTATAAGAGGGCAACCAGGGAGATTTAATATTTCAGACAGGGAGCGAAGTTTCAAATTATAACAGAATTCCAACTGATATTTGGAATGGTAACAAGATTCCATATACGGAACATTATCCTGAAGGGATAACGGAGTCTCGAAGGATGAACTGAGGCAAGGTATTAGATAGGAGACAAGTTTCAAAATAAATAAAATTCCGTACAAGTTTCAATAAAATCTCGAATATCAATGAAACCTCGAGCAAAACTTGAATTGAAAATGAATTCTTCAATAAGGTACACAGTGAACAATAGAAAATCAAGTATTAACAAAGTCACGGATAGGACACAAAATCACGAATAGAAATCTCAAATAGAAAGCTAGGTTACGAAGAGTGAATGGAAGCATGTATCATTTAGTGAATGGAATACAAGGTATTGTATCGTAAATATGCGACAAGCAAATCTCAAATAAGTTTGAAACAAAGCCGTAGATAAAGAACAATCTCGAATAAATATAAAATCTGGAATAGGAAATAGAATCCCAAACAAGCATCAATAGAAGCGAAGGTTCAAGCAAGGTTTTAGGGTGATGTTTTAAGTAGGAAAATTTATGGAATAGTACAAGTTCGATTAGCGAACAGAATATCAATAAACGAGTAGGAAAAAGTATCCATGAAGCAAGCAAAATCTTGGATAGGAGACAAGATCGGAACAAAAATAGTGGACCAACAACTCTCGACTAGAAAATTAAAGTCATGAATGAGAAAATAAGTCTCGAATAGGAAATGAAATCTTCAAACCCTCAAAGGTATCCTCAACAATGTCCTAAATAGGACGAAGCACAAATAATGCTTCGAATGAGGAACAGGGTTTCGAAATAAATCTCGAGTAGGAATTAAATCTTAATTAACACGAAGTTTGCTAAAAGAACAAAATTTACAAATAGGAGCCATCGCTAGGAACAAGATCACGAATGGATGTGCAAACGGTATCTAATAATGGATTTCAAACAAATATTGAAATATGGGTCTGAAACAAGTTTGTCGAATATGAAACAATATCTTGAAATAAGTTTCGAACATCAATCAAGGTTCCAAAATAGAAACAAGAAGTTTTAAGAAATGATCAATGTGTTAGGAGGAATTTAAGGAAAGACTGGATTATTAATCAAGATACATGGTTTTTCCAACCATGCAAAAGAAATCTTCTGTCTTCAGTTTATCTTCAGTGTTTCTCCGGGACTGGAATCACTTCAATTTTTTCAATTGTCCTGACATAGGTTGATCCCTGCGGTAGTGCTTCATGTAATTGCTGAATCTGGAGAGGTGGGTCCACTTGCTGTAGTCCTGGTGCTTCTCGCGTTCGTCCTTGGGCAGCGTGATCAATGGTCTCTGGGCAATCCTTGACTTGGTGGGCAGGCGATCGGCAGTACAAGCATAGCCTTCGTCTTTTGCGGCACTCCTCGAAGTGGTGTCCTGGTGACGACATAATTTGCAAGTGGTCGTCATCTGAATCTGAATCTCCTGCTAGTGCTGGAGTGCAGGGCCTCTGACAGAAATATTTGGCTGCTGGCGTGCTGGCTATTAAGATCCTGATGCTCCTTCGCTATTATGATCTACGACTTGCTGGCAATCCTTCATTCAGTGAATGTGGCCCTGAATCTGCCTCTGATGATGCGACTGATGATGTAACTGAAGAAATGTCGTTTGAGTTGCGACGCTTTGTGGGTCCAGGCTAGTTGTTGTCTTCGTCATAAGTCTTCATGTCTCTCATGTGCTTCAGCTTTCCATCTTGTTATATGTGCTACGAGCTGGATCTCCCAGTTGGTGACTTCAATTAGAGGAGCCAGATCCTCAAAGACTTGGATGATCCTCAGTGGCGGCTTCACGTTCTCGATCTGCTCCTTGGTGCAAGACATACGCTCGGTGTTGGGGAAGTCCAAGGTCTGAGATTCTGGAAGTTAGAAGTCCTTTCTAACTCGAGAAATGCATTTGTAAGTCTGGATTGGAAAAGGACGGCCTGCTGGTATCAAGAAACTCTTGAAACATCTCCGTCAAATGCGTACTACCCATGGGGATAGTAGTAGCGATAGAAGGTAGTGGAAGATCGAAACGTCAAGTGCAGGTGAATTGACAGTTCTGGTGTCGCATGCTTTTGAACTATCTGAAAAACAGAAAACTGTTAAAATAACCTAGACCTAAATACAACAAGTGTTTATGGAATATCAATATACCTGATATACCTGATATACCCTTATTTTCTGATTTTTCCTATACTGTGATCAAGTTCCCCTAGTGTAATCAAGTCCCCCAATAGTACGCTAAGACCTAGGTACCATTAGGATAGACCTACATGGGTCACGACTAAAAATATGTCACGACCCGCTCCCGAATAATCGGACACGAGTCGGACACGCCCAGCCTTTGTCGTTAGACACAACAAAGTAAGCTGTACCAAACTAGGGAAATCTACCAGATAAACATGAAAATATATAATCACAGCATCTAAGAACGTATCCCAGAATGATCACCATAATCCATAATTCTATGTATGTAAATGTACGAGTCATCAAGAGTGAAATGTACATGAATTCTAAAGACAATATCTAAGAGTAAAGCTAACAGTCTAAACCTGAAACCTCAAGCTAAGTCATGAACCATCCTGCTCAACTAAGATCCCGGGCTCTGGCCCAAATGGTAGAATGGTATCCTGCAAGTATACCTGCAACTTATCCAGTCAGGAGCGGAGAAAAGTACAGTTCTAGGTAATGAAACATGAACATGATATAAAATGTGTACAAGGGTACATGAAAAGATATACAAGAATAAATAGGAAAGTATAAGAAAATAATACAGGAAATGAGTACAGGATCTATAGTACAAGAATGTAAAGTACAGAAACATATAAAGTACAAGAATGAAACTATAATCCTGAAGTACCAGACATGACAGGTGTTACCAAAGGTCGAGGTCAAGGAAGAACCGATGACCATCAGGGAAGAGATTGCTCCCAAGCTTGAAGTTAAGGAGGAGCCACCGTCAGAGAGTAGTAGCATCGGGACCGACCCTCCTGTCCCTACAGAAGACCTCAACCAGATTGAGCCTTCGTATGCAAAGTGGCTGATAGAATGCTACATGCCTCAACGCAACTATGATCCCTGGCTGTGAGGATTCATCGTCTGACTTGCGGTCTTTGTTGAGACCAAAGTCGATTTTCCTATGTGTTTTGGAATATTTGTAGGAATTTTGGAATTTTTGTGGAAATTTTAGAATATTTGTGCTATGATCGGATTATAACGACGGATATTAGGTTACTCTTCAGGATAATTGATGTCTATTTTATATTAATTTGGTTTGGTCTATATGATTCTTGGATAATTGGTGATCATTAAATTCGTATGTACACATTTGGTCTATGTGATTCTTGGATAATTGGTGTGCATTATATATTGGTTTGGTTTATGCATATTTTTGCGAGCAGGGAAAGCGCTGTAATTTTTTTTCAAAATATTCTCAGTTAGCGACGGACTATTGACCGTTGCGCGACGAATATTACCAGTTTCTGACTACTATTTGACGGCAAATTCGTCGCTAACTGGAGATTTGAAAATGTTTCCAGGTACCGACGGGTGGTCGACGGAATATCCGTCGGCATGGTATATAGTTCGACGGAATAGCGACCACCTTTCCGTCGCCCTTGTTCCAGAAATACCAAGAATTCCAGAACATGGATGACGGATAATCCATCCATATTCCGTTGACAGTTATCGATGGCATAGCGACAAATTTTCCGTCGCCATAGTGCTGCAAATGACAAGCATTTCCAGAACATGATCGACGGATTTTCCGTCAGCAAACCGTCGCTAATCCGTCCTTTGTTATCGACGACGATCAACGAATTAGCGACGGAATGATACACTCTGATACGCTATTATGACTGTTTACCGACGGAACGTTACATCGCTATTATCTAAACTTTTCAGTATTTAATACTTGGAATGGACGACAGTCCGTCGGAAAGTAGTCGCTAATGCTTCGTATGGTGAAGTCGACATGCCATCGCTAGTCCGTCGCTTGACGACTACGTAGTGACGGACCGTTATTAGCGACGAGCTGATTGCCGACAGATTGTTTTGGCCAAAACCCGTCAGTGATCGGTCGCTAATACAAATTTCCGTCGGACTAGCGACGGATCTGGCCGTCGCTAAATCAAGAAATTTTGGTAGTGTTCAGCCACTCCCTGTATCAATGAAGACTAGAAGGATGACCTGGGCAGCTTGATCATCAGGGGCTCTACTGGTGGTACTGAATGTAGAGTCGTTGGCGCAATAGGGATCCCTAGCATAGCGCTTAGTGCTGGACGTGGAGTTGTTGGCTCAATGGCAGCCCCTGGCTTAGCGCTCGGCTGTCGACTTGTCTTGGGCAGACGAATGACCATCGGCTTAACAGAAGGATTGATCTCTTCTATTTGATTTTGGCCGGCTCTGGGCAGCCTGATTGTCAGTGGCTCCGTAGTGGGTCTCGGCCCTTGGCTAGACCTTGGCAGTCGGATTGTTATCTGCTCCTTTTATACAGTGAGCACCGGAAGACTAGTTATGGCTGTAAGAGGTACAGTCCTGCCTGGTTTACGGGGTTGGAGATAGATTCTCAAGGGTTCCTCAGGCCCTGCAATGGCCTCCGTCTACTCTTGAACATCCTTCTTGATCATGTGCCTCTTTGATTTCTCGTACAAGCAGGAATCCGAATAGTAGGATTCGACCCCTATGAAGGGATCGATGTCGGCAAATTCCGTCTTTACGAAGCCGTGCTTGTCGACGTATTTGAAGGAAGCATTGGTGCAATGTGGAGGGCATGATCATATAATCGTGTATCTACGGACACCCAGGAGAATATTGTAGGAGGTATCTACGTCTATGACATAGCAGGTTACTTCCGACTGAAGGTCGCCAATTTGACACTTCAGACGAATCTTCCCAATGGAATAGCATCTCCCTGAATTAAATCGCTGATAGCGGTACTGGTAGGAGTCAGTCGATGCATAGGGATGCACAAGAGGTGAAGCAAGCTCTGTGGAATAATGCTTATCGAAGAACCGGGATCAATGTGCATCTGATCCACCTTGATGTTGCCGATGTATCTAGTATAATACAGAGGGCGATTGTTCAGATTGGTCTTGATAAGCATATCCTACAGAGTGAACACAATGTTGGGCATTGCACCTGTACAAGCGCTATCCTGGAGATCCGCCGGCGAGCTCTCCCCTATAAGCTTGACCTAAGCCAGATATCCGCCGACGATCTCTCCCCTGAGGTGCGTCTTTCCGGAGCGGCTTGTCAAAGCGGGTCTCCTTTGGCTTGGGCTTATCGGTCGACGGAGGTTGAGAAGGTCCTGGGGCATCAGCAGTGGCCGGCTGACGTTCTTCAGCCGAGTTATCTGGCATGGGTTGAGTTTGTGCACCGGACCGGGTAACGACAGCTATCGCTTCTTCGACGTCGACATAGATTGTGCGGCAGGACTTAACTTTTCTGTCCTTCTTCTTGCTGGCGGAGGGCGATGCAGACTGAGTTACTTTAGGTACCAAGTCTGGGTGGACCCATATGACCTCCCCCAGTGATGTGGTGAGGAGCACCAGCCCTGCAGCCTGGTCTCGGAGAGGAGGAAGATTAGCGATCTCTATTATTGCCCGGAGAATAGGCACGACGCCATCTTAGGTCCTCGTTGGAGAGAAGCTGCCGAATTGGACCGACACCATGTTGGCCGCCACAATTACCTCCTCGAAATAAATGGACAGAGCCTTAGAATCAATGAGGTTCTGGATGTACCACTTCAATTGGAAGCAGTCTTATGTAGCGTAGTGGACGTATCGATGGTAGTGACAGTACTTCGGGCTCTTCATCTCTGCAGGTCGAGGTTCATGCCTTGGCGGAGGGAGCTAAATCCTGTCTTCTTGTAAGAGCATGTCAAAGATGAGATTGACATGGCTATCCTCGAAGGAGTAAGTCATCTGAGGCCACTGCTTCTTAGCCTGCTTTGGTTCAGGCTTCTGGGCTGTATCGGCCAACATAGCCTGTTTGCCCTTGGTGTCTCGGTTGTTAGAGGAACTGCCGCCGTTGTTGTTGTTGGCATTAGAGCGTTTGCTCTTGTCCTCTCTATCCGAGATGTACAATCCCAGTTGGCGAGCTTTCTTCAACTTGGCTTCTGCGCTAGTGGTGCTGATGATGAAGGTCTTCCAGTCCATAAATTGACTTTCGTCCATCCAGAGGCTGATTGTGGGGAGCAGCCTCTTATGGCAAATTTCAATTAAGGAAGAGTCTGGATTATCGGAGTGTAACTTCATCGCGGTTTAGTGAAACCGCTCAATATAGTTCCTTGTCAACTCCTTCTCTCCTTGAACAACATCCATGAGGGTTGACATTATCACATCTTGTCCCACCTCATAGAACCTCTCCAAGAATATATGTTTGAAGCCGGCGAAGGAATGGATGTAGTTGTCCGGCAAATTACGGTACCAGTCAAATGTGACTCCCTCCAATGCCCCGACGAACAATCGTATAAGGATAGCATCGTCATGCGACAGATGATCTGTCGTGACCTCAAAGTAAGTCATGTACCAGCTTGCAGATGTCTTTCCGTCATAAGGATTGATGTTGAATGGTTTGTATCAAGGAGGGAAGGGGATACCTCTCCATGCAGCGGGATAAGGCTGTCGTATCCTGAGGTCCTGAGAGTTTTCTCGGGCGTGAAACATTTCTCGGAGCTCCTGGACTTCTCTCCTCGCCTCCCTGGCCTCTTCTGCAGCAGTCGGAGCCGACATTCCGAGTGGATTGTCGCCCGAGGTTGGTGCGGTTGTGTTTGAGTCCGCATTGACGGTGGGACCCAAGCTTGTTTGGCCAGGTGTCCTTCTTTGGAGAGGCGGTAGAGCTGCCTTGATCTCGTCTACTGACTTAACCAAGGTATGAAGTATGTCTTCAAGAGTGTCGAGGCACTGTCGATCACTGGGACAGTCTTGGTCATTCTAAGTCATGAATACTGTTCTCACATGAGGAAAAGTAGAAGGAACTGTAGAAGACGTGCTCTCTGAATCGTACCCCCGAATCGAGAAGTCATCGGGGTATGTGGGAATGTTCTTCTCTAGCTCGGATTCAGAGGAAGTGCCACCCCCTGCATAGGAGGTTGCCTCATCTTAGCACTTGTGGACGTCTTCAGGGACGTCAGAATCTGCTGCATCTGTTGGGGGGATTGCCTTCCCAGGTTGATCTTCTTGGAACACCGAATTATTGTGGATGTTCCGGGGAGTGCTACCCCCAGCTTCGGCTACCCCCAGGGATGTAGATAACGAATCTCTAAGTGTTAAAGATTTCATTTTCGAGCGGGTGCCTTGATAAACTCCTCCTGTGGTGGTTGTGGTCAACCGTTTAGATGATAGTTTTTTGGCCGTGCTGGTTGAGATCATTGGGCTGGAGACATTTATTTTCTTCCCTTTCTTGCCGGTAGGGACCTTTCGAGCAGAATTACAGGAGGCGAAAGGAAGCGCCTTGTCTGCCGAACTTTGTTCTAGGACCGGTCCTGGCTGCTGCAGTTGTTGAAAGACGGACTGTCGGTCCACTTGTACTGTTGTCTTATTGCAGCAGCAGTTGACAATAACTTGAGTGCAATGATGTCCATGGTAGGACTCTCTGCACACCAAGGTTTCCCTTTTTTCCTTGCGCTTGTGAAGGATCACATCATGCAAGTCAAGTGCATCTCGAGCAACCTTTACACTCGTTTTGTGGGCTCGGGAGTCCCTAGCACACGATTGCGTTGGTATCATGTTTGCTTCCTAATGCGGGGCTAGTAAAAGTACTTGTCCTTGATCATTGTTGGGAGACTCTTGAGAACCACTTTGTCCGTTGGCCGCCGGGGGCTGGACACGGGTGGTTTTGTACAACTTTCCATCAGAGGTCCGCATAACAGTTAGCGGGACTCCCTGATGGTCAGAAGTTGGGACAGCTGACTGAGTTCGACGAGCCCGCGCTGTCCTAGACTTCTTCGTCCTAGCACCCAAGGGCACGTAGTAGGAAGAGTCCAAGCTATGCCGCACAGAGTCTGGCACATCCTCATGGGAGCTTCTGAGGTCAAGACCACATGAGAGGCGATCGAAGGCTGAACCCGAGCCGCAAAGGGTGGATGGTCCGCAGTTGGGATTGGATGCCGCATAAGCCATCTCCCTGTGGCTGTGCTTGGCGGCCGCATAAGCATTCTGCATGCGGCTGGGATAGGTGGCCGCATGAGCAGTCTGCATGCGGCTGAGATTGGAGGCCGCATGAGCCTTCTGTATGTGGCTGGAATTTGTGGCCGCATGAGCCTTCTGCATGCGGCTAGAAGTTGTGGCCGCGTGAGCCTTCTGCATGCTGCTGGTATTTGTGGCCGCATGAGCTTTCTGTATGCGGCTGGCACCCTTATGTGGCCTCTTCTTGGACCGTATAGAGTTCCCATTTGCCCCGACAAGTCCAGCATCGTAGTATTTTCCTTTGCCAGACTTGGGGACAGCAGGGTCCTCTGCGGCCTAAAGTGGGGCCGTATGTGAGTCTTCTCCGCCGTCTTGGGTAACAAAGAATACTTCTTCCAGAGCTTGGGAAGGAGCAATATTTTTGGGCCTCCACTCCCTACGGGCCTTCTTCATGCCAGCTCGCTTCTAGATCGGGCTAGTGCACCTGTCGGAGAGCATCTCCTCAAACGCTTGCTGGTCGAAGCAAACAACCAGCATCTGTTACGTGGAGCCGAGTTTGGCTGCGTCCGATTGTGTCACCAACTTCTCAGCAGTGGAGAAGTTGGTCCCCAGCAGAGTCGCCATCGTGTTTGCCATTGATTATCTAAGAACAGAACAGTTTTATGGGAGGACTGAACTTTGATTCACAATTACAAACTCGCTTGTACAAAAGAGAGCCTAGGAACAAAACCTAGGAAAAGTAATCTAAGTACAATTGTTTAAATTAGATTCTGGGGGTGATGGTAGAGGCTCGGAAAAGTGCTATCAACTCTGACTTACTCCTTGGACGATTAAACGCAACCTCGGCTCTGGTGAAGAAATGCACTGTGTGTATCTTTCTGCGTCTCTGTGTGTATGCAAGAGAATAGTACCTTGCTATTTATAGGAATTTGTGAGTAGTAGGGTGTGTAGCCACGTGGCTAATTTTGGACCACATCCTTGTAACTGTGCCTTAAGAAGTGGGCAATTGGGGATTGGTTAAGATTAATCTTAATCTGTTTGTTATAATAAATCTGAACTGTTATGATCTGTTGGTTGCAATAAATCCAAATTGTTAAGACTTGGTCAACTTCTGCCATGTGTCTTAACTGATACTCTTGTGGTGAGCCGCATAAATGATGTATCCTGGCTGAGCCGCATGAGGGACTATCCTACAATCGAGCCGTATGAAGTGTGTCTCATGGCCGGGCCGCAAAAGGGTGGCCTCATAACTGAGCCGCATAAGAGTAGTCTCCATGACTGAGCCGTATTAGAGTGGTCCCCGGACTGAGCCACATGAGAGTGATCCCCTGACTGAGCCGCATGAGAGTGGTCTCATGACCGGGCCGCATGAGAGTGGTCTCATGGTTGAGCCGCATGAAGGTGGTCTTATGGACGAGCCGTATGGAAGTGGTCTCCATGTCCGGGCCACATGAAGGTCGCACAGGTGATCCGCATAAAAAACTTCTTTTTAGAATTTGTGAACTGTGTCAGATATTATGAAGATTTTCTCGTCTTTTTAGGAGCATGTCGCGTCTCGTCTTTATCTCAGAGCCATCATTTCTGTCTGAGCTGTCAATTGTCAGAGTAATAATGGCCAGCTGTACAGGCAGACTTTTGAACCGCATAAGGCCGCATGGAGCTTTCAGAGCCACATGAAACTCCCAGGAATTTTGAGCCGCATGAAACTCCCCAAGTTCTGAGCTGCATGGAATTTCATGTTGATTCTGGGCCGCATAAGAATTACTGTTCTTTTCCATGCTTCTATAAACCTATCTTCCTGACAGAGATTTGGTTGTCTCTGTTTAGGAGAGCAGTATTTTCCACCCAATTAATGACTCGAGCAGAATGAGGAAACGCTAAAGAGCATTTTCCTTGATTTAGTGGCTTCTCACTAAATTTCTGGTTTCGTGACAAAGAAGGAGTCACTAAACAGTGCTTCTCCTTATATTGTGCTAGTGAAGAAGCATGTACAGGTTGTGCCAGAGCAGGAACATGTATAGGCTGCGCTAGAGCAGGAACATGTACAAGTTGTGCTGGAGCAGGAACATGCACAAGTTGTGCCGGAGAAGAAAAGGCCATAGGGCACTTTTCTTTGTTTTGAACAGCGGTGTGTCGAGACAAAGTCTCCTTCGATTTCAGGGTCAGAGAAGTGGAGGGATTAGCCAAAAAACTGTTTCCCTTAGGTTGCGCCAAATTAGTGATGGACGCAAATTGCGCAGAAGCAAGACAGGTGCAGGTTGTGCCAGGAAAGAGAAGGCCAAGGGGCACTTTCCCTTATTTTGGACAACAATGTGTCGAGACAAAGTCTCCTTCGATTTTAGCATCAGAGAAGTGGAGGGATTAGCCAAAAGTCTGTCTCCCTTAGGTTGCGCCAAAGTAGTGATGGGAGCAAGTTACGCAGAGGCAGGAGATTGCACCACCGAGGACTTAGGAGTCTAAACAGAGCGCGTCTTGCTCTTAACAGCGGCAGCAATGCGTTTGGCACTCCCAGCATTGATCATGGTCTCGTAGGCTGTCTGGTCGACTTGAACGACCAGGGTCTTCTGCGTCTTGCCGATTGACGCAGTATCACATTGAGTTATCACTTTCTCGTCGGAGGAAAAAGTCGTCCCCAGCAGAGTCGCCATTTTGTTTGCAAAAGAACAAAAGTTTTATTACAAACTAAGAAAAAGAGTACAGGAGTACAATTGATTTCTGGGGAAGTACAACTATAGGAATTTGATCAGAAAACGATCACTTTAACCCTTGGACGATGTGATATCGAAGACATGAGCCTCTGGAGAATGCAACACCACTTTAGCAGGAGATTATGATCACTCTTGATGCTTTGAGATTGATTTGAAACTCTAATTATAGAGTTCTTAAAGTTACTGTTTAGCAGTTATTCTGGGTTGTGCGCGCTTCAGGTTGCGCGCCTCCTGTTCACTTGCACAAACGGTTGTACTAACTGCTGTGGACGTATGGCATCATTTGATTTAGATACGCGTGGTCGTGAGCAGTGTAGTGGGCACGTACGTTCTGCGAAGTTAGTGGCTTGCACGCCACGTCACTCTGACCTGAGCATTGTTTGATCACCTTGTACATGCTTTATCAGGTTGCGTGTGGGCGCAATACAACAACCTACGCGAGCGGTTTGCACCAACTGCTGTAGACGCGTGGCATCGTTTAATTGAGATGAGCGTGGTCGTGGGCAGTATAGTGGGCATGCTCTACGAAGTTGATGGCTTGCGCGTCGCGTAACCCTTTTTTAAAGTAAGAGTTGATCAAGTGGCACCAATTTGTTAGGCGGCGCATAGGTGCAACTCAACGACTGGTGCCTTTGACTAGGTTGTGCTGTACTGATTAATCTTTGTTCCATACAGTGACTTGCACGAACCAGCTGTCAACATTAATTACATGCTGGCAAAATCTTCTCGAGTGCCGCATTGTGCGGGATTCGAATGGGTTTTCTTTAATCTCCGTGCTGTCAGTTGTCAGATAATGATGATACCATTACAGCTTCTCGAGGAAGTGCCCCATGTGGTTCTCGCGCAACCTGACTCCAGCGCAACATGACGTTTGGCGCAACATGATGCTGCGCAACTTGATTGTTTTGGCACAATACAATATTTTGGCGCCATCTGATGGTCAAACACTTTAATTGATGGCGCATCTTAATTTTTAGGATTTACAACCATGTTCTCACATGTACCTCGTGTATAACCAACAAATCATGTACATAACGTAACTTGACTAGATTCTTGTGTATTGATTAGGTTAGGGGTGAGTATAAATGGTTATGTGATCTATTTCCATCATGTACAACTCTGTTACTTCATGTGCTACTCGGTTACTTATTATGTGCAACCCAAGCCGACTACATAACCATCTTGTGCTCTAAATCACTTATAGTTCACTTATAGTTCTTATTTTCTATAAAACTGTTTCATGTACTCAGATTTGTCTATTTTAACTATTCATATACATCCCTCTTTACGGTGTTTCACATACTTTATGTTCTTCATGTACATTTCTTTACAGTTCATGTACTTTATTATACTACTTGTTCTATATTTCCTGCCATATTTTGGATCTATTTTGGAGCTATGTGCTCATTTCTGTCCTGATTGGACCCGTTGACAAAATATTACAGATAATTTGGAGGACCTTGGCACTACCCTATGGAGCTGACATAGACGACACTTACGACTTGGACCCTCAGGAGGATCCAGCTTGCACTGAGGAGACTACCCTAGTTCTTAGACTAGATTGCTAGGGCTTTATCTTACTTATTGTGTTGTCTTGAATTTGTATCTTTCAGATGTTATGTAGTAGTGTTGATAACACTTAGACTTATTTCATTTCTGGTTTTATCTCATTCTGTGGATTTTATATCTATCTTATCGTGCCATTTATCTACCTCTAGTTTATGTGATTGAGTTGTATATTCTGAGATTGTCCTCCGTTTGGAGAGTATATTATATTATGTGGTTGTGACCTAGAACAGCGTTCTACCGTCGACACTGCGGTGTTGGCTAGACGTACCCACGTACTCGTGCCCCTAAACCGGGTGCGGGTCGTGACAAATGTTCATGAACTTGATGAACAAGGCATTCCATCAGTACATTGACAAGTTCATGGTGGTCTTCATAGTTGACATCTTGGTATAATTGAAGATGTCAGAGGAGCTCGAGGAGCATCTGCGGATTGTGCTAGAGACTCTGAGAAGTTAGCAACTCTATGGGAAGCTGTCGAATTACGAGTTCTTCCTGGGGCAGGTAGATTTCTTAGGTCATGTTGTGACCGAGCATGGGATCTCAGTGGACCGAAAGAAGATTTCAACAGTGGAGCCTTAGTCCACACCGAGCTCAGTCGTCGAGATTCGGAGCTTTCTGGGTCTAGCAGGATATTACCGAAAGTTCGTCCAGGACTTCTCTCAGATTGCAGAGCCGATGACTAGACTCACCAGGATAGACATAGAGTTCGTCTGGACTGAGGAGTGTCAGGCTGCCTTTGATGAGCTGAAGAAGAGGTTGACCTCAGCTCCTATCTTGACGTTGCTATTTGGGACTGGTGGTTTTACGATCTATAGTGACGCTTCTGAAAAGGGCTTAGGTTGCATTCTTTAGCAGCATGGAAAGGTGATTGCCTATGCATCTAGGCAGTTACGTCCTCATGAGAAGAGCTACCCTACCCACGATCTGCAGTTGGCAGCTGTTATCTTTGCTTTGAAGTTGTGGAAGTATTACCTGTACGGAGAGCGAGTTGAGATCTTTACGGATCACAAGAGCTTGAAGTACATGTTCACTCAGAAGGAGTTGAATATGAGGTAGAGACTGTGGCTTGAACTGATGAAGGACTTTGATATCTCGTTGTAGTACCATCCAGGGAAGGCCAACGTAGTTCCAGATGCCTTGAGCAAGTATCCATTCGCTATGTATTTGACGGCAGATCGTCATCTTTTAGCCGATCTGTATAGTTTGGGTATCGAGGTGATTATTTCAGGCATAGAGATTCAGAGGTGGGGTTTACAGATTCAGTTTGAGTTAATAGACAGAGTCAGATCAGCACAGTATGATAATGTTGCCCTGAGGAGCATCAGGGAGCAAGTGCGGGCAGGTTTGCTAGACGATTTCTCTATAGCCAAAGGTTGGTTGCTGAGGCACGGTATTAGACTGTACGTTCCGAGTGGAGAGCTTTGAGAGGAGGTTCTTCAGGAAGTGCATCGATCTTAGTACTCTATGCATCCTGGATCCAACAAGATGTACAGAGAAATAAGATAGCACGTATGGTGGTATGGCATGAAGTAAGAGGTAGCTCAGTTTGTATCTTGCTGCTTGGTGTGTCAGCAGATGAAAGTCGAGAGACAGAGGTCAGGTGGGTTGCTACAGCCACTACCCATTCCAGAGTGGAAGTGGGAGCATATCACCATGGTCTTTGTGTCCGGACTTCTACGATCACCAGGAGGAAAAGATGTGATATGGGTCATCGTTGATAGATTGACCAAATCGGTCGACTTCTTACCTTTCAAAGTAGGATTGTCTACGGAGAGGCCGACAGAGATGTATGTGCGACAGATAGTCAAATTGCACGGAGTTCCGGTGAGCATAGTCTTGGATTGGGATAGTCGCTTCACTTCCCACTTCTGGAGGAGTTTACAGACTAGCTTGCGCACTCAGCTCAAGTTCAGTACCGCTTATCACCCCTAAACAGACGGGCAGTTGGAGAGGACCATCCAGACTCTCGAGGATATGCTTCATACATGTGTGTTAGACCTCGGGGGTTCTTGGGAGGATCATCTTCACCTGGTAGAGTTTGTTTACAATAACAGCTATCAGGCTAGTATAGAGATGTCGTCATTTGAGGTTCTATACGGAAGGAGATGTCGCACTCCTTGTCATAGGACGATGTCGATGAAAGGATGTTGCTTGGCCCGGAGATGGTAGTAGATGAAGCGGAGAAGGTTAGATTGATCAGGGATAGACTTCGGGTGGCTCAGGATAGACAGCGGTATTAGGTCGATAGCCACCGGAGACCGTTAGAGTTCGAGGTTAGTTTCAGTTTTCTGTTGTGCTTGCTTGTGATTGTTTGTTTAGGTTTTGTGTGCTGAGTTTTGGTTTTGTGTCTAGGTTGGTGATATGGTATTCCTGAGAATTTCTTCGACACGGGACATGATTCGCTTTGGCAGGGACAGAAAGCTTAGTCCGTGCTATATTAGGCCTTTCACTATCCCTGAAAGGGTCGGTACAGTAGCCTATTGACTAGACTTGCCGCCTATGCTCGAAGGAGTGCATAACGTGTTCCATTTGTCATAGCTGAGGCGGTACATGACAGATCCTAGCCATGTATAGGATCATTTTGCGATAGAGGTGGGGCCTCTCAACTATCCAGAACAGCCTGTGGAGATTCTGTATCGTCGGAAGAAGGTGCTCCAAAACCAGATTATACCCTTGGTTCGTGTGGCATGGAGGCACCACTCTCCAGTTGAGTCTACCTGGGAGAGAGAGGATGACTTGCGGGATCGATTCCCTTATTTCTTCGAGCCTTGAGGTATATATTCTTTTTGTTTTTGTTTTTGTTTTCCTGTGTTGGTTTGTTTTAATTTTGAGAACGAAATTATTTTAAGGGGGATAGATTTGTCACTTCCAATTTTCATAATTGAGGGTAAAATAATCATTTTCCATATTCTATTATTTTATGAATATTTATTTATTAATATTGTTATTTGGGGATTAGTTTAGTCGGCTTTGAATTTCGTCTAGTTTTGACTTGTGTTAGTGGCCCGGGTAGCTTAGACTCTAGTCGGGACCCAAAGATTAGTTAGGCATAGCCCATAAACCCTACTAATTAGTCTAGTGCAATTAGGCTAATCCCATATGACTAGATTGGTTCATTTAGAGATTATAACTTGACCCTTTTGATCCCAAACCTTTGCATGACTTAAGTTGACCAAAGGGAGAATAAGGAGGGGCATCTAGGACTTTTCAACTTGACCTAAATAGGGCTACATGGCAGGCCATAGAAGGATATGTTGGCCCATTGGTCATGGTCAAACCTAATTTTAATAATTGATCAAACTCTGTCTCGGTATACGGAACAACCCAGATGTTTACTCAAGATGTTTTGTACACTGCTCAAGACCGAAGCTATGTTTGCCACTCGAGACTATATTTCCTTATGCAATATAATTTTTATTTTTATTGAGTCTAGGAATACATTGTACACCGAGTCATACTGCCAAATAGGCTATCCAATATCGTTTTCAAAATTATTATCCAAAATCGTTTTCAAAATTGACCTATGTTTTGAAAAATATCTCTTATTTACAAAAGCTTCTGAAGGATTTCAAAAAGCTCCCAAAATATTTTTCATAAATTAAACCTGACCAACCCGGACAGAACTCGGCCAAAGTTCGGCCAAGGTGAACATTATATGAACGTTAGTTTTTGAACTTGGTCTCCCTTCATTTGCGGTTTGTTACATAGAATTCAGTCTGAATTCTGCCCGAATTCTGCCAGAGTTCTATCTTTGGAAAAACTATAAATAGAGAGGAATTTTGATCATTTTAAATCACTCATTCACTTTCATCTCTTCTCTTCTAAAGCTTACGTTTCTTCCAAAGAGTTTTCTAAAAGCTTTCATTTTCAAATCCCAAGCCAGTTAAAATTCTCTAGTCAATTTGTCGGTACGGTGCGGTCTAGAAGATTTCAGAGAAATTATAATCAGAGACTTGATTGAAGAAAGACTCTTCAAAACTGAAGTTGGTCAAGTTCTTCGTATCAAAGCTCACGTCTGTAGAAGTTGCAAGGACTTCGTATGAAAAGTTGCAGAATTTTCCAATTGTGGATTCAACTGGAAGCTAGAGTTCTTCCGACTGGACTAGTCCTCACAAAAGGAAAACCAGTATAAATCTCTGTGTTTGCGTTTGCCTTCTGAACTCTTTTTCTTACAGTTATTACTTTGTGATTATTATTATTTCTGTGATCTAAATGCTAACAAGTTTTTAATTAGCAATATTTCGCTTCCTACTATATTCACCCCCCTCTAGAGTATTCTGCTTTACGACTTCGTTCCTACAGGATAGGGTCTCTCCACGTTTCATTTCAATAGTAGCCTCTTTCTTTCCATTTTGAGTTCTTCCCTAAACTTTAGAGCTCCTCTCTTGATTTGATCTCATAAATCAAGTCTTTTTTCCTCCATTCCACTCAATCTACCAAGGAGGAGGTGCAAGCTTGGAGTGGGAAGCAAGGAGCTAGGAGAGGAGTCCAATTTCTAAGGGTTCTCGTGTCGGAACCGTGTCCTTTGGTTGAATCATTGTGATCCAACTCCCAATAGGTAAAACCATCTCTCAATCTATCTTTTCTTTGCATTTTTGGTAGTTTTGCATTCATAGTAACCACCCCCATGCATGAACCATCATTAGGAATGTTTTAGAGGCTCTTTTGAGTCCTAATTAGGGTTTTTGGGGATAGGTTTGGTGTCCCCATGGAGAAATTCCAAAGGAGACACCCCAAGTGTTTATAGGAATGCCCTATTGACCATTTTGACTTCTAAATTCAGATTTGATTATGATAGAGAATGGTTTATACATGGTTGAGATATCCTAAGTGGTTTTCATTTGTATACCAATGTTTGAATCTATGTATATCAGCCTACAAGCCCTATTTTTATGTAAAGATATCAAATATTGCTATTTATATGTTATTGGACTGATTTGGGTTGATATTGTTGTATACTTATTTGTGGTATTTGATGTTGGATATATATTTTAGAGAGTGAGTGTTAGAGAGGGGCTTTTGTTATATAGTGGTGTGTGTGTTGTTAAATGGTAGTGTGTGCTTGGGTGTTTGTGAGAGTTATGAGTATGTGTGTTTGTAAGATATTAGAGTGTGTTGTGAGCGGGGTGTGTGTGTGTGTGTGTGTGTGTGTGTGTGTGTGTGTTTAGTGTGTTAGAAGGGGGGGCTGCTGCCCAAGACAGCAGCTATATTTAGCTGCAGCATCAGCAGTAATGTTAGGCCCTGCAGCAGCCATTTGGAGCTGCCCTGCAGCAGCTCTTTGCTGCAATTAATGTGCAGCAGCAGCAGCAAGTTAACATAAGGAGGCACTGCAGCATCAGTAGCAGCTCCTTTGCAGACCTCATTTCAAGCCCCCTTTAGCCCCATAGCCCCTTGTTAATATATGTTAGTGTTAGTTAGGATATTGATATGTTAGTAAGTTTAGATAGTTAGTTAGTCAAGATATGTTACTTAGTTAGAAATGTTAGCTTAGAGTTTAGATATATATATTAGATATGTATTGTATATTAGTTCTAAAGTTAGTTAGATAGATAGTATCCTATCTTAGTGTCTTAGGATACTAATGTTGGTATCTTAGGATATTGGTTTTACCTTTACCAAGGTAATGGGTTTACCTTATTACAAGGTAAGGTATTGAGTTACCTTCGAAGTAAGGGGGTTTACCTAGAGACTAAGGTTATATATCTACGGTATTGGTTAGCTAGTAGCTTAGGGTAGATACTAGATATCTAGGATGGGTATTGGGTATCGAGGTATATATTTACCTAGATTAAGGTATTGGATTCCAACCTAGGTATTGGTATTGGGATACCAATAGGACCAGGGAATATGGTATATGTTTAACCAAGGTTGACTGTTTTGACTCAAAGTCAACTCCAAGTCATCATTAGACCCAGATTGTGCTAGGAGTTGACCAGAGTTGACCAGTTGATCAAAAGTCAACTGTAAGTCAACCTTTGACCCAGTTTCACCTAGTTTGACTTTGTGTGACCTAATTTGACTTAGTGTGACTTAGTTTGACTGAGTTTAACCTAGATTGTATAACATATACTAGAAATATTGCCATACACTGTTAAACCCTAATTAACTCATGTATATCTCATCTTTAAGTCTGTGACTTCACTCTGAGCATCGATTCTTATTGACAGCTCAGGACCGCAGGCGAGTACATTCTCTGATAGTTTTCATTGTCTTGATATCTTCTATATTCGATTCAGTTGTAGTATTTTACTTGATTCCCGACACGATGGTACACGGACTAGTATACGTCGGATCCTGTCTTGAGATGTTATTCCTGGATTTCCTGGTATATGGGTGCATTGTTCGATCTTGTTTTCTGTACTTGTATAGACACCGATTTAGGAGTGGGCTGGCCCCCTGCTTTTGAATCTTGTGTCATGACGTATCATGTCCGGATCCATTATATTATTCGGGAATAGGGAGTTATTAGAGGTTATGTGATCAATACCCACCCTGTAACTATTCTTGTGCTGGCTCCACCCTCACTGCACGTAGGGTGTAGCCTGACCTGATACTTCTTGTGCTTACTTTCTATGTTGTCTGGCTTGACCCTCCATATACATTTCCTATGATAGCCGGTCAAATGGAACAGCCTGATCCAGTCCCATGCCGATCATATAACGCTCTAATATCTTAAGGCACTGTTTATACTTATATTGTACATCAGATATTCCTGTACTGCTTTATATTCCAGTATTTTATACCCTGACATGATATCCAATTTTACATATACTATTTATTTCCAGTCTTGATATTTTATCTTATATTCTATTATAATTGTCTTTTATAGTATTTGTCAATTCACATGGAACTGCTGTTAGCATTTGTACTTGCTCATATCCAGACAGGATAACCCCGTTGATGTTTACAGATGATATAGATGCTGATTGCTCGACCTTCTATAGGTTTGGCATAGACGGTGAGTACGACCTAGACATCCCTGTGGAGCCGGTGCCCATTGAGGATGTACCGTCTGCTTTAACCTAGACTAGTTAGGTTTGACTGGACTACGTTCTAGCTAGTACTTTGAGACTTGTAGTATATTCTATATTTGGGATTTGTGTTATGTCTTGAACTCTGAACTTGTGTTGTGACTTTTCATTTATTTCCATCTTATTTATTTTCCCTCGTATGTTATCATATCGTGCTTACCTTCCTTAGATGTCTTATGATTGAGTTGTCATTATATACCTCCGTACGGAGATGACAGGTTTATATATACTGTGTCTAGATGATATATTTCTAGTTGACCTATATAACATTCTACCACCGACTCTGCGGCGTCGGCTGGACATATCCACGTGCTCGTGCCCCTAATCAGGGTGCTGGTCGTGACAAAATATCACAATAAATAAGCTAGTTTTGCTTGTTCCCAAGCATGTGGAGAGTGGAAATATGTGTAATTATTGAAGGAGAAAGGGGCATGAAGAAGAGTGTGGAAACTAGGAAAAACTTCTAGGAATTCCTAGCGATGACTAACTATTCACTTGACTAATCATAACTAACTAGTAATTAGCTAAGACTAATAATCATTATAGTTAATAATAATTAAAACAAAATATTTTTCTTTATTCTTTTCTTTTGAAAAAGTATTAGAAATTGAAAGAAAATTCATAATCCATTATTTAAAATCAGGAAAAATTTAGGAATTTTTTTTATAAATTCAAGAAAAATATAGAATTTGATTTTTAAGGCGTTACAAATCTAACATCCTTAAAGAAGTTTCGTTCCCAAAATTTAGGAATGGTCTGATCAAATAGGTAGATGAAATAAGTTAACTAATAAGATAATCGTTGAAATTGACTCGACATGGATCAATACAAGATGGGAGGAAGAAGGGGTAGCTTAAGGTAGAAATAACTGGTAGAAATCATTATCTTAGAATATCGATCTAACCTTTGCTTAATTTATCATAAATCCTCTAGAAAAATCCTCAACTTTCTCAATCCTTTGATGCGATCTTCATCTATCCTCGTAATCCTACACTCAAATTTTTTATTCAAATTATGCATCCTTTAATCAGATTCTATGCATCCGGCGTCCATTGTCGCCTAGTCTTTGTTATTGATCGAATTAACATTTTATTTTCTTATCCTCTAGTCATTCTTCAAATTTATATTCTTGTAATAATGTATTATATAGTTCTTACCTCTTCCAAGTTTGTATTTACAAGATTCCAATGTCACTATTTTAATCAAATTCTTATTCTCCGTCAATAGTGAATTTTTTTTAAATTCATGACCTCAAAAATATTTATAATTTATCGAGGTAATATCTACCAAATTTACAAATTCTTACCCCTATATATATATATATATATATATATATATATATATTATATATATATTATATATATATATATATATATATATATATATATATATATATACGAAAAACCCAACTTTATTGATAGGAGCGAAAGCTCGTATTACAAAACACTACAATAATCTAGTGTTTACATTTAACCGTTGCCTTCGCAATTTGCCTGTGCACTTCTGCTATGAGCTTGTCTCTTGAGTAGGCGTAGTTTTCGTCTCTCCATTTATTCTGATTTTTCCATAGTATCCATAATACTACCGCAGCTACTATCTCATTTTTGTGCTTGTTTTTCTTCCTCCACCAAGCTTTTAGGCGATGTAGTAAGCTTCTGCCCCCACCACAAACCTGGTAAGTTGTCTGCAAAGAATTCCAATCTGCCCTAGCCATGTCTCCCTCATTAAGCAGGTGTTCCAAAGATTCTGTAGAACTGTTACTGCAACAATGACATTTTGAAGCTAGACTGTAACCAAGACGAGCTATGATGTCGTCCGTGGGAGGTTTGTTATGTAAAATTTTCCATATCAACACCGTCCATTTGATAGGAATGCAAGAGCTCCATATGTAAGTAAAGTGCGATAACAAAGGCCTATGTGTTCGAGAAATCTCCCAAGCAGAAGCAACCGAGAACTTACCCGACTGAGTGTTCCCCCATCTCCAACCTTCATTAGTTGGTATTATATGCTGATTTGAGAGTTCATGCACATACAGGAGTCGCTTCCAAATGTGTGTCGCATTGGACGTGATTGCAACCGCTAACGGAGCAGCATGCGTGCAGTATTTTGTTCTGAAGAACCGAGTCCACAGACTATCTTGAGTTGAGTATTTCCACCATAGTTTGATAGTCATCGCATTCATGACGTCTTCCAATCTTTTGATATCTAGACCCCCTTCTTCTTTAGTTATGGCCAGCCCATCCCAACCAAGCCATGTTCGTTTAGCTATTCCGTCTTGTGTGCCCCAGAAAAAGCTACAGAACATAGTCTCTAATATATGTAATATTGTTGTAGGAGGATTGCAAGCAACTAATGTATAGATTGGAATAGAAGTTAGGACAGCCTTGATCAAGATTAGCTTACCCCCTGGTGGCAGAACTTTGTTATGCCAACCCTCCAGCTTGAGTCAAATTCTGTTCAATAGATCTTCGTACATCCCACCGTTACGATGTACCGCCATCAAAGGACACCCAAGATAGGTGAACGAAGGTGTGCCAATGTTAAACCCAGTTCTGCTCGCCAATTTTGTTCCTCTCTCTGGGAGAGATTTCTTCGAAATATATATTAAAGATTTAGCCTTGTTTATTTTCTGCCCCGAAACTACCTCATAGCGCGTCAGGATGTCTGTGATCATACCAATCGAATCACCTGTTGCGAATAAGAAAATATCATCGGCATAAGCTAAGTGTGTTATCAGCGGCCAACCTCTGGGTAATATGAATGGTGTAAAGCCATCTGTCGTTGTTAATTGCTTTAAACTTCTAGATAGAACTTTCGCAGCGATAATGAAAAGTGCTGGTGATAGGGGATCCCCTTGACGCACTCCTCTAAATGCTTGAAAGTATTCTATCGACTCGCCATTGATTAGAGGAGCATACCAGACATTGTTCACAATGCGAAGCATCATATCCACCCATTTGTTATGAAAATCGAACTTTCGCAGTACCTTCAGGAGAAATCTCCAATCAACTCTGGCATATACTTTCATCATGTCCAATTTGATTGCCACGTTCCCTCCTCTATGTTTCTTGTTCATCTTGGCCATCATTTCTTGTGCTAGTAGAATATTATCAACTATTTCTCCACCCTTAATAAAGCCACTTTGTTATGGCGAAATGAGTCGAGGAAGTATTAGAGCAAGTCGACGAGATAATAGTTTGGAGATGATTTTATTCATAACTGAACAAAGGGTAATAGGTCGATAGTCCCCAAAGCTGCTTGGTTGTTTCACCTTAGGGATAAGGACCAGAGAACTGTTAGTGAATGCCCTTGGTAGAGAAAACCCGTCGATAAACATGCCCAGTACCTCAAGCATGTCATCACAAATTATCTTTCAGCATGATAGAAAGAAGAGTGTGGTGAAGTCATCCGGCCCTGAAGAACTATGGGGATCTAGGCTTTTAATTGTCTCGAGTATATCCTCTTTAGATAGAGCTGCAATCAATACCTCATTGTCTTCCTCTGTCACTAGGGTAGGGATGTTTGATAATAAATCAAAATCCTCCTGAATTTCACCCCTTTGATACAACTTGGAGTAGAACTCCTTTGCATATGCATGAATATGAGATATCTCCTTAAGGATAGTGCCGTCCTCCTTAGCAATAGAATGGATGTGCAGTGTCTTCTTTCGATTATTAATACACTCATGAAAGTAAGATGTGTTTTTGTCCCCCTCCAAATCCCATATATACATATATATATATATATATATATATATATATATATATATATATATATATATATATATATATATATATATATATATATATGCACATCGAGTTACTGGTAACACCACCGTGCACCAAGGATGAGGGCCGGGTTCGAGCCCTCCCTCCCACGGAGGTGGCTGGGTGGCGGTGGCCACGGCCTCCGGGCCAAGGTCGGGTGGAGTCGTCCACCGGCTTTGGTTTTTTTTTTTTAAAGAAAAGAAATATATATTTTTTATATATGTATGTTATATATATATATATTTTTTTTTATGTATGTATGTTATATATGTATGTTATATATGTATGTTATATATATATATATATATATATATATATATATATATATATATATATATATATATATATATATAAGGTCTTTATTCATAATCTGCTGAAGATTACAAAAGAAACATACAGAACTTTCGACTAAATCAAAAACTTAGGTAGGGACTTAGTGTGCTTGCATCTAGCCAATACTTTGAGGACTTATCTTCGAATCTCTGTAAGAACTTGAGCTGTTGTGTATTTGTAAGATTCATACCTCCATTTATTCCTATTCTTGTATAGGACCCAGAATGTCGCCCCCATGGTGATCTCCTTTAAGTGAATCATTGGTCTTCTCTACCACTTCTTCAGCCTACTAGAGAAAGCCTCATTACCTCGTATTGTAAACTCCTTTTGCAGTTGACTCCAAACTGTTGTAGCCAATTCACCATTATTGAATATGTGTTAGATAGATTCATGAGCAGGAAGAAGGCAACAATGACACTGTGAAGCAAGCTGATAACCCAGGTGTTGAATGCTGTCATCAGTTGGCAGCCTGGAATGCAAAATTCTCCACCCAAGCACTGACAATTTAATTGGAATACAAGAGTTCCAAATATGTGTGAAGTCTGGATGTCAATTGTTTGGGACTCTAATATGCCTCTATGCCGATGATTATGAAAATGTACCTGATCTGGAAGGGGTCCATTTTCATCTGTTATTGTCAGTTGGATCATTCTCTATGAGGTGATTTGCCAAATTTCTTCCCTTTAGAAGCCTCTTCCATATCGGGGATGAATTAGAATTTGCTTGAACTGTATCCAGGCAAACATATTTGCAGTATCTAGCTTTGATGAAGTTCGCCCATAGTCCATCTTGTGACTTCAGTTTCCACTAGAGTTTTGTTGAGAATGAGTTGATAATCTCAACCAAACTTCTAAGCCCGAGCCCTGCTTCTTCATGAGGTTTCGCCATTTTCCTCCAACTAAGCCAAGTATGTTTGTACATGCCTTCTTTCGATCCCCAAAAAAATCTAGAGAACATCATCTCTAGTTGATTGATAACAGCCCTTGGGGGATTACATGCTGCTAGTATATACATAGGAATAGGGGTTAGAACTGATTTGAAGAGCACAAGCTTACCACCATACGAAAGAAGTTGCTATTGCCATCCTTCAATTCTGGTCCTGACCCTGGAAATGAGTTCATCAAACATGCTGACATTTTTTCTCCCCAATATTAGAGGATAACCCAGATAAGAAAATGGGGGGGTCTGTGGATCGAAACCCTGTGATTGCATACAATTCAGCCTCTCGAGCTACAGGAAAGTTCGAATGAACGTATAAAGATGACGTGTGGATTGATCTTTTGACCGAAAGCTACTTCGTATCTGCCCAGCATCTCTCTTAATGATCGAATAGAAGAGACATCCCCTGCTGAAAAAATTAGAATATCATCTACATAGGCGAGGTGTGTTACTAACGGACAGCCACTGGGAGAGTAAAAATTATTAAATGAAGGTAGATCAACCAGTTTCTTGAGGTTTCTAGATAGGATTTCAGCTGCTATGATGAAGAGAGTTGGAGATAATGGGTCGCCTTAACGAACACCTCGAAATCCATGGAAGAAACCTGAGGATTCCCCATTGATAATTATCGAGTACCATACAATATTCAGAAGACGAAATATCATACTAATCTATACCTCATTGAACCCGAACCTCCACATAACCTTCATCAAGAATCCCCAGTCAAGTCCATCATATGCTTTGGTCATGCCCAACTTTATCGCAACATTGCCTCCTCTATTTTTGATCCGCATCATGCTCATCTTCTCCTGAGCCAGAACTACATTATCCACTATCTCCCTTCCCCTAACAAATCTGCTCTGCTCCGGGGATATAATGCGAGGGAGAATGGAAGCAAGTCTATTGGACAGTAATTTGGATATAATCTTATTTATAACTGTGCACAAACTGATCGGACGAAAATCTGACCATAAGTTAGGATTCCTCACCTTCGGGATCAGGATGAGAGATGTGCTTGAAATGGCTTTGGGGAGAGCAAAACCATCCATAAATAACTTCACTGCCTCCAGAATATCTACTTCGATGATAGACCATGATGCGAGGAAGAATCAGGCTATGAATCCGTCTGAACCCCCTGTACTGTTAGAATCTATGCCTTCGATAGTAGATAGAAGCTCCTCCTTCGTTGGTGCTGCCGTAAAAAATAAGTTGTCTTCAGCCTCGATTAGTGAGGGGATGCTACTCATCAATTCTTCATCTGTAGCGGGGGCCGTACTCAATAATTGAGCCACAAAGTATTCGTTTGCTGATGCTTGAATCTCAGATAACTCAGTAAGGACAGTGCCATCTTCCTTCTTAATGGAATGGATACGAAGCTTCCTTCTCTTACTGTTAACGCATTCATGAAAGTATGCTGTGTTGCGATCTCCATCCAGATCCCACCGCAGTCTTACCTTTTGTCTCCGGTATGAATCTTTATAGGAAAGACGTTGTTTCAGCAGTGCTCTAGCTTTTTGAAGTTGTTCTCGATTATTCTCTGAGTTGTCTTGTTCATCGGTTATCTCCGCCGCTAATACATCATCTTCTGCAGCCTTCACCTGTTGAAAGATATCTACGAAGGTAGTGTGGCTCCAGATCGATAGAGCCTTTCTACAAGCCACCAATCTATCGGCCGCCCTGACTAAAGCATTAACATGAGTCACTGAGTGCCAGGATTTCTCAACTACCTGTTAGAATTTAGCATGTTTAACCCAGAAATCTAAGAACCTAAAATCTCGTCTGCCACCAGCCTTGGCTGATTTGAATTTGATGAGCAGTGGGGCGTGATCCGATTCATTACGATTGAGATGTTCTTCAATCGAGAGTGGCAGTATGGATAACCAATCTTTGTCCAGTAGCATACGATCCAATCTCGAACCTTGTTTGTCTCCCTCAGATTTGATCCAGGTGAACGTACACCCCATGTATGGCAATTCTATAAGGCCAGAAGCCATAAGGAAATTACTGAAATCATTCATGGCCTGGTGGCTCGGGGCAAGCCTGCTAGTCTTTTCGTTCCTATTCTTGACTACATTAAAATCTCCTCCAACATCCCATGGGATGAGAGGGTTGAATGCATTGTAGTCTCTCCCACATCTCAATTCGACCTTTCTTGGTATTGTGACCATGGACAATGGATATGAGGACGTCTGAAGGCAGTAAATCATTGGCAAACTGAATTGTGAGAGCTTGATCAAAGGAATCTACCAGTTTCGTAGATGTACCAGCTCGAGTAAATATCTAGGTGTTGCCTCTATCATTGGATATTGATTGTTGGCAGCCAAGTTTGAGCTGGTAAGCTGTTAATTGATTCGTCGAAACTTTAGGCTCTATGATTGCAAGAAGTTGAATCTTGTTGATCCGGACTAGGTTTTTGATCCTCTTGATTGTCATTTTATTAGCTATCCCACAAACATTCCATATAAGGAAATTAAACATTAAGGTTATGCTTCAGGGTACCAGTTGATGTGCTAATGGACACTAATCGCAGGATTCTATCTGACGGAGGCGGGGCTTTCTTCTTACGCAACGATTGAAAAGGACGTGATGATGTTTCTTCCTCTTGGACATCCTTCTCTGCGTTATCCGCTGTAGCTCTAGCTTCTTCTTCTTCGGCTACATCTGCCCAGTTTCGCCCAAGTATCTCTCCTTCTTCAATATCATCAATTGCATCCTCATTTTCGATACTAGCTTCAGTTGGCTCATGGAGTGCTATGAGATCTTCGGGAGGATTTAGAGTGTTAAGTGTCTTATCGTTCCTCGATGGGGGGTCTGGTGCAATTAATGGAGGATTAATTGCTGAAGGGATGATACCTGCATGGGTATCCGGGCAAGTCTGAGTGGCCTCTGTTTGACGGCTAGGAACTTGAGTAGTTGCCATATGCGCGAGCTCCTGTTGATGGATGGAATTTGGAGTAGACTCAGGAGCAGCCATAGGATATGGTTGATTTGATGGTTCTCCAATTATTTCCTGTTCCCCTTAAGGTAGAATACGAGTAACAATCTACTGTCCCTCCTTTTGAACAGCAATCTCTTTCCTTTCTATTTTTGTTTGGTTTTGCATGAATCCATGGAGTGTCCTTGATGGCGGCATGTCGTAAAGAATAGAGGAGAGGTTTTATATTCTATGTATTGCCAGAAGCTTCTATTTCGAGGCATATTTATGCAAATCTTTTGTTGTAAAGGTTTAGAAGCATCAACCTCAATGAAAACTCTGGCAAGACTTGGGCCAGACAGATCTGTCGTAGCTTTGTCAATTTTGAGGGGGAGACCTACCGCACCAGTAATAGAAAATTGGGCTTCCTTGGCATATAGGTGATAAGGGAGATTAGGAAGATTAACCCAGACAGGGATGATAGGGGATTCCTGAGTTGGCGAGAAATTAGGTTCCAATTTGAAGATCCTCATCGGAGCTCGAGCAAGGTACCACGTGTCCTTCGAGCGAAGACATAGGTAGTCAGATTCACATGAGGGTCGTATGAAGATATGTTTGGCATCAATGAGGCCAGCATTAATGGAACCATCGAAGACAAACTTCGCAAGTACCTTACGGATTTTATCGATAGAGGTCGATAATGAGAGAATTTCCTCACCAACGCAAAGCGAAGCGGGGAGGCAAGGGCTGTTTCTTCCTCTTCAGAGAAGGAGATTGAGGGAGCACCCTTGAAGGTGGAGACCAATCTAGGAGGGATGAGCGACGCAGACAAGGGTGCCTGGCCGCCCACTACCTCTACGAAGGATCGATTGGTCATGGAACTCTATGGCATTGAAACAAATAAGGGGGATGACACTACCAACCAAGTGGTATGGCAGCCCCGAGAGGGACGCCGGCATGGCCAGTGGCCATACCGAGGTCAGGGGTGGAGCAGGAGGTGCCCTGATATGTGTGTGTGTGTGTGTATATATATATATACACACACACACACATATCAGGGCACCTCCTGCTCTACCCCTGACCTCGGTGTGTATATATATATATATATATATATATATATATATATTTATATATATGCTAGTTTGAAATCTAAAAAATTACTCAAAATCAATCTTTCACAGATAAAGTAAAATGTTATTGAACCGTTAAACTTTTGTATTGTGCTAACAACCTATTTTTCCAATGAAGCTCATATCATCATCGCATAACTTAATAATCTCAAATCTTATATATCTAAGACTTTCAAGTCAATATCTTAACCTAGTTTCATCATTAAATACTTCCATCAATCTTAGAAATCTGTAACCTCAAAAATAAATATTTAAAATGTGCTCAAAATCAATCAACATTATTTTAAAGCTTTTAGAGGTAAACATTAGTGTCCAATTCCTCAACCATCATTGAATGCACCCATTGTAGAAGCTAAAAAATGAGTTGCGCTGCTATTTTGGGAACTAAATATCAGATTGTGCCACAGTTATCAACTTGCACGAGGGGGATAGGTTGTGCACGAGACAAGTTGTGCAGTGCCACGTGGCAGTCTTCTCGAAAAACTATAACAGCATCATCATTGCCTGACAGCTGACAACACGTATATCAAAGAAAATTTGTTCGAATCTCGCGCAGCACGACGCTCGAGAAGATTTGGTCAGCTAGCAGTTTGCGCAATGTGTCAGGGTACGCGAGGTTTTACTTAGGCATAAGTTGCTACATTGCGTCCCTGTGCAACCTGATGAAGCTTGCGCAATGTGATCAAATTGATGTCCAGAGCAGGGTGACGTGGCGTGCATGCTACTAACTTCATAGAACGTGTCCACTATATTGCTCACGACCATGCGCGTCTCACTCAAGTGATGCCACGCGTCCACAGTAGTTGGTGCAACCGCTCTTGCAAGTTGCTACATTGCGCCCCCGTGCAACCTGATAAAGCTCGCACAATGTCATCGAATTGATATCCAGAGCAGGGTGACGTGGCGTGCATGCCTCTAACTTCATAGAACATGTCTACTATATTGCTCACGACCATGTATATCTCACTCAAATGATGCCACGCATCCACAGCTGTTGGTGCAACCGCTCGCGCAAGTTGCTACATTGTACCCCCGCGCAACCTGATGAAGCTCACGCAATATGATCGAATTGATGTCCAGAGCAGGGTGACGTGGCACGCATGCTACTAACATTGTAGAACATGTCCACTACATTGTCCGCGATCATGCGCATCTCACTCGAATGATGCTACGCGTCCACAGCAGTTGATTCAACCTCTCGCACAAGTGAACGGAGGCGCGCAACCTGAGGCGCGTGTAACCCAGAATAACTGCTAATAAGTTATTTCAAGAACTCTATAAATGGAGTTTCAAATCAGTCTCCAATCATCACGAATGATCGTAATCTCCTGCTAAAGTGCTGTTGCATCCTCCAGAGGCTCGTGTCTTCGATATCACATCATCGAAGGGATAAAGTGATCGTCTTCTGATCAAATTTCTATAGTTGTACTTCCCCAGAAATTAATTGTACTTTTGTACTCTTTCTTAGTTTGTAGAAATCAAACTTTTATTTTTGCAAACAAAATTGTGACTCTGCTGGGGATGACTTTCTTTTCGACGAGAAAGTGACAGCTCAATGTGATACTGCGTCGATCGGCAAGACACAGAAGACTTTGGTCGTTCAAGTCGACCAAACCGCTTACGAGGTAATGATCAGTGTTGGGAGTACCAAGCGCACCGCCGTTGTTGCTAAAAGCAAAGGGCTTACTGTGTGGACTCCTAAGTCTTTTCGGCCAACCGGGGCTTCTGTGCAACTTGCGCAGTCTGTCTCTCGGCCATCCATGGTTCCTGCACAACTTGCGCAGTCTGTCTCTCGGCCAACCATGGCTCCTGTGCAACTTGTGCAGTCTGTCTCTCGGCAAACCATGGCTCCTACGCAACTTGCGTAGTCTGTCTCTCGGCCAACCATGGCTACTGCGCAACCTACACAAAATGCTTCTCTGTCAATTAGAACTCCTGCACAACTTGCGCAGATTGCTTCTCTGCTTACCAGAACTCCTACGCAACCCGTGCCTACTGATTCTTCGGCTCTGAACAAAGAGAAACGCCTTTTGGCTATTCCCTCATCTTCTCCAGTTCTAAACTCGGAGAAGAACTTATCTAGTGAGAGTGTTAAACAGAACAATGGGAAGTGCCTTTTGGCCTTTCCTCAGCCTGCGCAAGCTGCGCCTATGGCCTTTCAATCATAAAACAAAGAAAAATGCCTTTTGGCTACTCCCTTATCTTCTCTAGTCCTTGACTCGGTAGAAAGTATCTCTGGTGGCGCCCATGCGCCACTCAGTGTGGAAACTCTTTTGGGAAGGAACTCTACTCCTCTGAATAGAGACAATAAAATCTCTACTAAGAAAGTGAGTTCTGCTCAAACTGAGATTTCTGTCACTCAGTTGCGCCAGAGCAAGCACATGAGAACATGTTGCACAACACAAAAAGGAATTATGCCAAATCTAAAAAATGTAACTACGGATCTTCCTACCCTGCTCATCTCAAGATCCAAGCAGGGTAAACTACTAGTATCTCAGACAAATACATAAGTAACAGAACTATCTGACCTGTGCACCAATCTTAACAAGCGCTAGTCAATACCTACTTCAGCAAAATGCAAACAGACTGCGCCAATGGCTAATTTGTGCCAGAAGCATAATTTTAAAGTCAAGAATCCCTTTACCTATGCTAACCAACTCAGCACTTCATTGTACACTCAAGGAATGGGACATCTCAAGAATAGGAATCATGTTCCTAATATCATTAAAGAATATGTTCCTTCGACCTCTTCTCATCCTGATGTTGTAACCAATCTCCGTGAAGTTCTTAAACAGAAGCGGAAGATCCCAAATCCGTCTCATCCAATGCATTCCCAAGAACATCACTGTAACCATCACCATGAGGTAGTTATCAAATGTTGCTGTTAATCAGCTAAACGGTCTGTCTTTAACCGTCTGAATTACTCTCAGGTTTCTCAACTAATTATAGATGATGAAAATGAATTGTTTTATGCCTCTGTCAATATGACGTCTCGAAGCACTGGGGATAGAAAACGCCCGAGACGTAATGCATCCCAGTCAACAATACTTAGATCAGATTCATGAATTCGACGAAGGAGTATACCAATATACTAGATCAAGAAGCCGAGACACAATCGGTCAAAGAAATCTTCCTTCAGACCAAGAAACAATCGGTCAAAGGGATCTTCCTTCCGACCAAGAAATAATCGATCAAAGGTATCTTCCTGATTCCAACCAAGATTCTCTCAGTCAAAATGACATCTCTATCACTTATTCTGGGGGTGGTTCCTTATATGACTTTGATGCTGATAGTAAAAGTTCTGAAAGGACCATCTTTTCCACTAGTTGTCTTCGATGGCTGGAGAGGTGACTACTTATGTCATCACAGAAGATCAAGATGCTTCTAGTTCTAACAGTCAAGAGCAAAGAATTGCTGCTTTGGAGGCTAGTTTGAAGAGCATGGTTGAGATGATGGCAGGAATGCATGCGGTAATTATGACACAACATACGGTTCCACCAGTCGCGAATCTAATTTCGACCCAAGAACCTTTAACAATACGAGCTCCTATTAATATTGATCTGGGGGTACAATATCCTCACACCACTTCCATACCTGCGTAGGCTATTCCAAGTCAATCTGGTGCTGGGGGTGGTACTTATCATGCAGTACCCCTCCTAACATATCAAATCATTCTACTACTCCACAATCATCGAAAGATACCAATGAGGCCATAAAACTTTTACGTACTCAATTTGAGGCTTTCAAACAGAAAGACGGCTTACAGAAGCTTGGGATCAAGCAGCCTTATCCCGTAGAATCGAAGGAAGTCCAATTTCCTTCCAAATACAAACCCCCTACTATTATGCTGTTTGATGGCAGCACATCTCCAAGTCAGTACCTCAATCATTTTGAGGTAATGACTGATCAACTCCAGCCAAATGATGCTCTACTCACTAGGGTGTTTGTCGAATGTTTAGCAGGTGCAGCTTGCGACTGGTACCGTAGTTTGCCAGATGGTTGTATAACCACTTTCTCTGGATTCAAACAAATGTTCCTGGAACGATTTTATGAGGGGACAAATGACATGATTATGTCTGCTATCATTAAAATTAAACAGCGACACAATGAAACAACTGAACGGTTCATTGAACGTTTCCGCCGTGAGGCACTCAAAATGCCTTTTGGAACTCCAGATGCTTTGACTATAGACACTTGTAAGTCAAATCTGTTACCTATAATTAGCATGTGGACCGGATCGACACAGTTCTAGGATTGGCCTTCATTCATAGTGAATGCTAAAGCGGCAGAAGAAATTGCTGACAAGTTCAAATAATTAGGTATTCAGATGTCTAATCTTGACAAAAATGAACATGCTACACCAAATAATGGTGGCCGTCAGAACAACCGCATAAAGAGACTTTGGCTATCAATGTCAAAGGTAAAGAAACTCTAGCTGTAAACATAGGTCAACCAACACCTACTCCAATAGCACCACCACAAAGGGCACCATGTCCACACTACGTCAGAATTTGCGTTTTTCGACAGACTGAAACCGTCGAAAATTGTGTTTATTGACGGTTTTGGACCGTTACGTGGTCCGTCAAAAATAAAATATAGTTTATTATAAATGACGGTTTTCTACCGTCGATACGTAGGTGGAGAAAACGACGGATTTCGTCTGTCATATAATAAACGACGGACTTCTTCTGTCAATTATCCCGCTTAACACAATTCGACATACCTGTCTATTTTTGACAGGTGATATCCGTCAAAATTCTACAAAATATTCACTAAAATTATTTTTAATTAATTAAACCTATTTTTGTTGTAAACCAGTACAAAAATATTGAATCTGAATATAAATCAAAAGACTCAATTCAAAATGAATATAACACAAATCATTCACGAATCACAATTGAAAATGAACACATTCAATCAAAATGAACATAACTTATGAACATAACTGACAATTGATTCAAAGTCTCAGTTGATATTGAATATCACTAAGTAGAAATCGTTTTTGTAGCATCCAAATACTTGCAATTGTTCTCACACATAACATCCAAACTAAAAAAGGAGTAGTATTTCAGAATACATACGAAGTTCACTACAAAAAAAAACTAAATGCTAATATTAAAATCCTAATAAATTGAACGGACTCTTTTGGCCAATTGATCATATCACCAAGCATAATGTCTTCAAACTTTCCATCCCCTTCAAACAAATATGCACTGCGGTCAAATATTTCATCGACGATGATACTATAAACATCTTCCATTGGCAGTGCATCAGAATTTAAGTGTCCAAGAGCAATGTGTTTTCTTTTGAAGTCCTTTAGAAAACATGTCTTTGGCAAGCCAGATTGTTCCGGTACCTACAACCATTGAAACATAAAAATACAATATTAACTACTAGAAATTACATAGAAAGATGCAATTCTTTATTCCTTCATCTCAAATAGTAAGCGTAGCATAGATCAGAAGATAAAAACACCATGTGTAAACAGAAGCAAAGTTTGTAATTATGAACACAGAAAGCATATGTCAAAGTTCACAACCTGACTTTCTTTTCTCGTGGTGGTGGGAGACCTAAAAATTACAACTCAACTTATAGACATCAGGCGATACTAAATGCTAGTATAAACAATTGAGCCTTGGCTTAGTGCCATTTGTGTATATATTTTTTAAGGGTTAATTAGACTTCTGGGTTAATTGATACTTAGTGATTCCCAGGTTATGTATTCCCCTCAATTCTTTGGATTGAACCCAAACCTGATGAACATGCCCAAGGCTAATGGCCAATGCCACAGACCTTATATTAGTCCACATCCATTTAAGTTCAGCCCTTATTTTTAATATAAGATCAGTCCCCCTTGTATTATCAGTCCCTAACACTAATGTATCAGTCCCCTACAGATGTTCAAGTCCTATAGGAAACCTAAATTCAGAGTTTGATGAACAAAACTTAGGGCATATCAAAAAATAGACATTAAGAATTTCGGTGGTATGATTTTTCATTTTTCTTTGATGATGATGATGATGATGATGATGATGATGATGAAGATGAAGAACTAGGGTTTCCTATCGGTGGCATATCAAAAAATAGACATTAAGAATTTCATTTTTTTTAAAAATATGAACTTACCTAGCTAGGGCTTCCACCTTCACAGCTCGGAGAGAATTAGGGTCGGCTTCATCATAGCTCGGAGAGAATTAGGGTCGGCTTCATCACAGCAAAACGGAAAGAGTAAGAGAAAAGATGATAAAATTTCGTTGATGAAAGAGATGACACAGATGAAAATATTCGTTGAAGAAAATATTCGTTGAGGAAATTTTTGAGAAAAGTTTTCGTTGAAGAAAATTTTTTGATGAAAGAGATAACACAGAATTAGGGCTTCCTCCTTCACATCTTTTTTTGAGAAAATATTCGTTGAAGAAATTTTTGACAGAAATGACACAGATGCTAGGTTTACTTACCTAGGGCTTCCTCCTTCACAGCTCGGAGAGAAATTTCGAGGGAAATGTTTTCGTTGAAGAAAGAGACAGATGAAATTTTTTGATAACTTTATGCTCCAAAAGGCCAGCGGGAAAAGTTTTTGGGAAAAGAGCCATCAAATCCTCCTTTATATTATTTTGGTAGTTTTTATTAATAATCGACTGTTTTAGTCTGTAAAAAATATAGCTACATACTTGGTCCGTCGATATTTGCGAAAATAAAGGGTAAAAAAAGACTATTTTTGACGTAGTGCCAAAAGAAGAATACTCTTTTGATGAAGATGATGTCATGAGTATCTTTGATTGTCTAATCAAGAGAAATAAACTTCAAATGCCAGAGGCAAAACAACCAGATGAAGTAGGTAAAACTGACCACCCCAAATATTGTGTTTATCACAGATTTATCGGACATCCGACTCGAGCATGCTATGTACTTAAAGGCAAGATGCAGAAGATGGTTAATTCTGGTGCAATTACTCTCCAATAAGATGAAAAGGCTATGACTGCTAATGTCATCTCTTTACGGTTTGGCAATTTTCCTGCTCAACTTGTGTGGGAAGGCGTCATTCCCATCCCGAGAACTACTTTGGAGATTCTTAATCTTCCAACTGCACGAACTGATGGTCTTGTTCCTCTGTCAACTGATAAAGGGGAAATCATGTGGATTTATCCTGATTTAGTGGCTGTTTTGAAGCACCTACTTTAAAGTCTAAGAAAGCAACCAAATATAAGTCATGTCATATGACTTCGTTGGGTTAACATTGTCCTCCACCTTTAAATGCCACTTTTACTTCTGCTGCAGATCCTTCTTCTTTCTCCCCATTTGAGACAACACTGTCAAAGCCAGAAGTCAAATATCAACCAGCTTTCTACCTGTATAGTCCATAGTCTCGTGAACTAATAACAAAGATGGAATATGATCTACAAAAGGCTCCCGGCTTGAATCATTGAAAATGATCTTTTGTACCTCTTTCTCTATATCTTTCATATAACCAATCTTGGGTTGGTTTGGGTTACTGGACGAATTCTTTATCTTGTCAAAAGAAACCTTCCAGAAGCAAGATCCAGGCAAAAAGTTGTAATATGGTGTCCTTCGAACTTGCATCCGAAGAAGAGGCCTTAACTGGTACCAGATCTGGAAGAATTTACCTGAGAGACTATTCAGAAGGCCAAGAAAACCCTGCTCTAGCTCCAGAGGCTCCTCCAGCATCATCTTCTCCTGCTGTCAATGTTCCATCTGTTTTATCACCTCCAGTGGAACCAACTCCTCCCAAACCAACGACCGCTGACAAAGAAAAGTAGCCTATCTGCTTTGACAAAGTATTGAAGAAGACTCCAGTTTTAGGACTCGAGAAGCCGTATAACTTTGATATACTGGCTCAAGTGGCTAATACCCTGACAAGGTTATCAATTTTTGAACTACTGCGTCTCTCAAAAGGAACTCGAGCGACATTGAGTGAAGCCTTGATGCAAGCTGATACTTGTCTAGCACTCCTCAAGAAGCAAGAGAAGGAGCCTGTAACTTGCTTTCATTGTCATTGTGTGATAGAGCTAATGCCTAACATCACCTTTACACAAGATGATATGTTGTTGGAAGATAACCGTCATGACCGACCCCTCTACTTCACAGGATATGTCGATACTATGAAGGTTGATCGCATCTTGATCGAAACTGGGTCTGCGCTCAGCATCTTGCCAAAGACTTTACTAGATGCATTAAAGGTTCTCGTACATAATCTTTCAACAACCATCACGACAATCTTAGGATTTAATTCTGGAAGAAGTGAACCTTTGGGAAAGATTCGCCTGAAAGTTCAAATAGGCAATCTTCGTACAAAGGTTACTTTCTATTTGATCGATAATCATGGCTCTTATAATGCCTTGCTGGAAAGACCCTTTCTGCATAAGCATAATATTGTATCATCCACTCTATGTAATGTCCCGCTCCGTACGGTGCATTACGCTGAGGCGTTGACTCAAAGAGTCACGTTGACCGAATAAAATATATCAATACGAATCGATACGAGAGTTACGCTGTCCCAAGGAATGCATCGAAATAAGTTGATGTGAAGAGTTGCATCGTCCCAAAGAAATGCATCGAGTTGAATCGATACGAAGCGCTATATTGCCCCGAAGGATAAGTGCGTTGAGACGGCTCGAAGATTCTAAGAAATCGAATCATCTAAGGTGCAAGTCCGAATCGATGCAAGTATTGACTTTAGTTGGTTTCATGAGTAGGCTATCCATTCACGCTGAAATACTAGAGGTCAATATTTTGCGTCATTCACGACGGGTCCGCAAAACCAAAATCACCGCCTCGTAACGGGCTGGAACTTGGGCACGATAGGCCGAAATCGATCGAGTAGTTCAATAAAATAAGAAGTATCCGAATGGCTAAGTCAGGAGAGTTGGCCATGCAACAAAGTTACAAAATCGAGTCGCATCGGCTCGGCAAACGACAAGGCGTATCGGCTGAAGGTGGGAGGATTGACTCTTCTTTTTACTCCTTCATGCCTAAGTAAGAATGTAATATTGTATGCTAAGTTAACCTGTCGACGTCACGGGCGTGGTCCGATCAGACGATAAATCATAGTGTGTCGAACACTAGTTAGAACAATTAAAATAAAACGTGCATCAAATGCACGAGTCACTGTAGAACATAGGATATCGCAAAGGCGAGCGCCTCGGTGCGCAAGCCACAAGAACGTGGGATAACTGTAATCGGCGAGTGCTTTAGTGCACGAGCCATTCCGTGCCTTCGTGCATGAGTTAGAAAGGCTAGCACATTGAAAGACAATAGGCGAGCGCCCTAGCGTACAAGCCACGAACATTGAACACTAAGGCATAGACACATAGAAATACGGCTTCGGTGCATGTACCAAGTGCACGACGCAAGGAAAAAGATGATAAATGTGTCAAAACGTGCCTACGTACATGAGATCATAAAAGATGGCTTCATTACGAAAGAATACAGTTGTGGCATGAACGTGGTAGAACTGTCGGATATGACATGATGCCTCGAAAGGTGTTCAGGACTTTCGGGTCGTTCGGTTGACGAATATTTGAGTTGATGCATGATGCCATTGAACATTGAAACGAAGTATGAAATGTAAGAACATAGAAAGTTAATGGAAGAAATACGAGATGATAAAGTCTGAATCTCGGACTCAAGATTATGTTTGGTTGTTTGATAAAGTCTGAGTCTCGGGCTCAAGACTAGGTTTGGTTGTTTAAAAATAGGGCGTTGCATGGTCGAATGGACTTGAGATAATTATGATAATATTCCGTGCACAGAATATTCCCTCCGAACGGGCTGCGCCGGGGCACCGGGACCGTTCGACCTAGGAGGGATATAATCTTTGATAGGCGCACATCCGTAAGACGATTAGCAACCGCTTAGCGAGATGTGAAAAGCCACAAATGATGGTATGCAGCGGTATGTTTCGGATGTTTGGGATAGCAACCCAACCCGTGAAAAGTCGGGCTACCCAAATTCGAGAAAGAAAAGAAAGAGAGAAAGAAATGAAAGAAAGAAAAAAAACGTCTTTAGTCCATTTTGGCATGGATACGCCAACGACCCTTTTCATATAGTTAAGAAACGATAGGTTAAAAGTGCAGGCACGGATGTGTCCTGCACATAGATCCTATATAGAGAGCACTTATAACATGACAGAGAAGGAATGTGAGCGTATTCACCTTACGTCGGTACAAGGGCGAGTGCGTCGACTTGGTAAGAATTCACGTCACGAAACAAACACGAGATTGCTTGCCTGCTTGCCTATTCAATTCGAATAACATGCTTGCCATGATAACATGCTTTATCACTTTCAAATATGCCATGAAATTGACCCTAAGGAGAATATAGCAAGATCATAAGCTAAGTTGCATGATTCAACATAAATACTAAAATGTTGGTTTAGAAGGAAGGTCTTTTTGTCAGTACATACGAGGACGAACGTACTGATCCGCCACCAGCTTTCATGCAGGGTGCAGGAAATGGATGGCTCACAGCGAAGCTTCGCTTGAACGCATTGAGGCTTGGAATGCCGAAGCGTATTGAAGCGTGCGATCGCATTGATGCTCGGACTTACAACGTGATTGATGCGGACGAGATATAGAAGGCATGATGTATGGAACGGTAAAATCCTTTGTGGGCAAGAGAGAACCTGATTGTTGTAGCCAACCTGGCAAATTTAGTTGGGCTATTGAAAGCCTTTGTAATCTCAGTTTGAATATCAATAAAGAGAATTGTTTCGTATATTCTGTTTTCCTTTCGATGTTAATATCAACTCAAAGATAACCATTTGAGAACTTATCATCTTGCCTTGCACGAGCGCAACTCTAGCTCGTGCGGCATCATGCCCCCTGCGAGGACGATGATTCATGTTATTTCGGGTCGGGGCGTGACAAATTGGTATCAGAGCTCTATGCTCAATTTTCTCAGGATGTTTGCTTTGTTTCAATTCTAAAGAGTTGCCCACCACCAATCGAAATCACTCTTGACTCTACTCGATGCCATACTGGATGTTCCATACAATAATTCTAATACAAAGTCGGGTAACGTTGCTGCAATTACTTCGAATTTACTTGATGTTGCAGAGAAAAGTCGTAAAACGTTTTGTTGCATTGAATGCAAGGAGCCGCGAAATGTTAGTTGTTGCAAGTGCAACAAATTGCGAAATAAGATTTGAGATGTTGTTGTTGCAATGTAACATGTTGAATGAGAAATGAAATGATGCACAAGGTGCAATGGGTTGTGAATATTGGTTGCACCAATGCGAAAACGTAAATAATGCGCTGCAGGAAGTGCAACGAGTTGATTGTTAATGTGTGTTGCAATGAAAGTGATAAGTCAATATCGAATGTGTTGAACGGATTTGAGCATTGACTTTGAATGTCTGGAGTAAATCGTTGCACGAGGTGCAATGAATGTCGAGAATAATTCGTTGCACGATGTGCAACATGTGTCGGAAGTAAATTCTTGCACGTTGTGCAACACATATCAAAGTAATCGTTGCACGAAGTGCAATGGAGATTGGAAATAAATTGTTGCACGAGATGCAATGGAATGACCTGAAATCATAAATCGATAGAATGAATCATTCAGTTGCACACCGAACTTGTGTTGGCAAATGGAAACATTGGCCGAGTTGTGTCGGATTTGATTTAATCAAAGTTACGGTTGTGATCAAGCACGATCACTACAAAAATCGTGAGTCGAAAGAGATTGTTGGTTCATATTTAGTATAATACGAAAGAAATGACTTGATTTCCGAGTGGTATATGTCATACCACGTATGCGATGAATGACTCGATTTTGAGTGGTATATGATATACCACTTGTGTGATGAATTGCATTGACGCATTGTGAGAATTGCGGAAGGTTTGTCCGCAACAGACGGAAGAGTACCGAGACTCGATTAAAAATTTGTACGACGGTATGTTGATGCAAGCGTTCTTCGAAAATTGGTTGGGATGATAAGGCAAGACTCGTATCAATGAATGATATGTCGGACAGAAATTATAAGTCGGTCGGACGACCGAGACTAGCGGAACGATTATGCCTTAAAGCAATAATTGGATCGACGAGAAAGGAAAACTCGAACTTACAAATGAGTCGCACGACTTGCAATCTCGATAGAAATATTGGGCAAGGCGAATCGAATCGCACGACTTGCGATCTCGATAGAAATATTGGGCATGGCGAATTATAATCGGATCGCACGAGGTACGACTTCAGTGAAGAGTTGGGTAATGCGGGTAAACAGTGCCTAAGAGATAGTTGGTTACGTTACGGTGAAACTCATTTGAGTACGACTGAAACACGCAAAGACTTAGAGGGTGTGATCATATAACTCGAGGGTTCGATGTTGGATAATCGGTAACTCGGTTACGCGATCAAAGTATAACGGAATGCAACGAATCGAGAAATGATTCAAGACGTACGGAAATATTTGTGGAAAACTTAGACGTATGCAATGCAAGTTGTCGACGTTGAAACAGAATCAAAGTCGACACTACGCTATCGAAATTGATACGACGTATCGAGATCGATACGTAAGGAAACGTAATCACGATATGAGAATACAAAATGGAGTGTGCCTCGCGCTATCAAAAATTTTGTAAATAACAATACGAGAATGAATGAACTAGTTGATCATGAACTTTGTGATTGATCAAGACGAGACTATATGTCATCGGCGATTGTTCGATGCATATAGCATCTCGTGTGTCGACTACAAATAAGATAAACTCGAACTCGATACGAGTAGATGTTTCGTAAATTACAAAATCATCGACGGTAGTGCATGACTTTACTCGGAGGATAGTTGTACATTAGTTGTGCCAATAGAAATGGTTTTATCCGAAATTGGGTAGTCATATAGAAATCGTCGGAACATGATTTGGCTCCGAAGTAAGATATAGCATGGTTCATAGTAAACTGTCCTTCGTTAATGATCCACAATTATCGAGCATAGCTTCGGGGCAGCTGACCCTAGAAAACTTGACCACCAAATCAAATTGAATGTTGTAGACCCATAAGATGACCCATGAGATATCGTATATGAAATTGCATCGATAACAAATATAATGTGGTACATGTTGACGATAAGTCTAGGCGATCGATAATTGTTGAAACAGCTTTCAATTGAGAATGATATAGTTAGATTTTGAGTATCCGTCGGATGAATGCTTGAATGGTTATGTTAGTCGATGATCGAACTATAAATTCACCAACGAACTTGGTGATTCGGATAGGCGATTGCGAGAATCGTGCTATGCACGAGAGAGTTTGATAAGAGAATGACTTACGAGTTATGTCGTTAGATTTGGATTCACCTTGCAATTGAGCTTGCGTGAATCGAAATTATGTTCGATGTTGCGAGACGGATAAGTTGGGAATTTGGCTAGTGAATTCCTACTCATTAGGAATCGAACGTAAGATGCATCGTAGAGACTTTGAGCCAAAGCGATTGTGGTCTTAGTGCAATGTCAATTTAGAGTTGCGTCGGAAGAATTTAAGCACGATGTCTGGTAAGTCGCCTAGCGGATGTAGTCCTGAATGTTGATACTTTTGCAAGTCAACAAAAGAAAATCATGTCGAGATAAGATATGAAGTGAAACTTCAGAAATAAGATGGGTAGTGATGTCGAGCCCAAGGCGTTGTGGAGACTCATTGTGATCGGATGAGCGATGACTTGATGCGATGCATAGAATTTATAGTCCCGATGAAACTTACGAAGTGAGAAATACGATTTTGAATCGCATCGTGTGCCTTGACTTTTGTTGGATGATCGAGTGTGTATCAATATGCATATGCAATAGAATTACGATAACAAGCACTATAGCCCAAGTCCAATCGAGAGTATGAGATGGCAAACATAGGATTGAAATTACCTGTTAGCTTGGTTCTAATTTGCTACCACTGGACTTGGTCGAAATACATATATCTTTGCGATGCCTTGAATATAGGTACGGATCCAAATCGAGTTGTATACAAATTAAAATTGAGCTGCAGGAAAGACTTTGAAATGTTAATGAAAAGCTTGCAAGATAGTGTGAAACTGAGCAACATTGGTGGGACGAGATCGTGAAACGATCTATAAAATACTTAATTGGAGTGTTTGTTTTGGTTCGAGGATGAACCTTGTTTTGAGTGGTATATTCTGTAATGCCCCACTCTGTATGGCATATTACGCTGAGATGTTGACTCAAAGAGTCACATTGACCAATGAAATGTATCGATGCGAATCGATACTGTAGGGTGTGAAAAATTCTGACACGCTGACATAAGACCAAGTCAGCCAAACACCATATGCTCAGCCAAAGGCCATACGCTCAGTACAAAAGTCATACGCTCAGTGAATATTTTATTATTTCTCGACTGACAGCACAGCATACGCTCAATGGGGGATGAATATGACACTTCGTCTTTCGTGCAAAGACAGCTGTCTTAGGAGAATTAACCGTCGTATGGATTTTCGAGAGTTGATTTTGTCTTTTACGAGGACAGCTCATCAGCCATCATGAATGCACAGCCATCATTACTGTCATTTCTGACAGTCTATCAGCCGTCATATCCGCAATACGACGCTCGAGAGATATTTATCAGTTATTGGAAGATATGGCATATTCGAGAAGATTGAGGACAGCTACGTGTCTACTTCCCCAGTCATACGACTCCTCATCAAGGCAGCGTATGTACTCTATACGACTCCTTGTCACCCAAGTGAGCGTATAGACTCCATATGACTCCTTGCTATCCAAGTCAGCGTATGTAAGACATACGTCTCCAAAAGGCAGCGTACGGACTCCATACGACTCCTCTTCAACAGGACAGCGTATAGTCATACTTCTCCAAAAGACAGCGTATCAAAGCAAATGTATTCAGAATGACTTCAAATGTACAGTTAACACACGTTCTCACATGTTCTGTACTCGGTTACCCACTCATTCAGAAGTTATGCAACGTGGCATTCATGCCATCAATCTCTCCTGGATATACTCCACTACTCTTAACCGCACTCCAACCTGTCTCCACCAAAATTTGCCACGTGTCCCTGCAGTTATGCACACGTCAAGTAACTGACTGAGCGTATGCCCAGAGCAGTTATCCAGAACTCTATAAAAGAGAGTTTCTCCCCCTTCAATAGGCACCACATTCAATTCAGAGAGAACAGAGAGATTGCCCAGTTGCTATCCAAGTTCTTCGAGGTCCGAGCCTTCTTCATCGCATCGTCCAAAGGATAAAGTGATCGTCTTCTAGATCAGATTCTTACAGTTGTAATTGTCTCAGAAACACAATAAATAAACAGAATTTATTTATGGAAAACAAATTGGCGACTCTGCTGGGAAAAGTTGTCTCCTATAACGAGACAGCAATAACTCAATGCGATACTTCGACGATCGGCTCGACGAAGAAGATAATGGTCGTACAATTCGACCAATCTGCTTACGAAGAAATGCTCAAGGCAAAGGAGGGCCGAACTGCTTCCTCCGCTTCTCTCTCTGCCAAGAAGAAGAGACGTTCTATCTATATCCCTAAGTCTTCTCCGGCGGCCCGAGACGCTTCTGTCACTTCCTACGCTAACAAGAACACGTCTCCAACCTCAGCGAAGCACGCCTCGGCTTCTCTGAATACGACAACAGTGGCTTCTCCTAGTCACGCTGACAAAATGGGTTCTGTAGCCAAATCAGCGTGTCCAAGAAAAGCCATCTCTGGACATGTCAAAGTCTCTTCTTCTTCTACTCCTACGACAGCAGTCGGCTCTTTAGCCATTAATGACTCTGTGCGTATGGCAGTCATTGACCAACCATATGCTAGCCTAAATGACTCTTTAGTCAGCAAGGCAACAAATGATAAGAATTCTCTGAAGTCAGCGTATGCCAACCAATACAGTCTTTTGACTGTCTGTCAAGGCCAGGCTGGGGGTTCTCTTCCACAGAATACACAAATGATTCCCCCACAGCTTACACATCTTGTGCCAACCAAGGAGAACGACTCTTTAGTCAACTCCTCTACTCCTAAGGTTTTTACCTCTGGGGTTAATTTGACTAGTACTCTTACTAGATCAAACATAGGAAAATGCCTTTTGGCTACTTCCTCTAAAGATGGATTATTACCAACTCCCAGTCGGAATAATGTTCATCTTCCTTCTCTCAAAATTTCCCAATTCGAGAAAGGCAAATTGCAAGTATCCAGGACTGATACCAAAGTTGTACCTCCTATGGACCTTCGTAACAAGCTTAACCGGAATCGTCTCGGTTCTACTTCCGGCATAAAGAAGCCTTATCAAACTGGGATAAGTATAATGGACCCTGATGCACAATATCCTAAGAACTATATCGCTCAGATCAATCGGTCTTTATACATTCAAGAACCAAAAAGACAGAAGAATAAAAGACAAGTTTCTACACAGAGACTATCTTCAAACACTTTCCAGTCCGTTTCCGCAGATCTCCGGGAACATCTGCAAAACAAGCGGAGAATCAACACTCCATCTGTCTTTGACATTGCTCATATTCGTCATGAAGAGCATTGTTGTAACTTCCAACCTCGGGTCGTGATCCAGTGTTGTTGTTCACCGAAAAGACGATCTGTCTTCGAACGGATTCAACATGAACCAATACTGGACGAGGACGAACCTCTTTATGCTTCCGTCAACATGACCTCCAGAAATACTGGGGGTAGAATACGATCTGATTCTATGTCAGATTCTGAAGACGGTGTTTACCTCGGCACCAGATCCAGAACCAGAGCTTCAACCAAGGTCTCTTCTTCTTCTCATCCAGGTGATAATCCTAAGACCACGGAGGACTTCCTAGGAGAGTCCAACTTCCCAGTATTAACTCCCATGAATAGCCCTGGGAAAGATGCTGACTCTCATAGCGACGATTCGAAACAGACTGTTTCATCATCGATACCTCGAATGATTACCACTTATATGGTAGATGGCAATCATGAACCTTCGACTAGCACTGAGGCTCATGAAGAAAGGATTTCTTCCTTGGAACAACAGTTACGAGCCATAGCGGATACATTGACTGCTATGCATACTCTTATACAAGCTCAGCAACAAACTCAGCAAGTTCAACAAACAGTACCACCAGTGGTATTAAATACTCATGTTGCCCCAAACCTGGAACCTTCTACTATTCCGGGGGTACAGTCTAATATTCATGTACATCCCACTCTAAGTCAGTCCGGAGCTGGGGGTGGTACATATACTGCAGTCCCTCCTCCCAATTATGCCCAACAAGCAACGACACTGCAATCTTCCGGAGCGGTCACTGAAGAGTTGAAGAATCTTCGGTCTCAATTCGAAGCGTTCAAGCAAAAGGACGGCTTACAAAGATTAGATATCAAGCAGCCTTACCCCATACAATAGAAAGATGTATCGTATCCCCCAAAATACAAGCCTCCGACCATCTCTTTCTTTGATGGGACCACCTCCCCAAGTTAGTTCATCAATCACTTTGAGGTAATGACTGATCAGTTACAACCGAGCGATGTCCTCGTCACTAGGGTATTCGTTGGTTATCTTAAAGGAACCGCTTATGAATGGTATCGAAGTCTCCCTGATGGGTGCATTACTTCGTTTGTCGGGTTCAAACAGATGTTTCTAGAACGATTCTATGAAGGCATCAACGACATGACTATGTTGGCCCTTATAAGAATCAAACAGAAAAATAATGAAAGCACTGAGAGCTTCATTAAAAGATTCAGAAGAGAAGCACTAAAAATGCCTCTCGGAACTCCCGATGCCGTCACTACCGACACTTGCAAGTCGAACCTCTTACCAATCATCAGCATGTGGACAGGATCCACTCAGTTCCAAGATTGGCCTTCCTTCATCGTCAGTGCCAAAGCTGCCGAAGTCAGTACTGAGACTTTCAAAGGTCTGAGGGTACACATGACTCCCAAAGAATCAAGTCAAAGTACTCGCAATAGTACCTGACCCAACAATCACAAAGGAAAAGAGACTATCGAAGTCAATCTCCAGAGCAACAATCAAGAGGTAATGTCTGCCCAAGCTACCCCAGCTCCAACAAATCAACAGCAGAGACCTCCTCGACCGAAGGAAGAATACTCTTTCGACGACGATGATGTTCAGGGCATCTTCGAATGTTTACTTAAAGGTAACAAAATACAACTGCCAGATATCAAAAAGCCTGATGAAGCCAACAAGACGGATCATCCAAAATACTGTCCATATCACAGAATGCTGTGTCATACAACCGGTCTTGCTTCGTATTAAAAGGAAAGATCCAAGAAATGATCAAATCAGGAGCTGTGACACTAACACCTAAAGACAAGACAGTCACAACAAATGTGATTTCGATGCAGTTCGGTGACTTCCCTCCGTTATTGGTAGAAAGTGGGATTGTCCCTATCCCCAAAGCAACCCTTGAAGTTGTGAATATTCTACCAGCCCAGAATGAAGGACTTGTTCCCGTCACCACTAAAAAGGGAGAGATTATGTGGATCCACCCCGATTTAGTGACGGAGTTCGAGACGTCTTCCTCTTCTCCTCGGAAGGCTCCTCTGTCTAAAAAGAAATCTGGGAAGACTAAGTCATGCCATATGACTTCTAGCATCACACCCAATCTTTCTCTAACCTCTACTTTCATCTTAGCAGGAAAGTCACCCCCTATGGAGGTAAAAACTGTACCTCGATCTGAAGACAGATACAAACCTGCGTTTCATCTATATAGTTCACAATCTCGTGAATTAATGGCGAAGATGGGTTATGATCTAGCCACTGCTCCTAGTTTAAGCTCCGGCAAAGGACTCCGAGCACCTCTAGCCCTCACTTTGAGACATAATCAATCCCGTGTTAGCCTCGGTTTCTGGACTGAAGCTCTTATCAAGCACCAAAAAACCAAGAACAAGATGAAGGATTGCAACATGGTTTCGGTAGACCCTGAACATGAGCCTGAAGTTGAAGCTCTAGTCGGAACCCGGTCAGGAAAACATATCTGAAAAATTACGCTGAAGCTTCTGAGGAAACTCCTGATGTCCCTCCTGTTGCAGCTCCAGCACCCATCTCTAACGAAGGACCTTCAAATGCCCCTACTGAGACGTTTCCCTATAAACCAACAGCAGCCGACAAAGAGAAACAACCTGCCCGCTTCGACAAGCCAATCAAGAAGTCTCTTTCTCCTGGATTGCAGAAGCCATATAATTTTGACATTCTGGCTCAACTTGCTAACACTTCAGCCAGGTTGTCCATCTTCAAACTTTTACGTTTGTCCAAGGAAACTCGGGAAACGTTAAGTGAAGCTCTACTGCAAGCAGACTCTTGCCTGACTCATCTGAAGAAGCCGAAAGCAGAGCCGATGACTTGCCTATATTGCAACAGTGTCTTGGAAATTATTCTGAACATCACTTTTACCCAAGACTATATGCTTCTAGAGGACAATCGTCATGATCGCCCTCTCTACTTCACTTGGTACATTGACACGATGAAGGTCGACCGTATTCTAATTGATCCAGGATCAGCTCTAAGTATTATGCCTAAGAGTCTCTTGGATGCCTTACGGATTCCAATTCATCGTCTAGTCAAGACAGTCACTACCGTTTTAGGGTTCAATCAAGGCAAGAGCGAACCTCTGGGGAAAATTCACCTAAAAATACAAATAGGCAATTTTTGGACGAGTGTCACATTCTATGTGATCGAGTTAGTTGGATCTTACAACCTGCTCGTGGAAAGACCTTTCCTCCATGAACACAATATCGTCCCCTCCACTCTTCACCAGTCCTTCAAATACATTGATGAAAAGGGAGAAGTTCAAAAAGAAGTCGCGGACATTAATCCTTTTAGAGGAGTCGAAGCTTACTACAGTGACTCTCGCATGTACAAAGATGAGTATTCAAAAGTCTTACAAGCTATGGATGATGATGAGACATCAAAAGTTGACACCTTTGTTATTCCTGTAAAAGGGCGTATCACTCATCCGCGGTCTACTAAATCATCTGAAGAAAGCCCACTGATAATTCCTGTCAGTGGACGTACCACTTCATTGCCTTCCTAAGCTCCGCAAAGTTCGCTGATAATCCCTGTCAGTGGACACACCACTCTCCCACCATCTTCTCAGGCTAGACCAGATACTCTAGTCATTTCAGTCAATGGACGCACTACCTATCCACGATCCTCTTCAAGGGAGCTCACCTTTTCTGAGCCTTTTGTTATCGACCTTAATCGAAATAAAACTTCTGCTCGCTCTTCTTCTCCCCCTTTAGTCATTAATTTGACTAAATCTGCTAAGGCTCAGCCTTCTTCTGTAAATACAGCATGTGATATTAATAAAGCATCTCCTTTACAGTATATTGATGTTTGTAATCATGTACAAAGTTATTTACATTTTCCAGATAGCTTAGAGCCACTAACTATAGGAGTTGTTCAAACTCTTCATACAGAAGTATCATTAGAGTCTGTAAAAAATTCATACTTCTTTATTCCTATTAGAAAGTCAGGAGAAGCTCTAATATTCTTCTACAAGGGGCCCCAGAATCCTCCTAATCTGGAAGACGACGACAAAAATGATGATACCGGAAGGTTACAACTACGTCGCTACAGTCAGCAGTCCAAAAACATCATCAAGAACATGGGCTATGACTTCAGAACCGGCCTCAATAGTAGAAAAGGAAGAAGAATGCCTGTTCGAATTCCTCCCTTAAAATACGGAAGGACAAAATGCAGATTGGGTTACATTACTCCTACCCCCTTCATCAACACAGTTTATGAGGATCCAGAATCCAACGGAGACGAACGATCTGATTCTTCCGATTCCTTCTCTTGGGATTCCGACACATGTATTGGCAATTTTCATCGTTCTACTCTATCCGCCAATATGGTCTCCGCCGACGGTCCGCAAGTAAATGATGAAGATGAAGATGATTTTGAAATATCACCCGAATCGGAACAATGGGCTCAAAGATTAGACAACCAACGGGAATTCAGCTTCGAGCAAAGAGAACCTCCCACTAAAGATAAATTGATCCAAATTGATGTTGGTGAGGAGGGATCCCCCAAGCCAATATTCATCAGCAAAAGTCTTTCAGAAACAGATAAGCAAGACATGATCAAGCTTATTCATGATTACATCGATGTCTTCGCCTGGAGCTATGAGGATATGCCAGGACTAGATCCGAAGATCGCAACACACAAACTTAATATCATACCGAATGCTAAACCGGTCAAACAACAACAGCGACGATTTCGTCCAAACATTATGGATGAAATTTAAGCTAAAGTCAACAAACTTATGGCTTCCGAATTTATTCGAGAGGAACAACATCCTGAGTGGGTGGCTAACATTGTTCTTGTCCTCAAAAAGACCAGCAAGATCCGAGTCTGTGTAGAATTTCGCGATCTCAATGCGGCTTGTCCTAAGGACGAGTTCCCTCTTCCAATCACCGACGTCATGATCGATAACACGTGTGGTTTCGAACGAATGTCATTTATGGATGGGTATTCGGGGTACAACCAAATCAAAATGTTTCCAGACGACGAGAGACATACTTCCTTCAGAACGCCGATCGGTACATACTGTTACACAGTGATGCCGTTTGGTCTAAAAAATACAGGAGCAACGTATCAGCGAGCAATGAGCACTATATTCTGCGAACATCTCTGAAAAACAGTCGAATGCTACGTTGATGATATTGCAGTCAAGAGTCGACAAAAGAAGGATCATATCCAAGATTTGAAGACTATCTTTGATTTAATGCGTCAGCATCAACTTAAGATGAACCCTACTAAGTCCTTCCTGGGCGTCTCTAGTAGTAAATTTCTTAGCTCCGTCATTACCGCTAAAGGTATACACGTGGATCCCGAGAAGATCAAAGCCATCCAAGAGATGCGTCCTCCACGCACCTTAAAAGAGCTACGAGGATTTCAAGGAAGAATTGCTTACATCAGGAGATTCATCTCTAACTTATCAGGACGCTATAGACCGTTCAACAAACTTCTGAAGAAAGGTATATCCTTCGTCTGGAACGAAATTTCAAAAAGCATTTGACGACATCAAAGAGTATCTCATGAACCCTCCGGTTTTAGTACCTCCCATATCGGGAATACCATTCCTTCTATATGTTCGAGCCATAGAATATTCTTTCGGTGCATTGCTCGCCCAGAAAAACAAAGATGGCCATGAACAGGCTATTTATTACCTCAGTCACACAATGACAGGTGCTAAACCGCGTTATTCTCCAATTGAGAAAGAATGCCTAGCATTAATGTTTGCCGTTCAGAAGATGCGACATTACATCATCGGCCAAACAATTTATGTCATTTCCAGAGTAAATCCCATCAGGGTTATGATGAAGAAACCCGGTATTCTCAACTCCAGACTGGCTAATTGGGGAATCTTGTTAGCTCAATATGACATGCATTATATTCCTCAAAAGTCAGTTAAGGGACAGGCTCTTGCTGATTTTTTGGCAGCTCATGCAGTTCCAGAGGATTCTAAATTATACGATGAGATTCCAGATGAAGTTCTGGATTCAAATCAGGTTTCTGAAGAAACTCCTTCCTGGCGTCTATTCTTTGATGGAGCGTCTAGAATGGGTCCCAATGGCGATATTGTCGCCGGAGTCGGGATTGTTCTCGTATTCCCGGAAGGGCTGACTATTCAGAGGGCTTATTCTCTGGATCAATCGTGTTCAAACAATGTAGCCGAATACAATGCGTTGCTCATCGGTCTTCAACTTGCTAAACATCTGGATATTCAGTATTTAGAAGTTTATGGAGACTCCAAACTTATCGTCAATCAAATTAGAGGTACATATAAAGTCCGTCATCAGGATTTGATACCTTATCATCGAGTAGCACTCTCTATGGCCTCTTCCTTTAAAGGTTTTTTTATTGAACACGTTCGGCGAGCCTGTAATACAGAAGCCGATGCTTTGGCTAATCTTGCCGCTGTGCTAGCCATACCTGTCAGACGTCAACAATTGATAGTGGTTTATAACCGGGAGCTATTCTACGTCGAGAATAATTTAGCTTTGGGTTTTTCCCATGACCCAGACGAAAATTCTCTCAACCCTGATGAATTTGATTCCTCCAACCTTAGTACCGGATTAGGGTTTGACAGAGCATCCTCGTCTTCTTCCGATTCTACTATGGAATACGTCTTTTCCAATAAAACAGAAGCCATGACCGAAGACTGGAGACGTCCATTTCTAGACTTTGTATTGTATGACATACTTTCCGATAATCCGAGCGAAGCAGCGTCTATCGGCGTCGATCTCTCAGATTCTATTATAGTCATACGACAAAGACACTATATCGTCGGGCCTACGACGGTCTTCTACTCCAATGCATCGTTGGTGAGGAAGCACAACGGATTATCCGTGAATCACATGATGGTATCTGCGGAGCCCATCAACCAGGTCCTAAACTTCAAGATCGCATCCGACGTATAGGTTATTATTGGCCCACGATGGTGGCCGACGCCATTCAATATGCCCGAAAATGTAAAGCATGTCAAATTCATACAGACTTTATCCATCAACCGTCAGAGTTCTTACATCCGACAGTGGCATCATGGCCCTTCGAGGCCTGGGGCATGGACATCATTGGTCCCATCAACCCACCATCATCAAAAGGACATCGGTTTATTCTAGCAATAACCGACTACTTTTCCAAATGGGCTGAAGTAATCCCGCTATCCGAAGTCAAAACTTCCAACGTCATCAACTTCGTCAAGCATCATGTCATCTATCGATTTGGTGTTCCTCGGCGTATTATCCATGATAATAGACCACAGTTCGTCAGTCAGAAATTTACTCGATTCTGCGACGACCATCGAATCAATAACCTAGCTTCTACAGCATATAATCCAGCAGCTAATGGATTGGCAGAAGCTTTCAATAAAACCATCATCAAACTCCTGAAAAAGTTCGTTTCTTCTAACAAACGCAACTGGAGTGAGAAGCTTGGTGAATGTTTATGGGCCTACCGCACCACAGTTCGCAATGCGACCGGTTGTACGCCTTTCTCTTTGGTATACGGGTGCGAAGCTGTCCTTCCCCTCGAGATCCAGATTCCTTCTCTGAGAATCGCAATCTCCAATGAACTTACAACGGAGAACAATGATCATCTTCGACTTCAAGAGCTAGAAGCTCTAGACGAAAAGCGATTGTACGCTCAACAAAATATCGAGCTGTATCAGGCCCGAATTTCAAAAGCTTTTAACCGGAAGGTGAAAGTCAGAGCATATCGGAAAGGAGAACTTGTTCTTACCGTCAGACGTCCGATGACTATGACACATATGAGCAAAGGCAAGTTCGATGCAAAATGGGAAGGCCCATTCGTCGTAAACAAAGTCTTCTCTAACGGAGCATATCAGCTTATCTCTATGGATGGTAAAGTCACGATGATGCCTATCAACGACAAATTCTTAAAGAAATATTATGTATAAATCTCGTTAATATATGATATTTTCATCTGCTGCGATTATTCCCCAGCAAATATAAAATCAGAGTTTATTCTTCCCCACAAAAGTCGTCTCGATATCGTTATCTCCAGTGGAAATTGATATTCTTCCACATATCATCTTCCCAGAGAATTTGATATTATGTCTTATTAGATCCCCAGTGGATTTAATAAAGATCTCATATAGAAAATCACGTCCATATTACCTCTGAATTTTCTACCTCAATATCATATTTTCTATTCTATGAAAATGATATCTAGTCTTTTGATTTCCGATTCCAAAGATCATGGAAAATTGAGTTCAAAGATATCTTTATATCTGAATTTTGTTTTCTCTAATCAGTATTAAACTAAAATTTTTGGTTTAATATCATCTGATGGAATTACAAAATTCATTTGTATATTCTATTCTATTGAAATATGTCATGTATTATTTACCTCTAAACATGTTTTCTACAAAAATATCATACACAAAATCGAACTCAGGTCAAAGTGCTCATTTCTTCAGTCAAAATCAAAATACTGATTACAAGTACACTATTCAAAACATAAGAAGTGTGAAAAATCTATTGAATAGAAGGAGTAATTATCTCCTGAATACGAGCAAGTACACTATTCATCTTCTCTTCATGAACTTTACGAATTCGCTCTGTTGCTTCAATTGCATCCATCTGTTGGTCAAAATTAATGATAACAGAACTACGACGATTAGTTTCTTCTATCTGCTCAGCTTGTATATGTTCCCGCTCTTGCTGTAGAACTTGATAGTGGGTGGCTTCAGCTATACGAGTACCAATAACATCAGATTGCTCTTTTTTTACGGATGCAATGCGCTCCTGGAGACGAGCTAATTCTTTCTTTAGTTTCTGGAGTTCTTCAGCTCTAGACATTTCCTCTGTCTCCAGACGTTCTATCTTCTGATGAGTTGTTACTATTTCTTCATCCTTCGCCATTAACTTCTCAGATGACAAAGCGAGGAATTCTTTCAAAGCAGCCTACTGGATTTGAGCTTCATGTTCCAGTTGAGCAATCTCAGCCACGATCAAGGATTTAATATCTTCTTTCTTGATTTCCCGGTATTTGTGGATGGTTACTTCCAAATCGTCTAGGAGATGCTCAAAGAAAGTACACTGAGTCTCATAACCAGCCTGTCGTAGAGCTAAAAGCGGGAAATTAATCGCCGTTCGGAGATTGGAAAAAGGTATAGTCTCGTCCTTCATAAATCGCCTGGAGAATGTATCCAGATATGAATAGATAATATCTGAATACATCGCCATGGTCCTTGCTATTCCCGTTTCAAAACCTGGAGTTGCTGCCATTGTGAAGGAAGAAGCTAGAATGGGCTCTATTCTGGAAACAGAAGTATGTGCTTTTGGAGAACTTGGTAAATGTGAGCTTCCCTCACCAACATCAATCCGAACAGATGGAGCATGAGTCGAGCTCATCGCTGGTGTAGTTCCTACAACTTTTGGAATCAAAGAAGCTTGATCAAAATTAAAGACAATAAAGCAAGAAAAGATAAAACTTTGCTGGATAAAATATTACCTGAAGTTGGCTCGTACTCTGTCTCTTTAGGATCGTTCAACCCTACTCGTAGTCTATTCAAAGTGTCTTCTGACACTGGTTTCATTTCACTACTTCCTGCCCCAGAGGTGCTCGAAACATGGGCTTCTATTTCTAGAAGGTTCTCTGGCCCTGGAGTCAACTCTGAATATTGGCCAGCCGTCTTCAGTTTGTCGATGTGAATTTCAGTTGGTGACTCATCTTCAATCTCCATATCCTCATCTTCAAAGGAATGAGACGAAGGTTCATAGCCAACCTGTTCTTCTTCATCCTTGTCGCTCTCCAAAACATCAATCAAAGCTAAATCAGCAGGTGGCTCGAGAATGGTTGCTTCCTTCACTAATTCTCGCGAAACCAGTAAGTCATCAGCTGTTTCAGTTTAAATCTCGGCCTCTACCGTAGGTTGACTGATTACCTGCGTATCATCGGCCGTCGGCGGAATCATCTCCGTGTCAGCAGGTACAGATGGTTCAGCATGCTCATCCACTACCATGGAAGGATCCTCGGCAGCCGGTGTTGTTCGATCGGTAGATGGCTTAGCTGCCGATTCTTCTATCACATCCTCCGCAGCAGGTTCTGTCTTAGCGTCCTGCGTGGGCTGTGTTTCCGAGGGTGCAGAAGAGGAAATTTAGTAATCTTCTTGGCAGTAGAAGATTCCGTTTCAACTCTTTGCTTAGAAGCAAGGATAGCTTGCTTCTCTCGAGCTAATCGTTCAGCACGATTGGTGGGGCTTTCTGCATCAAGACAAATTACAGATTTAGTCTTTGAAACTACTACCTTTCTTCTTCCTACTCTTTTCACTAGTGGAATGGTAGGATAATCATCTTCGGAGTCACTACCTTCTTCGTCAGCATCTTTGATTTGTCGACTCGAAGCAGAAGAAGTCCCCGGGATAGTAATTCCTACACGACTACGAGCTTCTGCTCGAGTAATTCTTTTCAGAGCGGGCCCGGAAGCACCCTTGCCACGCTTTCTCTTCGGTATACCCTCAGCAGATACGCTCTCCTCGGCACTTCCAAGCGGTACATATAATGGCTGATAAAGTTCATCAGAAAAGAGATTCTCCCTTGAGACTTCTTCATAAACCTCGTCAGTAGCGAAAGGATCCTCTCGTCGTGATAATCTTCCGGCAGAGCTGACTTAGCTAATTTCTTATTAACATGAATGAAGCTCTTGCCCAAGATGCTGAACTTCTCATCAAATATATTCGCAGATACATAGAACATGGCATAAGACACCAACATCTTAGCTCCTCTCCGACGATTCACTGGATCTGGCATTGTAAAGGTAGCTCCGGTGCCTTTGGCAATATAATATATCCAGGCTCTCACACCGTCAATCAATTCGCCTTGGTGACTGAAGCATGTCGTTGCATTCCCTACGTACAACTGATCATAGCCGAATTGTCGAGCAAATCTACTCGGAAGATATGGCTCCAAATAAGTGATGTCGTCATGGCGACAGATCAGGTGGGATGGTCTGATCCTATCACAGCGTGTCAAGACTTATTCCCACTTTGAGTTCAAAGTAATTTCGAACTTTCAAAAATTATAAAGTTCAAAAACTTTGAAGGGGGTCATGTAGGGTGTGAAAAATTCTGACACGCTGACATAAGACCAAGTCAGCCAAACGCCATACGCTCAGCCAAAAGGCCATACGCTCAGTACAAAAGTCATACGCTCAGTGAATATTTTATTATTTCTCGACTGACAGTACAGCATACGCTCAGTGGGGGATGAATCTGACACTTCGTCTTTCGTGCAAAGACAGCTGTCTTAGGAGAATTAACCGTCGTATGGATTTTTGAGAGTTGATTTTGTCTTTTACGAGGACAGCTCATTAGCCATCATAAATGCACAGCCATCATTACTATCATTTCTGACAGTCTATCAGCCGTCATATCCGCAATACGACGCTCGAGAGATATTTGTCAGTTATTGGAAGATATGGCGTATTCGAGAAGATTGAGGACAGCTACGTGTCTACTTCCCCAGTCATACGACTCCTCATCAAGGCAGCGTATGTACTCCATACGACTCCTTGTCACCCAAATGAGCGTATAGACTCCATATGACTTCTTGCTATCCAAGTCAGCGTATGCAAGACATACGTCTCCAAAAGGCAGCGTATGGACTCCAGACGACTCCTCTTCAACAGGACAGCGTATAGTCATACTTCTCCAAAAGACAGCGTATCAAAGCAAATGCATTCAGAATAACTTCAAATGTACAGTCAACACACGTTCTCACGTATCCTGTACTCGGTTACCCACTCATTCAGAAGTTATGCAACGTGGCATTCATGCCATCAATCTCTCTTGGATATACTCCACTACTCTCAACCGCACTCCAACGTATCTCCACCAAAATTTGCCACGCGTCCCTGCAGTTATGCACACGTCAAGTAACTGACTGAGCGTATGCCCAGAGCAGTTATCCAGAACTCTATAAAAGAGAGTTTCTCCACCTTCAACAGGCACCACATTCAATTCAGAGAGAACAGAGAGATTGCCCAGTTGCTGTCCAAGTTCTTCGAGGTCCGAGCCTTCTTCATCGCATCGTCCAAGGGATAAAGTGATCGTCTTCTAGATCAGATTCCTACAGTTGTAATTTTCTCAGAAACGCAATAAATAAACAGAATTTATTTATAGAAAATAGATACAAGAGTTACATTATCCCAAACAATGTATCGAACTAAGTCGATACGAAAAGTTGCATCGTCCCAAAGAAATGCATCGAGTTGAATCGATACGAAGCACTGTATTGCCCGAAAGGATAAGTGCGTTGAGACGGCTCGAAGATTCTAAGAAATTAAATCGACCAAGATGCAAGTTCGAATCGATGCAAGTATTGACTTTAGTTGGTTTCATGTGCAGGCTATCTATTTACGCTGAAATATTAGAGGTCAACATTTTGGCTCTTTCGCGACGGGTCCACAAAACCCAAATCACCGCCTCGTAACTGGCTGGGACTTGGGCACGATAGGCCGAAATCAATCCAGTAGTTCAATAAAACAAGAAGTGTCCGAATGGCTAAGTCAGGAGAGTTGGCCGTGCAACGAAGTTACAAAATTGAGCCGCATCGGCTCGGCAAACGACAAGGCGTATCGGCTCAAGGTGGGAGGATTGATTGTTCTTTTTACTCCTTCATGCCTAAGTAAGAATGTAGTATTGTATGCTAAGTTAACCAATCGACGCCACGGGCGTGGTCCGATCGGAAGATAAACCATAGTGTGTGTCGAACACAAGTTAGAACAATTGAAATGAAACGTGTATCAAATGCACGAGTCGCTATAGAACATGGGATATCGTAAAGGCAAGCGCCTCGGTACGCAAGTCGCAAAAACATGGGATAACTGTATTCGACGTGTGCCTCAGTGCACGAGCCATTTCGTGCCTTCGCGCACGAGTTAGAAAGGCTAGCACATTGAAAGACAATAGGCAAGCGCCCTAGCGTGCAAGCCACGAATATTGAACACTAAGGCATAGAACATGGAAATATGGCTTCGATGCATGCACCAAGTACACGACGCAAGGGAAAAGATGATAAATGTGTCAAAACGTGCCTACATGCACGAGATCATAAAAGATGTCTTCGTTGTAAAAGAATACAGTTGTGGCATGAATGTGGCAGAACTGTCGGATATGATATGATGCCTTGAAATATGTTCGGGACCTTCGGGTCGTTCGGTTGACGAACATTGAGTTAAGGCATGATGCCATTGAATATTGAAACAAAGTATGAAATGTAAGAACATAGAAAGTTAATGGAAGAAATACGAGATAATAAAGTCTGAATCTCGGACTTAAGACTATGTTTGGTTGTTTGATAAAGTCTTAGTCTCGGGCTCAAGACTAGGTTTGGTTGTTTGAAAATAGGGCATTGTGTCACGACCCGGACCGTGATGAGGGGCACGAGCACGTGGTTTCGCCCAGCCTATACCGCAGAATTGGCGGTAGAACGCTGTATAGGTCATCTATAAATACTATAACTAAACAGTATAAAGATACATGTACAGTATATACACTCCGAATAGAGGTGACATAGCAATACAATCTCAATCACAAAGTAAAACTAAGGTAGATAGCATGAAAAGAAAATATGATAGATGAAAGGAGGAAACAGTTCAAGATCCACACAAGTCCAAAGCTATACACAATACCACAGAGTCACAGAAATATAATATAAACTACTACAGTCTGAAAGTACTAGCTGGCTCGCAGACCAGGCAAACCTAACTAAGCTACACTACTCTGGGTGTGCAAAGTCTAGTGGCTCTACTATCAAGCCGCGGTCCAGGTCTACTCCATCTAACCCGTCCCCATAATAGGTCGGGCAATCTGCCTCAGAATCATCTATAATTTATCAACGGTATCCTGTCAGGAAAATAAGCAAGTACAAACACTAACAGCAGTTCCATATGAATTGACAAATTCTATAAGAGATAGTATAATGAAATATAAGACAAAATCAACAGGAAATATATATCAAGATATGAGAACTGGATAGGACGACAATATATATAAATAGGACAACTTGGGAACTATCTGGAAGCCGAGTTACAACCGTTAAACCAAACAAGGACCGGGATTGTAACCCTTCTCCTGAACAGAACTTAGCCTCCTACGATAATAAATATAAAAGGTGCCTTGAATTATTAGTGCGTTATGTGATCGGCTTGGAAAAATATGAACAGACTTTCCATCTGACCGGCTATGAATAAGTGTACAATGAACAAGTGTACAATATAGTAGTAAGGCCACCCACCATAGAAAGTCATGAACAAGTAGGGTAAGGCTTTACCCATCGTGAGGCGAGGGTATAGCTATGAACACGTAACAAATACAAGTGTAAAGAACAAGTAGGGATTTTGATCACACAACCACTAATAACTCTCCATCCCCCGAATAGTATAAAGGATCCGGACGTAACACGTCATGACACGGGATTCAAAAGCAGGTGATCAGCCCACTCCTAAGTCCACGTCTATACAAGTACAAGTTATAAGTCGAGTCTTGTACCAATATACCAAGTAATCTGGGAACAACATCTCATGACAGGATCCGACATATACTAGTCCGTGAACTATCGTATCTGAAAATCAAGTAAGACACTACAACTAAATCGGATATAACAGATATCAAGACAATAAAAACTATCAGTGAATGTACTCGCCTATGGTCCTGAGCTGATAAGGTGAATAGATGCTCAGAGTAATCACAGACCTAAAGATGAGATACTATAAGTCAAACATGGTTTAATAATGAAAGAAAAGCTAATCTAGTCATGATATGCAAGTCTAAGTCAAAACTAGGTCAAACTAAGTCACACCAAGCTAAACTAGGTCATACTAGGTCATACTAGGACAACCAAGGTCAAACAAGGACACAGGAAATCAATCGAAGTCAAACTAGGTCAATGTGGGTCACTTATAGTTGACTTTTGGTCAAAAAGTTAACTCTAGTCAACTCTGGACAACACTGAGTCAACCCTAGGTCAAACTAGTCTAATATTGACCAACTGTTGACTTTTAGTCACTGGTCAACTTTGGTTTGGTTTCGGTCAATTCTTGTCACTTATAGGCTAAGTTTGACTCTCGGTTGACTTTTGGTCAAAATGGTCAACCGAAGTCAAAACTAGTCTAGGAGCGTTATTTCTGACCATTACCAACCAAGGGAACCAAGTTCTAACCATATCTTAAACTCTAAACTCAATACCTTAGCTTCTAGGTAAATACCTATACTTACCCTTAACAAGGTATTCCCGATACCTTGCCCATTACAAAGAAAACCCTGCTAATTCTCAAGATACTAGCCTAGGCTCCTTAGGGTAGTTAGATACTATCCTATCTAGGGTTTACTTACCTAGAACTATAGGTTTCCTAGATATCTAGTCCATCTTAGGACACATGTTGATTATTCAATATTACCTTACCCTTATAATATTCTCACATCTAACTAAACACCCACACACAAACACTCACTCACTAACTCACATATGGTCACATATAACACCACACATATAGGTTCACATATAGGCTCTCCTATAGGCTCACACACATTGATATATAGGCACTTACATAACTCACACACACACACACATATAGAAACTAAAATAGGAATGAATAAGGGTTAAGTATAGGCTGAATTTATGGACTGTTGTAGGACTGATTTTAGGGGCTAATAGCTATCCATTGGACTAGTTTTAGGACTGAAATGGAAATGCTTATAGGGGCTGTTCTAGGCTGAATAAGGGGCTGTATTGGGACTGCTTTAGGCTGGTTTGGGGACAGGTTTACACAGCCTATGGGGGCTGAATGGCCCCCCCTACCTGCTGTAAATCAGCAGCCAGTGCTGCCACTGTAGCTGCTGAATTCAACAGCCGAGCATTCCCCCTTCCCTCTCTCATTCACTCCTTTATATCCCTCTAATCTCTCACTCTCTCTAACTCTATACAAACACACACACACACTAAATCTTATTCCCACTACCACTCTCTATTCCCTCCTTGGCCGAAATAACTCACACCCCTATATGAATATATTATGATACTAAAATACACCAATATATATACATATATATAAGACACAATATATATATATATATATATATATATATATATATATATATATATATATATATAGAGTGACATTAATATATATACAAAATATATATATATATATATATATATATATATATATCTAGAGTGACATTAATATATATATAACCATTGATTTATATATATACATATAGATAAATAAATATGATACAATATGATACATGAAGAACACATTCTCTAAACATGTAAAATCTGAGATTTAATATCTAAATAATCATCCACACAATATATATATTAAATACAAGAGTCCAAATAGGTTTTTTTTCCACTAGGACACAAAACCACACATAGGACACCCCTAGAAGTCTCCAACTGGACACGAAATGGACACAAATGGGGATCATTCCTATAGGTTGAAAATCATCCTATATGCATGAGGGAATGAAAAGGAGAAGAGATTTATACCTTCCGGTAGATCGAATCTAGGAAAAACACTCCCGATACGACACCGACACGTAGGAATCCCAAATGGACACGAACGAGCTCCGAATCCTCCCAAACTTGGCTAGCTCCTTCCTTAGCTTGAGTAGAGAAGAAAAGAAGAAGGTTGGGTGGAGGAATCAATTGATTTGGTGGAGAAATCTATAAAAATCCTTCTCTAAAATAATTGGGGAAGAACAAGAGAGAGAAAGAATAGATGGATAATGACAAAGAGCTTGAGCCTATCCCCCCTTTGTGGCCGGCCATAGAGGGCTTAGGTGTCCCCCTATTAAATGACTAAAAGCACCCCCCTCCACTAATCTATTCTTTAGTATTAGGGAAAGGGTAAAAGGTTGAGGCTAAATTAGTCATTTTTAATCTCTAATCTAACCAAACCCTATCCATAATTAATTAGTCTAACCACTAACTAAAATTAATATCATGTGGGCCATGGCTAACTAGTGTGTGGGTTCCACTAGAGTCACAACTACCCCGGGTCCCCGACAAGTCGGATTGAGTTGAAATTCGAACCCGACTTAAATAACCCCAAAATAATATCATGAATAAATAAATAATTCCAAAATAATTTTAAAGTGGAAAATGACCAAAATACCCCAGTTCATGAAAACTGGGGGTGACAAATCTATCCACCTTAAAAAAATTTGTCCTCGAAATTAAAACAAGCAATCACAGAAAAGCACATGCAGAAAACAATCCCTCTCGGATACTTCCAAAAAAAATTCAGCAAAATAAAAATATCATGAGGCACATCAACACTTGCAAATAAAAACTGTTACGTGTCTGACATGGACACGAAACCAACACAAAATCTCACTTATCAAAAGCCAAATCAACTATCACCAATACAATAATATCAAAATAAATCAAAGAGTCCCAATGACCAAAATACCCTTGGGCCAGAAATGACACTAAAAATATCCTAATCACATGGTTAGGCCCTAGGTCAAACAGACTCCAGGGTTTCACTAGTAAAATATCAAAATCACAAGTCATGGCTTAAAATTTAAAATGATTAAAATCTCCAAAATCAAAGCATGAATTAAATGATAATAATTAAATGACTAAAATTATAAAATTTAAAATTACTCTCAATTAGAAACTACAAGTCTATCCACCTTAAAGGAATTCATCCTCAAAAATTAAAACAAAGTAAACACAAAAAAATCATGCAGTTCGATAATCGTATGCGTCTGTCCAAAATCATGATACTCAGAATCTCCATCATGCTAGTGAGCAAGACTACGATAATCACAGAGTCCTCGACTAAGGTACATACCTCTAGAATCATGGTATTTAAAATTTTTTGCATTGTCGCATTCTTGGCAGCGAAAACCTTAAATTCCTACACCCGAAAAATACGTCCATAATCCGACTATATGTCCTCACTCTGTCTGCTAACATGACCCTAGAGGATTCTAAAATCTCATAATCGAGGCGACCTAGCCCATACGACTTATCTCAGAAGAATATCATATCAAAAGGACAAAATTTTATCAAACGATCAAGGAACGGACGGAATCAAATTTCAAGACAGTTTATAAGAAGGCAAATGCAGAAATGAGATCGAAAGATTGGAACCTTCAATCTGCTCTGCTACTGTCTGAGTGTGCTCAACTGTCGTGGCAAAAGCACGCCCATGTTGGCCTCCTCTTGTCTGCTGTACTCTGTCCTGGCCTGTCTGTCTGGCTGCACGAGCATCACAGTTCCTCATCTGGTGGTCTGGAGCTCCACAGAATAAACAAACTCCCAGCCTCATCCTACAAACCTCCCGGGTGTGCTCCATCTTCTTGCAGAAAGCACACTGGACGGCCTGCCTCTCGCCCTGACCCTGCCGCTGGTCGACACGTGCTGGTGCCTGCTGAAACTGTAACTGAGGCTGCTGCTGAAACTGTCTTTGTTTAAAATGAGGACGCTTTGCCAGCCCCGCACTCGAGCTTGCTCCTAGAACATCGCTGCCCCTCTTTGGCTTGAGGATGAAGTCCTCTTCTGCGATCTGTGCCGCCATCAGAATCTGCTCGAATGTCGTATCGCGTCACCCAGAAGTACGAGTGCGAACTGCATGGATAAGACCCCTCCGAAACTTGCGAGCCTTGTACCCCTTATCCTGGATCAGACCTGGTACAAACCTACTCAGGCAAAAGAACTCCGCTGCATACTCGTCTACCGACGAGTTCGCCTACACCAAACCGACAAACTGTCCCGCCAAAGCTGTCAAGGCCACATCTGGGTAGAACTTCTTCTTAAAGAGTCTCCTGAAGCTCTCCCAAGTCAAACCCCTCACCAACGCACGAGGATCCGTACGAAACCAAGTCAAAGCTATATCAAAAAACTGGTTCGCTACAGACGTCACCCAAAGCCCTTTCGGGACCTCTGCTAACTCCAGGCTCCGCTGGACATCCTCCAACCAGTCATCCGCGTATAGGATACCCTTGAACTCCCTCGGGTTCATCTTTCTGAAATCTAGGTGTGTGCCAGGCCTCCTCTGACTCTGCTACTGAACTGGGGCACCCTGAACTGTACCCGGTACAACCCTCTCTACTGCTGCCATCGCCAGCTGATGGAAGTTCTCCATGCTCTGTCGTAACACCTCTGCCTGTGTGCTCTGGGTCTACAACATCTGCTGCAGAAGGGCCATCATCTGCGGAATATCAGTCGGTAGCAGAGGCGGCGGTAGAAGAGTATCAGGAATAACTATGGACGGTCCCGCTGCAGGAAGTGGAAGACCTCCTAGAACCGTCGCTGCTACTCCCGCCTGAAGGGCAGGTACTGAGGCTGCTGCTTTCTCGACTGCTACTCCCGTAGCCGGAGGTAGAAGTCCCACTGGATCGGACCTTTCTGGAACTGCACTAGGCCCTGCTGCCTGAGAACGAGTCACTGTCATCCTGAAGACGAATTGAACCCAAGAGATCAATATCGCACAAGATAAGATATTTTCAAAGGAGGACAATTGAATTCAATACAAAAGAGTTGTCATGGTAATCAAAAGATCAAAATTTTTCTAAAATGTGATTGAGTAACTCCTATCATATCCTAGATCCTATGTCCTAGTCGCAGGCTCGTAATTAGTACTCTAAGTCGAGCACCATTACGAGATTGCACTAATTACAAAACTGTCCTGCATGGGCCACCACAAAAATGTGTCACGACCCGCACCCTGATGAGGGGCACGAGCACGTGGTTACGCCCAGTCTACACCACAGAATCGGTGGTAGAACGCTGTATAGACCATCTATAAATACTAACTAAACAGTATAAAGGTACCTATACAGTATATACACTCCGAATGGAGGTGACATAGCAATACAGTCTCAATCATAAAGTAAAACTAAGGTAGATAACATGGAAAGGAAATATGATAGATGAAAGCAGAAAATAGTTCAAGATCCACACAAGCCCAAAGCTATACACAATACCACAGAGTCACAGAAATATAATATAAACTACTACAGTCTGAAAGTACTAGCTGGCTCGCAGACCAGGTAAACCTAACTAAGCTATACTACTCTGGGTGTGCAAAGTCTAGTGGCTCTACTATTAAGCCACGGTCCAGGTCTACTCCATCTAACCCGTCCCCATAATAGGTCAGGCAATCTGCCTCAGAATCATCTGTAATATATCAACGGTATCCTGTCAGAAAAATGAGCAAGTACAAACACTAACAGCAGTTCCATATGAATTGACAAATTTTATAAGAGACAGTATAATAAAAAATAAGACAAAATTAACAGGAAATATATATCAAGATGTGAGAACTGAATAGGACGACAATATATATATATAGGACGACTTGGGAACAATCCGGAAGCCGAGTTACAACCCTTAAACCAAACAAAGACCGGGGTTGTAACCCTTCTCCCGAACAGAACTTAGCCTCCTACGATAATAAATACAAAAGTTGCCTTAAATTATTAGTACGTTATGTGATCGGCTTGGGAAAATATGAACAAGCTTTCCAGCTGACCGGCTATGAACATGTGTACAATGAACAAGTGTACAATAGAGCAGTAAGGCCGGCCACCATAGAAAGTCATGAACAAGTAGGGTAAGGCTTTACCCGTCGTGAGACGAGGGTATAACTATGAACACGTAACAAGTACAAGTGTGAAGAACAAGTAGGGATTTTGATCACACAACCACTAATAACTCCCCATCCCCCGAATAGTATAAAGGATCCGGACGTAACATGTCATGACACGGGATTCAAAAGCAGGTGATCAGCCCACTCCCAAGTCCATGTCTATACAAGTATAAGTAACAAGTCGAGTCTTGTACCAATATACCAAGTAATCCGGGAACAACATCTCATGACAGGATCCGACATATACTAGCCCGTGAACTATCGTGTCTGGAAATCAAGTAAGATACTACAACTGAATCGGATTTAGCAGATATCAAGACAATAAAAACTATCAGTGAATGTACTCGCCTGTGGTCCTGAGCTGATAAGGTGAACAGATGCTTAGAGTAATCACAGACGTAAAGATGAGATACTATAAGTCAAACAGGGTTTAATAATGAAAGAAAAGCTAATCTAGTCATGATATGCAAGTCTAAGTCAAAACCAGGTCAAACTAAGTCACAATAAGCTAAACTAGGTCATACTAGATCATACTAGGACAACCAAGGTCAAACAAGATCACAGGAAGTCAATCCAAGTCAAACTAGGTCAATATAAGTCAAGGGTTGACTTACAGTTAACTTTTGGTCAAATGTCAACTCTGGTCAGCACTGAGTCAACCCTAGGTCAAATTAGTCTAATTTTGACCAACTGTTGACTTTTAGTCAACTGGTCAACTCTGGTTTGGTTTCGGCCAATTCTAGTCACTAATAGGCTAAGTTTGACTGTCGGTTGACTTTTGGTTAAAATGGTCAACCGAAGTCAAAACTAGTCTAGGAGCGCTATTTCTAACCATTACCAACCAAGGAAAGCAAGTTCTAACCATATCTTAAACTCTAAACTTAATACCTTAGCTTCTAGGTAAATACCTATACTTACCCTTAACAAGGTATCCCGATACCTTGTCCATTACAAAGGAAACCCCGCTAATTCTCAAGATACTAGCTAGGCTCTTTAGGGTAGTTAGATACTACCTATCTAGGGTTTACCTACCAAGAACTATAGGTTTCCAAGATATCTAGTCCATCTTAGGATACATGTTGATTATTCAACATTACCTTACCCTTATATCATTCTCACATCTAACTAAACACTCACACACAAACACTCACTCACCAACTCATATATGGTCACATATAACACCACATATATAGGTTCACATATAGGCTCTCCTATAGGCTCACACACATTGATATATAGGCACTTACATAACTCACACACACACACACACACACACACACACACACACACACACACACACACATATAGAAACTAAAATAGGAATTAATAAGGATTAAGTATAGGCTGAATTTATGGACTGTTGTAGGACTGATTTTAGGGGCTAATGGCTGTCCATTGGACTAGTTTTAGGACTAAAATGGGAATGCTTATAGGGCTGTTCTAGGCTGAATAAGGGGCTGTATTGGAAATGCTATAGGCTGGTTTGAAGGGATAGTTTGGGGACAGGTTTACACAGCCTATAGGGGCTGAATGGCCCTCCCTACCTGCTGCAAATCAGCAGCCAGTGCTGCCACTGTAGCGGCTGAATTGAACAGCCCAGCATTCCCCCTTCCCTCTCTCATTCACTCCTCTATATCCCTAATCTCTCACTCTCTCTAACTCTATACAAACAAACACACACACACTAAATCTTGTTCCCTCTACCACTCTCTATTCCCCCCTGGCCGAAATCCCTCACACCCCTATATGAATATATTATGACACTAAAACACACCAATATATATACATATATATAAGACACAATATATATATATATATACATATATATATATATATATATTTTTTTTATATATATATATATATACATATATATATATATATATATATATATATATATATATATATATAGACATTAATATATATATAACAATTGATTTATATATATACATATAGATAAATAAATATGATACAATATGATACATGAAGAACACATTCTCTAAACATGTAAAATCTGAGATTTAATATCTAAATAATCATCCAACACAATATTATATATATATATATATATATATATATATATATATATATATATATATATATATATATATATTAAATACAAGTGTCCAAATAGATTTTTTCCCACTAGGACAGAAAACCACACATAGGACACACCTAGAAGTCTCCAAATGGTCACAAAATGGACACAAATGGAGACACAACCATGGGAGTCATTCCTATGGGTCGAAAATCATCCTATATGCATAAGGGAATGAAAAAGAGAAGAGATTTATACCTCCCGGTAGATCGAATCTAGGAAAAATACTCCCGATACGACACCGACACGTAGGAATCCCAAATGGACACGAACGAGCTCCGAATCCTCCCAAACTTGGCTAGCTCCTTCCTTAGCTTGAGTAGAAAAGAAAAGAAGAAGGTTGGGTAGAGGAATCAATTGATTTGGTGGAGAAATCTATAAAAATCCTTCTCTAAAATAATTGGGGAAGAATAAGAGAGAGAAAGAATAGATGGATAATGACAAAGAGCCTGAGCCTATCCCCCCTTTGTGGCCGGCCATAGAGGGCTTAGGTGTCCCCCTATTAAATGACTAAAAGCCCTCCCCCCCACTTATCTATTGTTTAATATTAGGAAAAGGGTAAATGATTGAGGCTAAATTAGTCATTCTTAATCTCTAATCTAACCAAACCCTATCCATAATTAATTAGTCTAACCACTAACTAATTAATATCATGTGGGCCATGGCTAACTAGTGTGTGGGTCCCACTAGAGTCACAACTACCCCGGGTCCCCGATACAAGTCGGATTGAGTTGAAATTCGAACCCGACTTAAATAACCCTAAAACAATATCATGAATAAATAAATAATTCTAAAATAATTTTAAAGTAGAAAATGACCAAAGTACCCCTGTTCATGAAAATTGGGGGTGACACGTTACATGGTCGAACGGACTTGAGATAATGGTGATAATCTTCCATGCATGGAACGTTCCCTCCGAACGGACTACGCTGGGACACCGGGAGCATCGGCCTAGGAGGGAGATAATCTTTGATAGGCGCACATCCGTAAGACGATTAGCAACCACTTAGCGAGATATAAAAAGTCACAAATGATGGTATATAGCGGTATGTTTCGATTGTTTGGGATAGCAACCCAACCCATGAAAAGTCGGGCTACCCAAATTCGAGAAAGAAAAGAAAGAGAGAAAGAAAGGAAAGAAAAAAAAGAAAAAAAGAAAATAAATGCCTTTAGTCCATTTTGGCGTGGATACGCCAACGACCCTTTTCATATAGTTAAGGAATGATGGGTTGAAAGTGTAGGCACATATGTGTCCCGCACATAGATCCTGCATAGAGAGCACTTATAGCGTGACAGGGAAAGAATGGGGCGTATTCACCTTGCGCCGGTGCAAGGGCAAGTGCGTCGACTTGGTAAGAATTTACGTCCCGAAACAAACACGAGATTGCTTGTCTGCTTGCCTATTCAATTCGAATAACATGCTTGTCGTGATAACATGCTTTATCGCTTTCGAATGTGCCATAAAATCGACCCTAAGGAGAATATAGCAAGATCATAAGCTAAGTTGCATGACTGAACATAAATACTAAAATATCGGATTAGAAAGTTGGTCTTTTCGTCAGTATATACGAGGACGAACGTATTGATCCCCCACCAGCTTTCATGCAGGGTGTAGGGAATAGATTGCTCGCGACGAAGCTTCGCTTGATCGCGCAGAGGCATAGAATGTCGTAGCGTTTGAAGCGTGCGATCGCATTGACGCTCAGACTTGCAACAGGATTGATGCGGCCGAAATATAGAAGAAATGATTTATGGAACGGTGAAATCCTTTGTGGGCAAGAGATAACCTGAGTGTTGTATCCAACCTGTCAAATTTAGTTGGGCTATAGGAAGCCTTTGTAATCTCAGTTCGAATATCAATAAAATGAATTGTTTCGTAAACTATATTTTTCTTTCATTGTTAATATCAACTCAAAGATAAGCATTTAAGAACTTGTCATCTTGCCTTGCACGAGCGCAACTCCAGGCTCGTGCGGCATCATGCCCCCTACGAGGATGATGATTCGAGTGAATGTCTTCATGCCCCGACCCGGAATCACTCGAATGTCTTCATTCTGAACTCCGGGTCTGGACCTCAATGCTTCAAATATGTAGACGTCAATGGAGAGGTCTAGAAGGAAGTAGCTGACCTAAATCGTTTTAGGGACATTGAAGCATATTGTACTGATTCTCGGATGTAGAAGAAAGAGTTCATGAAGGTTGTATTAGCGATGGATAGTGAGGAAGATCAAAAAGATACTTCAAAAGATGTTCTCATAATCCCCGTTAAAGGACGTACTACTCGTCCCTCTTCTTCTCAGGCATTAACTATCCATCTTTCCTTTCATAACAAACAACCTCCTGCTGTAGAAAGGGAACAAAAGGAGATCACCACTTCTGAGTCTCTTGTTATTGACCTTCGTCGTAACAAAACTTCTCCTTCTCCTCCTTTGGTTATCAACCTTACTAAGCCTTTTGTTAAGGCCAAAAATCTTTTTTCTCCTCCTCTGGTTATCAACCTTACTAAGCCTTCTGTTAAGGCTAAGAATCCTGTTGTAAATGATGATGTACAAATCAATAAAGTAGCATCTCTTTTACAGTATCTGATGTTTTTTATTATACTCGATGTAATTTAGAAATGCTAGATAACTTTGAACCACTTACCATAGGAGTAGTTCAACCTCTACAAGACGAAGTATTGCTCGAACCAATGTAGGACTCCTTCTTCTTTGTTCCTTCCAGGAAGAAAGATGAACTTTCCATACTTTTTTAGTAAAGGAACAGAACAGGAGATCACGCCCGATAGTAAAAAAATTACGATAATGGAAGACTTCAACTACGTCGTTATAGTCAACAATCAAAAGATATCATTCAAAAGATGGGCTATAATTTTAAAGCTGGTCTCAATGGTGGTAAAGGAAGGCGAACTCCTATTCTTATTCCTGCTCCAAATGGAAAGTCACAACAATATTACAGCAAAAAGAAGTGGGGATTGGGTTATACTTCGCCAATTTCGACTCTAGAAGCCTCTGAATCCGATGAAGAAGAACGATCTAAATCTTCTGATTTTGTTTTATGGAATTCAGACACCAATGTAGGGCATGTCTATCGAGTGACTCTATCTTCCAATATGGTAACTGTCGAGTTCTCAAAAAATGACAAAAACTTTGTCGAAGCCTTTGAATATGATCCTTAGACATAAAAGATGGGTACTCAATGGGAGCTTCGCTTCGAGCAACGTGAGCTACCTACTGAAGATCAATTGGTTCAAGTCGATGTTGGAAATGAAACCTCCCCAAAACCAATATTCGTCAGCAAAAGCCTCCCTGAAATGGATAAACAAGAACTGATTCAACTTATTAGGGAATACATTGATGTATTCGCTTGAAGCTATAAAGACATGCCGGGATTAGATCCCCAAATTGCTCCCCATAAACTCAACATTCTGTCGAATGCAAGGCCAGTAAAGCAACAACAGCATCGATTTTGACCTGACATAATGGACGCTATAGAAGCTGAATTCAAGAAGCTCATCGCCTGTGGCTTCATCAGAGAAGAACAACATCCGAACTGGGTGGCTAATGTTGTCCCAGTTTAAAAAAATAGGAAAGGTCCGAGTCTGCATTGACTTTAGAGACCTTAATGAAGCTTGTCTCAAGGACGAATTTCCTCTTTCGATCACTGATGTCATGATCGACACTACTTGCGAATTTGAACGAATATCTTTTATGGATGGATTCTCAGGATATAATCAAATCAAGATGCATCTAGAAGATAAGAAACATATATCTTTTTGCACTTCTGAGTCTATTGATACAATGTCATATCGTTTGGTCTCAAAATGCTGGTACAACTTATCAGCAGGCCATGTGTACTATCTTTCGTGATCATTTGCGAAAGACAGTTGAATGCTATGTAGATGATGTTGCTGTCAAAAGTTATCTAAAGAAAGACCACATTCAAGACTTGAGGACTATATTCGATCTAATGCGCCAGCATCAACTCAAGATGAATCATACCAAGTCATTCCTGGGAGTCTCTTGTAGAAAATTTCTTGGATTCGTTATTACCTTTAAAGGTATACACGTTGATCCTGAGAAAATCAAAGCCATTCAAGAGATGTGTCCTCCACGCAACCTAAAAGAGCTACGAGGGTTCCAGGGATGGCATGCGTATATCAGGAGATTCATCTCAAATCTCTCTAGATGTTGTAGACCGTTCACTCAACTCATGAAGAAAGGTGTCTTTTATTTGGACTGAAGAATGTCAGCATGTATTTGAAGACATAAAGTGGTACTTGATGAACCCTCCAGTTCTAGTGCCTCCAATCTCAGGAATACCCTTCCTGATGTATGTTCGAGCAATGGACCATTCATTAGATGCTTTATTAGCTCAGAAGAATAAAGAAGGTCATGAACAAGCTATCTATTATCTTAGCCGTACAATGATCGGAGCTGAACATCGATACACCCCAGTGGAAAAAGAATGTTTAGCTTTGATGTTTGTTGTTCAAAACACGAGGCATTATATCCCCGGCCAAACTATTTATGCTATTTCTAGAGTTAACCCTCTCCAGGTCTTGATGAAGAAGCCCAGTACACTCAATTCCAGACTTGCTATATGGGACATATTATTAGCACAATATGGTATGGTTTATGTTCCTCAAAAGTCTGTTAGGGGTCAAGCTCTTGCTGAATTTCTGGCAGCTCATCCAATTCTCGAAACATCTAAACTCTATGACGAGATTTCAGATGAAACTTTGGAATCCAACATGAATTTTTAAAAATTCTTACCTAGCGTCTATTCTTTGACGGTACATCTAGAATAGGACCAAAAGGTGCCATTGTCGCTGGAGTTGGAATCGTCCTCGTATCGCCAGAAGGGTTAGCTATTCAAAGAGCTTATTCTTTAGACGAGTCATGTTTCAATGATGTGGCTAAATACAACGCTTTGCTCACTGGTCTCCAATTGGCTAAACAATTAAATATTGGATATCTTAAAGTATATGGAGATTCTAAACTGATTGTCAATCAGGTTAGAGGTACGTATGAAGTTCGACACCAGGATCTTGTCCTATATCATGAAGCAGCGTTAGGCTGGCTACATCGTTCAAGGGTTTCTTTATTAAACATGTACGTCGGGCATGCAATACAGAGGCTGATGCATTGGCTAATCTGGCAGCCATATTAGCAATCCCAGAGAAAAGGCAACAGTTGATTGTCGTCACTAATAGAGAGTTATTTTGCATTGAGAATAACTCAAATATTGAGTTTAGCAATTCATATGAAATCAATATCATTAGTGAAGATTGGAGAGCTTCTTTCATTGATTTCATGATACATGACATTTTACCTGAAGATTCTAAAGAAGCTACAATAATCCGTAGGCGATCACTCCGGTTTTATTATAATCATACTTCTAAGACACTTTATCAAAGAACATTTGATGGTCTACTTTTACGTTGTCTTGCTGGAGATAAAGTAAAACAAATACTACGGGAAGCCTACGATGGGGTAAGTGGTGCACATCAGCCTGGTCCTAAGTTACAAGATTGTATCTGACGTATGGGCTATTATTGGCCCACTATGGTATCGGATGCCATTGAATATGTAAGGAAATATCGAGGCTGTCAAATTCATGCAGACTTCATCCATCAACAGTCAGAATTCCTTCATCCGACTGCCGCATCATGGCCTTTGAAGCTTGGGGTATGGATGTTATTGGTCCTATCAATCCACCGTCATCTAGAGGACATTGGTTTATACTAGCTATAACTGATTACTTCTCGAAATGGGCAAAAGCCATACCTTTATCTGAAGTCAAGACTAGCAGGGTCATCAACTTTATCAAACATCATGTGATATATAGATTCGACATTCCTCGACGAATCATTCATGATAATAGACCACAATTCATCGGTCAAAAATTTATTCGATTTTGCGATGATAACAGAATCAACAATGTTGCTTCCACGGCCTATAATCCTGCAGCGAACGGTTTGGCTGAAGCATTCAACAAAACTATTATCAAGCTTCTCAAGAAATTCGTTTCTACCAATAAAAGAAACTGGAATGAAAAGCTTGGAGAATGTCTATGGGCTTATCGTACTACTATACGTACTCCAACCGGTTGCACACCTTTCTCCTCAGTGTATGGATGCGAAGCTGTCCTACCATTGGAAATTTAAATCCCCTCCTTGAGGATTGTAATTGCCAATAAACTCACAATAGAAAACAATGATCGTCTTCGACTTCAGAAGCTTGAAGCGTTGGACGAGAAATGGCTTCTAGCTTAACAGCATATTGAGTTATACCAAGCCCGTATATCAAAAGCCTTCAACCGTAAAGTTAAAGTACGAGCATTTCAGAAAGGAGAACTAGTTCTAACCGTCAGACGTCCTATGAATATAATGCACATGTGCAAGGGCAAGTTCGAAGCAAAGTGGGAAGGTTCCTACGTTGTAATTAAAGTTTTCTCAAACGGAGCTTATCAACTGACTGGTATGGATGGCTGAGTCGCCATGATGCCTATCAATAGCAAATTTCTCAAGAAATACTATGTTTAAAGAAAAGAGATATAAAAAAATTATTTTTTATTGCATAGTTCAAACAAAAAAGAGATATATCAGATCAAGGAGAAGAACGAGGACCAGAGCCTTCCTGATTAAAAAATAATTAGCAAGAAGCTCGAAGACATTATTGTCCGATGACACCAGCAGTTCACAGGCAGCCTTCCTCGACAGTACTTCCAGGCTCTACGAGTCTAGCAAGGATGTCTTCTTGTGGCCCAGGAGCAGTTGAGCTTTCCTTCGCCTCTTTTTGAACAGGCAATGGAGGCTCATCAGAATGAGTATCGATGACGACTTCAGTCTTCGGGATGACCTCAGCCTCCTTGGACACATCTTCGGAAGACATTTGCAATGGAGGAATAAGTGTTGATAACATCCTCAAAAAAGGGTCCCGTACTATTTATAGACAAAAATGTCAAACAGTCTGTCTCAGGAACCGAAGTGACCTTTCCTCGAAAAGGCATGTCCGTTCATTCATCTCGTGAATAGATCTTCATTTATTGTCTGTCTCGGGGATCGAAACGACCTTTCTTCGAAAAAGCATTATCATTCATTCATCAATCTTTTTGTCTCTATTTATTTCGCGAATAGGCCTATATTTATTTTCGTTTATTTACTTTCTCGTAAATAAAGCCACCGATAAAAAATACTCAAAATCCCCAGTGGAGTCCATCTGAATCATCAATTTTGTCTTTTGAAACCCAGTTGTTTTAAAAGATATCTTATCTTTATGATAAATTTGTATTATCACAGATATCGTCTTTTTAGACATGATATCCTGTCTTTGAGTTCCAGCTGACTTGAAGATCATTAATAGAAAAATGATTTCACGTCCACATTATCTCTGAATTCTATTTTCTTATCACATCTATATTTACCACTGATAAAGTAATCTTTTAAAATAATGATATCTCAAGAATTATATTCTGCTACGTCCACATCAACTCTGAGCAGATATAATGACTATTATTATTTTTTACAAAGAAATATGTCACGTCCAGTACCTCTGAATATATTTCCTATTCTATTACTTATATCTTTAACAGGATATGCAACAAGTAATGGAACCACAAAAAAATTTTATTTCATTAATGATGTTCAAAATATTCAAAAAAATACATCATACGAAAGGTATAACAAAAAAAAGATAACAACTGGGATCGCTTTATTCTGGAGGTTGAGTGATGAGGTCTTCGATCCGTTTCTTCAAAGCTTTGGCTCTTTCTATACAGGAATCAAGCACCCGTTGTCTAGCTTGGATCCTTCCAGATTGTGGGTCGAACGGGTGCAAAGTAGATGTCCAACGTGCTAATTCTTCATTATGCATTCTGACAAAATCATCTTTCTGGTATATAAAAATATCCAACTGGTTTGCAGCAGCTTGATACAATTGGATTTTTTCTTCTATATGTTGCTTAGTCGCCTTGAGTCGTTCATGGAGCCGAGCAATTTCAACTTCCAAATCAAAAGCTTATTTCTCTTTCTCTGTAGTTGCAGTTTTATGATGTTCGACAGAAGAGGCCGCTTCAGTAATTTGGACGTCCATCTTTGCATAGCGTTGGGAGAAAGCCATCAAGAAAGCTTCAAAATTAGCTCTGTTTATTTCAGCTTCACGAGCCATGGCTTCACATTCTACATCCACGAGTTGTTGAATATTCCCTCTTTTGAGATCCTTATAAGCTTTAATAGATTCCTCAAGTCATCCAGCACATGCTCTAAGTAGGTGGCCAGATCCCGATCTCCTATATCGCGGATACCTCCAATTAGATAAGATAAAGGGCTTCTAACTGTTGTAAAAGGAATATCATCCTTCTCCATTACCCTTTGAACCAAAGGCCTCAGAGATATATAAAAGACTTTGGTGAAAGAAGCCACAACAAATCTGTTTGTCGCTAGAGCGCCTGGAGTGGCCACTACTTCCATCCGAGTTTCTACTGCTGCAGCAGTTGGAAGTACTCTAGATTGTGCATCAGGAGACCCGAATTTGGGCATCTGGGATGAGCTCCCTTCTCCTGCATGAGTTCCTCTGTCCAAAGGAGCCATGGTCGTGCTAGTCGTTCCCACAGGTCCTTCTGCGATCAATATACACCATTTTTAAAACATTATCAGAGGAATTAAGGTAAATAAAAGTTAAAATTTTACCTGATCCTGGCAATACATATGGAGTTTCATGGGGCACGTCCAGATCAGAGTGGAGCCTGGCCATGGTAGTTTCGGACACAGCCGCGTGACTACTTCCAGCTTCGGAACCGCCTGATAAGAAACAGCTTTCGGCCCCTGATTCTACTTGTTCAGCTGGGGCAATTTCTTCTGCATCCCTGACTTCAAAATCTTGATCAGTAGGGGTCTGAGTCTCTGCAACCACAGGGTTGGGATTTTCATCATTTCTAGCATCTTCAGGAGCCGTAATCTGATCTTCGTTATTTTTAGGCTCATCAGTTTTTGGGCTTGGATGCCCCTCATCAACAACAGGGTGCTCTTCACCCTCAGCAGTTTGGTCTTCTTCGATTGGTAACTCATGATTTAGCGGGGCTTCCACTAAAGCTTGGTCTCCTTCAATGGCGCTTGTAGAATCATCTTCAAATATAATGCAGTAGTCACAGCCTTCGAGAGCCGCTATCATTTCTCGATCCTCTTGAGAATGAGTAGGAGTTTGGGCTACAGAAGGGGCAGTGACATCAGAATTAGGCAATTCCTCCTCAGGAAGTGTAGTATTTGGATCTCCTGGAGTTGGAGATGACATCATAATTCCTGCGGCAGCTAACACAGTTACGGGAATAGTCATTTTTGTGATAATCGGCTCCGAAATCCCTTATGTAATGATCGAAGCCGGAACGCTAACCTCTGTAGATGAAAAAGAACAATGTCAAATTTCAGTTAGACATGATTATACGAAAATAATTTTTTAAAAACTACCTTTTTGAAGTAGCAAATCTTATTGTGAAGGTAGCGGTGTCTCTAGTTCAAATAGAGTGGATGAAGAGCCAACTCTTGGAAAATCTCCTCTGGTTATAAGCAACTTCCTTTTAGGCCTCCGATGCAGGTATGCTATCGGTTCTTCTTCATGAATTTCTTCTTGAAGGGCTCCGCTTTGCTTCGGAGTCGACGAAGGAGTCGTCTCACCTACTCTAAGGGACGTCCTAGTAGTCATCGATTTTTACTGGGATCGTGTTGTCCTGGTGGTAACTGGTTCAGCTACGGCCACTGCGGCCTACTTTTCTTCTCCTCTGCAGCTGTGAGTGAGGAAGGGAGATCATCATGAGTTGATGATTATCCAGCTCTCCTTTTCTTGCCAAGACCTTTTGCAAGAGATTTGTCTTCCCGTACCTTCAATGGCACGTCTAGGGGATAAGTCGCTTCATCGGCAAATCCCACAAGGGAAGCTTCTAATGGATCGTCGGTCGGATCCTGATCTTCAGCATCTCTGAATGAGAATGTTGTACGAACCCCAGCCTTTGTACGTTTGTCACTTGCAAAGCTGTGAAACAGATTGAAGTTCTCGGCAAAAGAAAAATAAAACTCAGACCTGGGATTAAAATAGCTCGACAAATCTCATCACAATATATATACATATATCTATATTTAAAACACATCTATATACATATATATGTATATATACATATACATATATGATGGAAATAATTGAAAGTAAAATTAGGGACTAAAACCCACAAGTCCAGAATCTTAATAACTTTATATAAACTCAGAAAATATGAATTAAATCTCAGCAATTTAAAATATGACAAAATAATTCAATTATATATATAAATCAAAACCCAAAAACCAACTCAATACCCAAAATGTAATATACACAACTAGAACTCACGAATCTTGGCAAACACGAAGGTGTCTATGTGTGTGACGTTCTCGGATACTCATGGGGTCGAACCCGTGTTCGTATCGTGTCCATGGAGTGTGTATCGGAAAACCGAATTCGCATGTCGTGCACGTGAGTTTCGCCCGATTGGACGTCGCACGCAACATGAAAAACCTCGTGCTCATGCACATAGTTAGGTAGGGTCCCGAGGTAGGTCTAGGACATGCTGCCATGACACCACGTCGCATCTATACGACACAGGGACGCGTGAATCCCCGTGCAGCCTGCGCGTGCGCGCGTGCGTGCTTGCCCGTCGGCACATGTCGGGTCTCGTGGCTCATTATTCGAGGCACGCCGTGACTCGGGATCGAGTCCCTGGGTAGTCTTGTTATAGGATTCGTGCTCGTGCTCCTGGAACGGGTCCTCGACACGCCTTGTCCGTGTACGAAGGACGTGCCAGCGGCACTTTTCAGCCGTGTGCACAGTGCGGGGTGAACAATGCACGCAAGATTTCTTCGCGTATGCTTCACAAAATGACGTAAAATTTTACTGGCATATGGACAGAGGTCTCCCCCACATGCTCATAAAATTTCATGTAAAACGGAGCCCTGTGCGTCGAGTTACGACGCTCGGACAGCAGGGCAGGCACGGGGCCGTGCACGGGCCTCGTGCACGCGTGTCCGTGTCCGATTCGGACACTGAAATCATGTCTATTTCTGATCCATCTTCACAAAGTTGTTACAAATAATATTAGCAAGGGATTCGTGAAAACAGAATCAAAAATAAACACTTTTTAGTTCTAAGTGGCATTTCGTCGAACACGTGTTCTATAGGACCGACACGTGTTCGATACGGCTATCAAACGAACTCACAAACCTACCAAACATCATGCACAGGTGTGGGGTACCAATATGGATGCTAAAATGTAGAAATTTCAAAAGGAACAATGGTAGAACGAGGTTTACCTATTGAGAGTTGGAATCTCAATGAAAGTGAATCCTCGAGCGCTTTAACGACCGATTTATCCCAATCAAATGCCTCCAAATCCTCACTAGCAGTGCTCCAGCAAGTTCACCTCCTCCCTACGGTTGCAACGCAATTCGTTTGGCACAAATCAGGCCGGATGAGAAAGTTAGGGTTTAAAAGGGAAAAATGAAACTAGGGTTTTTTTTTTGATCTAGTGGAGTCTATGGAATTTCTTCACAAATAAGAGGGGGCTACTGCTATGCTTGGCCGGCCATAGGTAGGGGGTATTAGGGTTAGGTTAAGTCATGGGCCAAGCACTCTAAGTTGCTACAAAGGCCCAATGACAAAAGACTTAAAAACGCTTATAAAAATGACTTAAAAATCCTTAAATAATTCTAGAAAAATAGGTAAAAATTCTAAATTAAATCTAATAAGCCAATAATAAAACTAATCACATTATTAGGCCTCTAGATAAGGTTGACTAAGGTTATACCATCTAGATCCTATCAATGCACCAATCCAAAACTCACAACAATCAATTTAATTAACATTTAAATAAATTCAAAATAATGCACAATGTCTAAAATACCCTTAATTCGAAGAATTGAGTGTGACAAATCTACCCTCCTTAAAATAATTTTGTCCTCGAAATTAAAGACAAAACTGAATGGATGAGAAGCATAGAAAAATCATACCTCAAGACTGAAAAAGATAAGGGTATTGCTCGCGCATCTCATCCTCCCTCTCTCAGGTAGACTCACCTGGAGGATGATGCCTCCAAGCTACGCGAACCAAGGATATCGTCTGGTTCCTCAGCACCTTCTCCCGTCGATCCAGAATCTCCACCGGCTGTTCTGGATAACTAAAAGTATGGTCCACCTCGATCTCGGAATGATTCCGTACATGGCTGGGATCCGCCACATACCGTCTCAACTACGACACGTGAAATATATTGTGTACTCCTTCTAATGCAGGGGGTAAGTCCAGTCTGTATGACACGTCACCGACTCTTCCACTGATAACGAAAGGACCGATGAAACGTGGACTAAGCTTTCCACCTTTACCAAAGTGAATAGTATTACGCGTCGAAGATATCCTCAAGAACACTAGATCTCCAACCTAGCACAAATATGGTCTCAACTTAACTATAACAATCACATGATCAAACAAAATCCACAAAACAAATAAGATTCTAAGCCTAAGCTAAGCTGTACCTCAAATTATAAAGGTCTTCGGTGGCTATCGGCCCAATACCGATGTCTGTCCTGCGCTACGCGAAGTCGATCTCTGATGAGCTTCACCTTCTCGGCTGCATCAATAACCATCTCAGGTCCCAATAAAGCTCGCTCTCTAACATTATCCCAAGACAAGGTTGTACGACATCTACGCCCGTACAGTGCCTCGAATGGTGACATCCCAATGCTGGCCTAGAAATTGTTGTTGTATGCAAACTCCACTAAGTGCAGGTGATCCTCCCAGGATCCTCCAAAATCTAGAACACAAGTCCGTAGCATGTCCTCGAGTGTCTGAATAGTCCTCTCTGACTGTCCGTCCGTCTGAGGGTGGTATGCAGTACTAAATTTGAGCTGAGTACCCAAACTAGTCTGCAGACTCCGCCATAAATGGGAAGTAAAGTGACTATCCCGATCCGAGATAATGCTCACCGGAACCCCGTGTATCCTGACAATCTGCCACATATACATCTCTGCTAGCCTCTCAGTAGACGTACCCACTTTAAATAACAAAAAGTGGGCTAATTTGGTCAACCTATCTACGATGACCCAAATCACGTCTTTCCCTCCTGGTGTACGCGGTAAACCAGAAACAAAGTCCATCGTGATGTGCTTCCACTTCCACTCTGGAATGGGCAATGGTTGTAACAGTCCTCCTGGCCTCTGCCTCTCTGCCTTAACGTGCTGACATACTAAACATCTGGCTACGAAGCGTGCTACCTCCCACTTCATCCCATACCACCATACATGCTCCTTCAAATCCCTATACATCTTGTTTGCACCAAGATGCATAGAGTACTGAGACGATGGGCCTCCTGCATAACCTGATCCCGAAGCTCTCCGCTAGGCACACACAATCTGGAACCGTGCTTCAATGTGCCATCCTCTGCAATGACAAACTCATCATCCACCAATCCTGCTCGAAACTGCCCTCGGATACACCGCAGAGTAACATCATCGAACTAAGCCGACTTGATCCTCTCTATCAAGTCCGACTGAATCTGAAGGCCCCACATCTGCATCTGAACTCCTGGCACAATCACCTCGATCCCCAGGCTCTCCACATATGCTAACAAGTGACGGTCCATTGTCCAACACATAGCTACCGGATACCTACTCAAAGCATCAGCAACCACGTTGGCCTTCTCTGGATGATACTGCAATGAAATGTTAAAGTCCTTCATCAACTCCAACCATCTGTGCTGTCTCATGTTGAGCTCTTTCTGTGTAAATACATACTTCAAGTTCTTGTGGTCTGTGAAGATCTCTATACGCTCTCCGTATAGATAGTACTTCCACAACTTAAGAGCAAAGATAACTATCGCCAACTCCAAATCATGGGTAGGGTAGTTCTTCTCATGCGAGCATAATTGCCTGGATGCATAGGCAATCACCTTCCTATGCTGCTACAAGACATAACCCAAACCCTTTCCTGAGGCGTCACTGTAGATAGTGAACCCGCCTGATCCTGATGGCAATATCAAAATCGGGGCTGTCGTCAGTCGCTTCTTCAATTCATCAAAAGCAACCTGACACTCATCTGACCAGATAATCTCTGCGTCCTTCCGGGTCAGCCTAGTCAATGGCTCTGCAATCCAGAAGAAATCCTGAACAAACCTCCTGTAGTAGCCTGCCAATCCCAGAAAGCTCCTAATCTTCACAACTGAACTTGGTGCTGTCCATGCCTTAAATGCTCTGTTCTTCTTCGGGTCGACTGAGATCTCATCTCCGGTCACAACATGACCTAGGAAATCAACTCGATCCAGGAAGAACTCATACTTTGAGAGCTTGCCGTAAAGCTGCTCCTTCTTGAGAGTCTCCAGAACCACTCTCAAATGCTCCTCATGCTCCTCTGGGTCTTCGAATATACCAAGATGTCGTCGATGAACACCACTACAAACTTATCCAAGTACTGGTGGAACACCTTGTTCATCAAGTTCATAAACACCGCCGGGGCGTTAGTTAACCCAAACGGCATCACCATGAACTCAAACTGGCCATACCGTATCCTGAATGCTGTCTTCGGAATATCCTCCTTCTTCACCTTTACTTGATGGTAACCTGACCTTAGATCAATTTTGGAGAATACCTTCGCTCCGCTCAACTGATCGAACAGATCATCGATCCTCGGCAGCGGGTACTTGTTCTTGATCGTGAGGTTGTTGAGTGCTCTGTAGTCGATACACATCCATACCGAGCCATCCTTCTTCGATACAATGAGTACAGGTGCACCCAACGGTGAAGAACTTGATCGGATGAAGCCTTTGTCCTGCAACTCCTCTACCTGTTTCTTCAATTCCACAAGCTCGTTGTTGTTCACTCTATAGACATGCTGAGATATCGGCTCTGTGTCGGGCACCAAGTCTATAGAGAACTCCACGTCTCTATCTGGAGGTAACCCTGGCAACACCTCCAAAAATACATCCATAAACTCAGCTATCAATGGATGTGGCACGCTCTGCTCCTCTGCTGAAACTCCGCTGCTCTGCTCTGTCTTCCGACTGGTGAACTCGAACTCTAGCTCTCTTGGAACTCTGAAAAGAACTCTACCACCTCGATAATCTATACTGGCATGGTGCCTACTCAACCAATCCATACCGAGTACAATATCGTAGTTCAGTAATGGCATTACGAGAAGGCTCACATCCAGTTCTCGGCCTCCTAAAACTACTCTCTGATCCTTGCAAACATCACGGACGAGGATAATACCACCCCCAATCGTGATCTTGTAAGTCCTAGGCAATGGTTCAGAAGAAAGTTGGTGTCTAATAATAAATGATACAGACACAAAGCTATGGAAAGCACCCGAATCAAATAATGTGAATACGGGAAAAGAATCGATAAGAACAGAACCTGCTATAAGATCTCCTACTAGCTCAGACTCCTCAGCTGCTATAGTGAAAGCTCGCCCCTGCTGACCTCCTCTGGTCTGCTGCTCGTGCTGGATAAACTTCTGCTGCTGGATCGACAATGGTCCCTTCTGCTGTCCTGCCAGAGCCTTGGCTCCTACTCCCTGAGCTGTACGTCCCGCAACCATGGGACAATCCCTCAACTGATGCTCTGCTGTACCACAAGTAGGCACTTGTCCAGCCTCTTTCTACACTCATTCCATACATGTCCCGGCTTCTAGCAGAAAATGCAACTAATGGCCTACTGCAGTCTAGGTGCCTGCTGAAACTGCTTCTGTTGAAAAGGCTTCTGCTGATGCTGCTGCTGCTAATAATTGGGCCTCTTGGTAGAGCCCCTACTGTCGCTAGCTCCATGTGAATCACGACTTCTCTTCAGTTTCAGTTCAAGGTCGTCCTCCGCTGCCATAGCTTCCATCAAAATCTCCTCAAAAGTAGCATTTCTGTTGCTCTTGGTCAAGGACTTGACTTCCTTAACCAAGCCCTTCCTGAACCTCCTAGCCTTCGCTGTCTCGCTAAGGCCCTCCACAAATCTGCCCAGGTGGTAGAACTCTCCGGTGTACTCTTCTACTGTTTGGTTCCCCTGAACCAGGTTTTCGAATTGCGTCTCCAAAGTGTTTTATCGGAGAAGAACTTCTCCTTGTAAATCTTCTTGAAAGACTCCCAAGTCTACCCTTCTGTACCAACCCTGGGGTCGGTCTGGCACAAAGTGCGGGCAAGGTCCAGTATCTGGCTGCCCGCTGCTTCTATCTGAAGCCTGGCTGGTATCTCCGCGAGACGAAAGATCTTCTCTATATGCTTGATCCAGTCGTCGGCATATAGGATACCCTCGGTACCCTTGAAGTCTCGCGGCCGCATCTTCTGGAAGTCCTGAATACCTGGAGTCCTCGACTGTTATGGCTGTATCTGCCCTTCATGTGGTTGGGCAGCCATCTTCTCTACTTCCACCATGGCTAACTGATGGGCATTGTCAATGCCCTGCCTTATATCCTCTGCCTGGTGCCGCTGAGTCTCCATCATCTGTTGCATTAAAGCAAAGAACTATGCCATATCAATTATCCCCTGAGGCGGTGGTGGTAGCATCCTCTGAACTCCTGGGGTAGTCCTTGGAACCGGTGGAGGAGCACCTCCAAAAGCTGCAGATGGGCCCACGTGAGCTGGAACAAGAGGTACTGTGGTCCCAGGGTCCTGCTGAGTCGGGCAAGAAGTGGCAGACCTCTCAGCGGTATCTCTTTGTGATCATGTCTCCACCATCCTGGAGATAGATCAAACAAAGAATCAATTACTGAGAAATAAGCGATATAATCAAAGGAGGATAGTTTGTTTTCAAAAGAAGACAATTAGCAGTAAGAATTAGATAAGAGTTTTTCTAATGTGATTGAGTACCTTAACTTATATCCTATATCCTACTGCAGGTTGTAGTGATACTCTAGTTCGAGTACCACTACGAAATCGTACTAGTTGCGACTGAAAGGACCTGCATGGGCCACCACTAAAAACGTGTCACGACCCACACCTAGTGTAAGGGAACGAGAAGAGGTTATGTCCAGACTACGCCGCAGTGTCGGTGGTAGAACGCTGTCCTAGGTCACAACATCTAACACAATCTAGAATATGCTCCGAAAGGAGAACAATATAATAAGTAATCTCAATCACAAACTAAGATAGAAAAGAAGATAAGATAATCTCAACAGAAAGTCATAATATAAATAATAAGTCTCAGTGAAAACCACACCATAAAATAATATCTCAAGACAA